>JAQIUQ010001681.1:0-445000 GCA_030378365.1 Hybognathus amarus | reverse complement strand
CACACTGTTTTCTTTGCCTTCAACCAAGGTCAAGATATATTGCATTTCATCACCAGGGTGTAATTATCTCAACATGCCATTGAAGGATATGACGCAGTGCAAGAGTGACAGTGGAAAATAGGCTTTAATTATTTTGCACTGAAAGCCCATTACAAACATGGGATCATGCACAAGACTTTACTAAAGCAATGCATATTATGGTCTCTGAATTATTCCTGAAAAATCTAATTCATCTTACATAACAGTACACCATATTAACTTTTGCGGTACAATATTAATACTTAATGCATGCTGTCTGCGGACCTCATTAGCCTACTCCTAAATTAAGTCTAAGTGAGCAAGTCTACAAACATCTGTGGCATTGCTATCAGTAGAAAAGCATAAAACAGGAGTTTCATCATGCTTTAGGAACAGAAAACCTCACTACAACACAACATGTAGCCTAATGCATTACTTCAGAAGATGTAATGCATCTGAAGGATTCTCAAGATAATAGTCAGGAGTATGACTAATATTGATTCACATTTAGCCCATTCATGTCATTAACAATTCAAACAAGAATCAAGCCATGGCTTAGTAGTTAGCAGCACGTACATAATGAGTCCCAAGTGCTCATGTGGGTGATACGAGTTCTAATCAGGCTCAATATATTTATTAATAGCGTTGTAGGTCTATATGAAAATAAAATAGCAGTTGAATAGAATAGGTTGATCTCTGTTAATCTTAACCTCTAATATTAGAACAATGTACCAAATGATAGGGGTGTAACGATTTTCGAACCGAACCGAAAAACCGCGATACTGAACTCACGATTCGAATCGCGATACTGTCATTGCGTACCGAACACGCCCCGCCCCGCCCCCTGCTACCCCGGCCCCGCCCAGCCCGGCTCAATGGACCTCATGACTTATGTAAACAGTACACAATGAATTCAGTTTTGTAGCCCAACCACCATTAACACCAAATAACAAGCTCCGTGTTTTGTTACTTTTGATAATAAGCAAGGTGTAATCTTTCAGATTCTGTCTATTTGATCACGAAATTCAAACAATAAATGGCGTTTTGGCGCTCTTTAATGTGACGTGACAGATCGCTTACTAGGCTCCTCATTTCAAGCGGCAGCGCGGCGCGCGAGTAAACGCGATCATCTCTTCCTCAGTTACAGAAAAGACACCTGAAGGTATGTTGAAAGATACAGTATACTTACTGAAAGGCATCATAACTCGTGTAATCGCTCAATCAGTGTTTCAGCAGCGGAAAGACGTCAATAAAACAGCAAAGCTTTAGCTTGTCACTAGCATTATATTTACCTCAGCAGGCAAGTGATTCAGTGTCCACAACTTCCTATATATGAACCTTTGCACTAAATAAATGCACTGTTAGCCTGTATATTATATTTTACTTAACCTGTTAATGATATCTTGATTATTTAATTTATGTTTAAAATATCTTTCATGAAAATGACAACTGTGTAATTATTAGAGTAAAAACACAAGTTAATGTAAAAACTGCCTTATGTTCAGTTTACATGTTGTCATACAATGTGTTGTGTGTTGATTATTATATCTAAAAAATAAATGGCATCTGAATTTAGGTTAAAAGTCTAGGCTACAACATTTAATGTTATAGTAATGTGCAGCCTTCAATATAGTTCACAGCATTAGCAGATTTTTTTAATCCTTGTGAAATGTTTAATTGTAACTGAATTAATTTAAAGACAAAGACCTTTTTTTCATTAAACCAATGTTTAAAAAAAAAGCCATTTTAGCTTTCTAAACCGAACCGAATCGAACCGAACCGAGACGTCAAAACCGTGGGAAAACCGAACGTCAGTTTTGTGTAATCCGTTACACCCTACCAAATGACCTGTGGTTTACATCATTATTTGGGAGAGGACGTCATGGCCTCATTACCACCTCGGGTGTGCATTATTTTTCTAATAATTGAACGGCCCGTCAGCAATTATTTCGCTTATCCTATGCTTACCAGACCCCACGACATTGTTCAGAGATGATGCATTTCAAGATGTTTGACAGGGGTTTTTTTTTTCTAATGCATATAATCCCAAACCTCCATTGCTAATTCCAAAACATAATTTAGCTTTTTAAGCTGCGCCAAACTATTTTACTGATAAAATCGCCAGAGCAGCGCTGACAACACTGGAAGTAGACAATTAAGTGTCCGTACTGTGCAATGTGTGAGTGTGCGAGTGGGAGAGAGAGCGAGAGAAGAGAGATGTGGGTCATTCCAGAATTTAGGGACATTTCATGTCCCACCTATGAAATTCTAAATAATCTATGGACAATATACAAAAAATGCAATTAATGTGCAAAAAAACATTTGTCCTGAGACTAAATATAAATAGACTTGAAGATTTTTTTCATCCAAAATATTGTTGAAAATAAAAAAAAGTCTCTATATTATCCACTTAAGTGCCATTTTTTCTCGTCCCACCATCTAGATGATCAAATTGAATGTTAAATACAACTGTTAAAATCCATTTTTAACTGTCACCATCCCGTATACAGGACGCCTAACTTTACTTCGATTTAGGTAACGCTTCCTTTTACAGTACAGTACTTACAGGGTACTTACAGTGTACTTACCTAGAAAGTACTGGCTAATATAAGGTAAGTACATGGAACAGGGGTAGGTTTAGTGGTAGGTTCAGGGTTAGTACTAGTTATTACCCAGTAATTGTAGTTACTAAAATAAGTACATAGTATTTACATGGGTAACTGGACTGTAAAAGGAAGCGTTACCTAAATCCTAATCTAATTATGACAAACTATATATCGTTGGAAAGGTCTAAGACTCCTAAACAGATATTTGACTGCTGATTTTTGCTACAAATTATGAAGGAAGAGTAACCGATACATTTTTGACAAGAGTGCACCTCTAAAAAATCTGCCTCATAACAGACCTTTGTCACAAAAAGCCAATTGATCGACTTTTAATCATTGCAAATTCTGTTTTTATGCTAAAAGTTAATAATAAAACAAATAATCTAATATTTTTCAATAAAAAAACAAATAGTATAATATAATTCTCTAAAAATAATATGTATATATTATCCTCTAAAATATAATATTATTTTTTATCGCCTTTTTATTATATCACATATTTTAGTAGTTATCATAAATTAGGTATCATTTGAAAGCTTACGAACTCAGAATTCATCCTGTAAAAACGTTTTGAAATTGGACGTTGCGTTACCATAGAAACTGTATTTTTGTATTAGGCCCCTCCCCTTTTGGGCATCATCTTTCATAATTTATTATCAAAACCTTTTCTAATGTTGACAAAACACATATTGTCAGAAAGGTCTGAGTCTCAAGGTTCCATATTTAGTGACAGAAGTGATATTTGGATAGAAATGTATTAATTTGTTATGGCAGAAAGCATACAATTAAATTCAATGGAATTCAATGGCACCCGGTGGCTATTTTTGGTATAACGCAAAAACAAAATCTCATGGGATTTTTTGAGAAAATTTGTGATATCAACTTTAAATTTGGAACACAATTTGTTTAGATATAGCTTTCATTTTATAGTAATTTTATTGTAAAAAATATTTTGTAAAATACTAATTTTATATTAAAAACTTTTTTTACTGTAAATTATAACTTCCATAACTTTTTCATACTTTAATTTTTTGAAGTGCTTTCACTTCAGTAATAATCTGCTGATTGTTTTCTTTAAAACAAGACCAAACTTGTGTATATATTCCAAAGCATTCTTGAATTACTTACAACCATTTAAGTTTGTATAGTGCATTTTAATGTCAATTATCAGAAAAGGGGGGTGACAGGTAAGGGGTTAATATCCTTTTTTGTATGATTTTGTTTATGCCTCTTTTTATTGTTAAACCAATTTTTAAAAATGATAGAAATGTTTCAAATAATAGAAATGATGCAATAAAGTTATGTCCCACATACATGCAACCCCGTTACTGAAACATATTTAGCCTGGCAGAAGAAGAAAAAAAAACAAAAAAACAATGTGTGAGATGATTCACAGGAAATGACACCACTAAGCAGTTTACTGCCAGAATGGGCAGAAGAAAGGTACCGGTATGTTCTCTTTTGATTTTTCATATTATTATACAACTTTTAATATTGATTGAATGTGTCACTCTAACCAATGCAACCCTGTTACTCTTATTATCAGAAGACAAATTAATTCAAAGGTTTTCTTCTTCTTTTTACATAAGTTTGTCCTAAAAATGACATTAAGAGCTAGCTAAAGCTAGCTTAAAGCCAACATTAGCATTAATTTGCAACCCTGTCACTCGCAACCCTGTTACCATAATTACCAGACGAACTGACACAGACCGACGGATGGACTGTTATAAGATGTTATTAAATTTTATTTAACAATGTACCTGTGTTCCTGATCATTTGTCACATTATTGACTTGATCTTTAATCAAAAGTAATGTATCTATCCAACCCCTGTAGCTTTTCGCAACCATGTTACTTAAATTTCAACCCTGTTACCATATATTTTTTTATTAAAATGACCATAAATTACTTTTTTAGCTCACAAGGGCTTGAGCTATTGTCCTTATTGTAGTTTGATGGATACATATACATACAAATATAGGCTATTTTAGATCAATAAATATGAGTATTGGTAACAGGGTTGCACCAAGCACAAAAAAAAGATTATAAAAAGTTTGCCTTTAATGTCTGAGCTGGACGAAATCAAATTATTTAATGGTATATTCCCTATTTTATGAAATGCATACAAAATAAATAAAAAAAGAGTAAAATAAAGGGCCAATTTTTCAAAATTATGGATGCCTAAATGTCCTCCAATTCTGAAATGACCCATGTGCTTTTCTATAATAACTAATAAATGCATAGGCTAATGCATAATGAAACGTAATTTTGTGGGAAAAAAAAAACGTGGAAATTATTTTTCGTTTTTTTATCCCTTTGTCTACTATATCTAGATATCTATATCTACTTTCGGTTCTGTTGCTGTTGTAGGCTGTAAGGACCTTTGAAATATCAAAAATAATTTGGCGATGTGATATGGAACTGTAATGCGGTGAAGACCTGCCTGGAACTACTTTAGCACAGCGTTTCCCTGAAAATAATTGCACACCTTAGAACGTTCGTA
This sequence comes from Hybognathus amarus, assembly GCA_030378365.1. Classification (NCBI taxonomy): domain Eukaryota; kingdom Metazoa; phylum Chordata; class Actinopteri; order Cypriniformes; family Leuciscidae; genus Hybognathus; species Hybognathus amarus. Next base: position 439,874 of record JAQIUQ010001681.1, on the reverse strand, counting down.
TAGGATTATTTGTATCCAAGTATGTAAACAACTCTCTAGGGTCAGACATAGACTACCTTAGTAACTCCACCAAAACATCAGAGTAATGTTTGATCAAATAAAAGCAGGCTTAGTGAACATAAGAGGAAAAAACTTCACCACTAGTTTATGTGTGCATATATAAAAATGAAATATTGAAATATAGTATTTTCATTTGATACTATCATCTATAAAGAGTATACAGCGCTCATTTCTGAACACTGTCAAATGCATTTGAGCTCTGTGACAGCACAAGCATCTTTCAGCTTATTCAGTGCTGCACTGAGGGAGCATTACAATACCGAGCTCCTCTGAGCGGATTATTAACGTTCTGTTTCCATGGCGTTTCTTATTATCCAGAGTGTTCTCCTGGGTGAGTCCATGCAGACGGCTCTCTATAGATGAGCCAGGTTATCAGCAGGACTGAAGCACTAATCCCGGCCAAATATGACTGTCTTCTGAGCCTGTTTGTCTGCCTTTCTCCCTCCCTCTCAAGTGGAAAGATCCACTCCACAAGGTCACGCTCAGAAAAGCATTGAGCAGGAGTAAGGAAAATGACATACCTGAAATGTGATGAACGGCCGCCCCAACCAGCCAAACGGCAAAAAACAGATGGCAATTAATACCTCAACAGGGAATAGATGAATAAACGAGAGCAGAAGGAGGAAGAACCAGAAAAAGAATGGATACCTTAGGGTGTGTGTGTTTACTCCAGAATATGACACTAAAAACAAGTGCATGCCATGGGAGAATTATCATAACCTCATTAAAAAATAAATTAATAAAAGTAGGCCTACTTGAATTACCTGCGAGAAATATTTGATGTTCTGTGACAGACTCTTTGGAGTCAAGCCGACACAGAAATGTCAACAAATGATGGTTCTATCGCAAACATACTTCATCTTTTAGACCTGAGGTGATGACATACACTTCTGTAAAAATAAATATAAATGATCCAATCTTTCGTTTAATAAATAGGTGTATAAAAGTGCATTTATAAAAAAAGTTATTTAATTGTTGTAAATTTGTCATATTAAGCACTAAACTGCATGATAAAAGTCTGTTGCGCTAGTTTAATAAAAAATACAGTAGAAAGATAAACATAATTTGGTTATATTAATGTATTTTGTTTAATAAATGCACCCTGATAATGTGATTATAATGAGATTTAGGCAATATTGCAATTAAACTTTACCCTAAACACAATACTTTGAATCAAATTGATGCGCTTAAGCTCATAAGTACTATAATCGCATCTATTCCACTCTGAGCATGGTGCGCAATTTACTTGTGACATATGAATGATCCTGTCTAGATTAGCAAATATAGTGATATGTATATGCAAGTCGCTATGTCTGAAAAAGCATACTCCCTACTATATCGTAAGGTGCAAAACACTGTGTGACTAATGAAGTATGTCCAAATTCACAGTACTCAGAAAAAAAAAGTATGACCCCAATGACCTACTTCTTCCAGTCGAGATTCTGGGCCTTTCCAAATACCCGCACTTGCGATCTTGGCCACTTGAGAGCATGCATGCGACAGGAAGTAAGTGTGCAAGAGCTTGAACGGTGCACTAAACACACACTGTCTCATCTCTGAATACCGCATCGAAGCGGTATTCAAAGCTATGCAGATCCCATCGTGCATAAAGTTCGGCACATTGCGTGTCCCGAAACCACGTAGATAGTGAGGAAAACATTTCACTGTAAGTTAAGGAGTACAATATGTAAGATTATTTGCCGACTAGGGGTCGCTGAACCTCTTACAATAAGCAAAGGCGTTAGTATTAATAGACGTATATTGCGCATTAAGTGGAATTATGGATCTTGTTCAAGCTGATGGATCTTTTATGGATGAGTGAATACATTGATGTTTTAAACATGACTGTGGTAGTGAAGCAGGGCGCGATCGCTAGCGCGTATACCAGCGCCACATGCAACGCAGTTCCGCGATATAAAGGAATAAGGACATTTAATTCTACCGAACTACACGCTGAATTACTCACACAGGTCAGTTTATTTGAGGAATTAGACTTAGAGTGAACGCAGCGCTACTTCACTTGCTCTAACAGTTTCACTATCACACTAAACCGCATTTGTTTGTTAGGAAGGTTGTTTGTTGGCTGTATGAGACTAAGCTAGATTAACATTAGAGAATAACATACAGATCATATTCTAACTTTTCATCATGTTGAACTATATAACATTGATTAGTTTTATATACATTGATTTGCTCAAGTAACCTGCAACACTCGCGTCTCTGTCAAGTTGAAGTTAGTCGCGGACGTGGAGCTTTCGGCATCTTGAAAGATGTTGATCTTCGTTTTAATCCTCTTTTTGTCTCAAAGTCTGCTTGCCATGGTCCATAATGTTTGAACAAAACCCTGCTGAGGGACGCTCACGCTGTAGAGCACTGCACAACTGGACATAACTCGACCAGCTGTCCACGTCTGTCGCCATGGTTACTATTGCAGTTCGAGGTCAAACCTGGCGGAAACCGGGGGTAACACGGATACGACGTCATTGACTGCCGAGCTCCTAACCCCTGCTCACACGCCCCGTTTCCTGGTTAAAACTTGCAATTTCTCACGATTTACAAATAGTTGAAACATTTGGGAAATTGTAAGTAATCAACTAAACAAAATATATAACATTAGCCTAGTGTAGAGCCCTGACCGATAAAGGTTTTTGAAGGCCAGATACCAATACAAATATTTATTGGTTTAAAAATCCGATATTTCCGATATATCGGCCAATATTTTTTATTTTATTTTTATTTCAGAAATGTGCAACAAAACATTAACAGATTAATAAACATTTACTTGTTTCTTTTATGGTCACAACAGAACAGACTGATGATAGTGGCATTAGCTAGCTTTGTGGTTAGCTAGTCTATGATAAGCCATAATTTAGCAATGGATAGCAGTCATACTGCAAATTGTAAAACATATATTTTCAATATAACAGGCCAAGGAAGATGATGATACGTCTCATTGCTATAATTGTCACGCGTTATTAAAGGACAACTCCGGCGCAAAAAGAACCTTTGGTCTAGTTACACATTGTTGCCAAGTCAACCGTTATCTGAGATTTGTTTTCATGATTGCCGAATGTAAATAGTTTTATCTCTAAAAACAGTCTTAGCTTATAATGCTAGTATAACGCTAGTATATTGGGCATAGAGTTGCCGGCGCTTGTTCATTACCACTAACAAGGCTCAAAATAGCCCCACAGTAACACGGTAGCATAATAAGGGTCCCTACATTCAAACCGAAGCATTGAGAACTTTGTCAGGTGTCCATAGAGTTTAAAAGAAGATGTTTTATACACAGAGTCAACTTTGCGAATACAGGAAGAAGCCATCTTTGAAATATAGTCTCTACCAGTCAATTGCTACGAACGTCGATTCAAGTGCGCTGAACTGTGCAGAACTCATATAGTCCGTCTGTTTCCGGAAGAAACATGTAGCAAGGTTCAGGGAAGAAGGAGGCAGGAACCGGATGAATAATCAAAAACTAAAACTTTATTTAAATGAAATAAACAAACAAAATACCTGCCAGCAGCCCCTCGCGGACGACTGCTGGCTACCCAAAATAAAACATAAATACCGGCCAGCAGCCCCTCACGGACGACTGCTGGCTTACCAAAATAAAGTATAAAACACAAACAAAAGCAGGCCTGTTCCTCTCTCGCTCATCCACTCCGTCGCTCCCCCTTTATAGCTCCGCTCCTTCGTGAATGATGCGAGACCGGTGTGCTTCACAGGTGCTGCTCATTAGCAATCGCACCACCGGCCTCGCGACTCACTCACGTCCTTCGGCCGTCCTGCTCACCACATACCCCCATCACCCCTCACAGGCCGGGGGGTACACCCGAGACTGTGCCTACTCCCCCCCGGCGGCGGCGATCCCTGGGGGTATGGATCGACGAGCCGAGGGAAACGGAGACGGAAGCGTGAGGAGCGACGGACACGAGAGAGGGGAGAGAGGAAAAAAAAAAAATTAGTCCGGCTCCCACAAACGCGCTGCCATGTTGTCCCTCACCAGCTGGGCGAACTCCTCCGCGGTGCCCGGCGGCGACGCTGGATGGCCCTCGGTGGACGCCTCAACGCTCCCCCGCCCCCGGTGAACGGCGACGGCTCCTCGGGTGCCTTGGGCAGACGGCAGGAGTCCCCCGCTCCCTGCTCCTCCCCTTCATCGGCGGATGGCAGCAGGCTCCGGCCCACGGCGAGCGGCGGTGACTCCTCCTCTCCCTCCCGGAAGGCAGCCGCCCCTTCCCAGGCGGTCGGCGGCGAGCTCGGGCGTCCCACCGACAACTCATCCCAGTGCCCCGCCTCGAGCGTCCATGGCCGCGAGTCCCCCGCTCCTGCTCCTCCCCATCTGCGGCGGACGGCAGCAGGCTCCGGCCCACGGCGAGCGGCGGCGACTCGCGCACCATGCTCGATGGCACCGCGGATTCCCCACAGCGGCGAGGACCCTCGGACAGCGCGTTCCTCCCTCTCCCCGGGTTTCGGCACCAGTGTAGCAAGGTTCAGGGAAGAAGGAGGCAGGAACCGGATGATAATCAAAAACTAAAACTTTATTTAAACGAAATAAACAAACAAAATACCTGCCAGCAGCCCCTCGCGGACGACTGCTGGCTACCCAAAATAAAACATAAATACCGGCCAGCAGCCCCTCACGGACGACTGCTGGCTTACCAAAATAAAGTATAAAACACAAACAAAAGCAGGCCTGTTCCTCTCTCGCTCATCCACTCCGTCGCTCCCCCTTTATAGCTCCGCTCCTTCGTGAATGATGCGAGACCGGTGTGCTTCACAGGTGCTGCTCATTAGCAATCGCACCACCGGCCTCGCCGACTCACTCACGTCCCTCGCCCGCTCTACCCACCACAAAACACAAACCATTTTCTTGTCTTCGCATATGTACATGTTGCCTACTGGTCGCGCTCACCTTATCACCTTATTCACATCTCACTAGCGCACTTGGATTAGCGATCGTAGATCGACTGGTAGAGACTATATTTCAAAGATGGCTTCTTCCTGTATTCGCTGAAGTTGACTGTGTGGATAAAATATCTTCTTATTAAACTGTATGGACACTGACAAAGTTCTCAATGCTTTGGTTTGAATGTAGGGACCCTTATTATGCTACCGTGTTACTGTGGGGCTATTTTGAGCCTTGTTAGTGGTAATAACAAGTGATTTTTATTTGTCATTACTCTATGCCCTATATATGAGCGTTATACTAGCATTATAGGCTAAACTGTATTTATAGATAAAACTATTTACATTTGGCAATCATGAAAACAAATCTCAGATAACGGTTGACTTGGTAACAATGTGTAATTAGACCAAAGGTTCATTTTGCGCCGGAGTTGTCCTTTAAAGTAAATACTTCAGTCACATTCGTCAAAAAGTTAAAAGGACAGTCAGTCAACTACACTGTAACAGACGTAACGTAATTATTACTAGCTAATTCCGCTTCAACTCTCGGCTTATTTAACAGCAGCAAAACTGGACATGATAGTCACAAATTTTGTCATGCTTATTTGAGTTAAGAGAACTGATGGGGATGTTCTTTTAATTGTTATTCAAGCAATGTATGTCTTGTGACCAGCTCAACGAGTGTTGCCAACAGGAACTGTGTAGAGTGCCCTCTGGTGGACAAACTATACAACTCCACTCAGGACAATCAAAACATGTTTCGTCCGTTTTTATTTTATTTTTGAAATATTCATTTATCGGCCATTATATCTGCCAATACCGATAGTTTGGAAAATTCCTAATATCGGCCTGCCGCCATATCGGTCTGGCATTAGCCTAGTGGTTTCTGGATATTTTACTGCAAAAATCCTGCATATTGCACCTTTAAATTAATTAAATATTACATGTAATTTGGTAGTTAAAAATGTGTTAAAGTGTCATTTTATTGGTGAAACGTGATGAGTAGGCTATGTGATATTTTGTACAACATCTACAACTGTTTTACATTTAATAGTTTATTTTAAAATGCAATGTATTGAAAATCCAAATAAAGCTCTGTAAACACTCTGATTTTTGCAACACTATAAGTGTGTCTTAATGGGCAATCAACAGTTCTATACACACTTGCTGTCTGCATGCCTATTTGAACACTGGGCCTGAAAATAGGAAATACATCATGCAAGTAGACAAAGTGGTCAAGGACTGCTAGTGTGGTATTTCCAAAGGCCCTCTGAAGTGTGCATACGATGGACATCTTTCCTATCCCATAAGGCCATGAGAAGTGACACAACTGATGCTGGTAGGTCACATGTATAATCGAGACATGGCGCATGTCCGCATTATCGCACCACAGAATGGAGACCAGACATTTCCATGAAGGACCAATTAAGGGCTAACAGACGAGGACACTTGAGGGTTGGTGTACAGCCTGACTTTTGATTTATCTATTTTCCAAATTCCATGACATTCCGAGTTATTTAGTAGTTCCATTTCTCTGACTCAATTTCGCTTGCATTTTCTGCATTGTGGAAGTCACAGGGCCCTAATACAGTAGTCTTGGGGAGCTCGAGACATAAGCAAGAAAACCTAGCAACCATGCAGTAACACCCAGTAGCCATACATTATATGGCATTTATGCATTTCGCCAAAGAAACTTACAAAGCAAAAAGGATCGTAAATTCTGTACAAATACCAAATTTCACTCATTTTGGCACTTTTTCTGAGATCTACTGATTTTCTAGACACACACCATCAATGAGCATTTGTCGGCATTGAGAGTTTTCTAGATTGATTCTAATAAAGTGTCAGAGATGATCAGGCATGTAAAGCTGGTGTGAATTAAATCACAGCACATCTGCTAGAAAACTCATTACAGCCTCATCCTACACACTCTTTCTCTCCGCGAGGGAATATCATACCTCGGAAAATGAAAATACAGTACGCTTTCGAAAATGAATAGAAATGATGAATGGATCACAAGTAGAAACCTTCAACAAAATGACTTCTGACATGTTTGGGAAGATGATGAAACACTTCAACAGCTGCTCTCTCCAGAACAAACTTCAGTTTTTTCCTGATGCACAACATAGAAAAGCGAGGCTTATATAATCTAAATTCGGTGCATTTGGAGCAGATTAATGCTTAGCTGTTCTGTTGGTGCAACTTGAGTAAACTGGTAAATTAGTTCTAACTGGTGGTAATTGGTTTCTGTGAACTTCACTGATCATTTATCTGTTCTCTAGGCCATGTTACACAATGCAGATGCAGTGCACTCATATAAAAAGAGATAAAGAGGCTATGTTCAGAATAGAATACTTGTGTGTGTACTCCATATTGTGCAGTCTAAACTAAATAGAACTAAAAACAAACTTTTGCATTATGCAATAACAAAATCCATAATTTTGATTCAAGATCTTATGTACAAATCATCTTAACTACAAACTACTTGATATTCTGAAAAATAATGAGTCAAAACCATAAAAACTTAGTCAACTCTCACTACTGATTAACCATGACTTTTGCCTCAGTAAATACCAGTTAATTTCATAGTTAGTGAATTAGTTGTTAAGTTTAGGTATTGAGCTGAATTAAAGGTACACGGCACTAATATGTGTGTTATAAGTAGGCTACCAATAAACAGGCAATATCATAGTAAAACGTATGCTAATAAGCAACTAGTTAATGGTAAACTGGATCCTAAACTGAAAGTGTTATCAAACGTATGATAGTTGAAATTGTTCAAATATTTGCTATATAAAATTAATTTCATGTATTATCTCTGGTATATAAATCCTGCACCATCAAAATGAAATGGAAGTTCAAATCAAGCAAATTATTAAATGTAAAATCTATGCATACAGAAAAGGACATTCTGAACATAGTCATTGTAAACGTCACACTGTTGCAGCTGTAGAAGAAAAAACTATCCTCAAAAGCAGCATAAAATATGTGATATATTGAAAAACCAAACTAGTATTTAAATGAATACATAAAGAACTACTAAAAATGATTTTTCCATTGGATACGCAGTGAAAACAATTGATCCTGACAATTAATTGCGAGTCGAAATTTTGCTTTTTCGAACTTTGTGCATATTATACTATGGCCATTTTTCTTATGTAAAGACTTCAAAGTCTTTATGCTATATATTATTTAATTCTTTGTATGTAAACAGCGTCATTTCGCACTCATTTAGTTGACCAACAAAAAAAAAACAACAGTCCATGTAAATTAACTCAAGGTGCAGCAACATCAGAGAAAGAGCAGCAGCGCCACCTGGAGGTCAAACTCAGACAACGTCATGCTTTACACTTATATTGACATTTCGCAAACAAACTCTTTATTTCATATTCACTAAAACATTATAGCAGAAACCAGGGAGCAGACAGACTGTTGCTAACAGCGTTTTACCCTTACGAAAGAGTAACGTTACTGAATACTGATGCAATGCATGGTATTTTGGAACCTATGCCATTGAAGAGCGTGTTCTGTGGTATTTACAAACAGGGTACTCCAAAATAATTTTATGGCATCGCGTACCATCCAAAACACAGAGCTATATGTTCGAAAAATTATGTTCTTACCTCTTGAGACAACTTTGGCAGGTGGTTTTCAAGAAATCTTTGGCTATGCAGAATGCAAACGGCTCGCATGAATAGATCACTTCACCGGGTTTAAATCCATGCAGAGCACGCACACCATTTCCTTTACCCTCACTGACAAACCGCTCTATATTCACAGCCATCATAACAATATCACCCAGACTGCGCGTCCATGTGTCTACATTTCAGTACATACACATTATGAATGCCCTGTTTGTATTCATGACAGTCAACTTGACACGGTACTGCGCAGATTATTAAAAAAAATCTGTAATTTAAAAAAAAAAATCACTATAAAATATATAATTTCATTATGATTTATTTTTGTGTTTAAAAAAAAAATGAGACTAATGCTTACTCCACATACAAAAAATGTATATATCAACAAATTTCTGAATGCGCAAATCTGACGCACTCCTGATCAGCATTATGTACGTGTTGGGACGTCGCGGCGACATGACGTACTTAGTGCGCCTTGCCAATAGGATTGCGAAGGCATCGGGTCAACAGCACGCGGAGCTCAATGTCACGGGCGCGGTGTTCCGCAGCTTGGGTAACGATTCTTTAATGTAGATCCTGTGGACAAGAACCCCGTCACTTGAGGTTAGTCTGGGTTAAAAATTGTCTTAAAAATCTATAACCAACAATCTGCATGTGCAGGAGAGACAGATAACGCTAGTTAAAGAGGACGTTTGCTGCAAAACCGTAATGTAATGGTCATGTAATATGTCAGTGTCGTTGTTTTTGTCTCAAGATGCACACCAGAATTTGTTTTTAAGGCATGTTTATAGATCCTTAAATATCGTTATTTAACTAAACATAATTATTATATTCAGGCATAGCCAATGTTACATTGCTATGGTTATAATGTATATCAAGGCTTCCTCCCACACTGAAAATATTAGGGTTATTTAAATTAAGATTTTTCTAATTAAGTTCAGCTATGAAATCTGTAATGGTTAATAGTACTCCGTTTTAGCCCAATACAGTATGTCATACATTAAAAAAAAAAAATAAATAAAAGTGTTCAGGTTTGGATTTGATATTTTACTGTATATTATATGATTTCAGGCTTGTTGGTCATCATGGCGGTGTGTGGAGGATGTAAGTTTTTTGTCCTGACTTTAAGAGCTCTCTGTGGACCATCAAGATCTGCATCTCCATGTGCTTTGCCTTGGACTAAACACAGGACTTTGTCCACATCTGCGAGAACTTGCTCTCCAGACTCATTCCCCTCCGGCACAAGGAAGACCCCGGCTCAGGTGGGCAAACCAGAGCTCATTACTCTATCCTCAGGAGGCGTTCAGAGGAACCTCTCCGCTGTCGCCGTGCCACTGCATGGTCAGGTTTCGGCCCCTCTGCCAGTACGACCCGTTAGATTTAGGCGACGTGGATGAGAACACGCAGAAAGCCCTAGCCTGTAAACACCTGAGACAGTTCATCGTAGACCCTTCCCTCGCTAGAAGTCGTGACCGACCACCTCGCCGGAGATATTGAGGACGGGAAAGCTGTTATATTCGAAGTGCAACCCAGGTGTGTGTCTGTCAACTGCTAATTGAATGGCATCAGTATTTGTAGATGCATTCATGTGGGGTTTGTCTCTGTCCGCAGGTCCTGGCGTATTGACACGTGCTTTGCTGAACAGTGGGGCTCAAAGAGTGGTTGCGTTGGAAAGTGACGCAAACTTCCTTCCTGAGCTGAAGGTATACATCTAAATGAGCTTATCTCATTCTACTCACTGTCAGATTTTACTGGACCCATTTCCTAACAAATAACATGGGGGTGGGCTATAGACCATTTCACAAGATGTAAACAACACTGGTTCAGAAACATTTCCTGTTTCAGTTTTTTAACACTACATAAAAGCTGGGAATAAAATACAACCATCAGAACATTTAAAACTGTAATCAAAAAGTTAAACAAACATCTTTAACCCTTAATCACTCTTTGGGGTAAATATGACCCCACTGGACTTTTCCTTGATTTTTTTTTAAAAATGTTCCCTTCATCTCAGGGCCATGAAACTCAGTGACTTTTCCTTAATAATCTATCTAAACATGCACAAAAAAAATTTCGTTGTTTGGTTCGATTTGGTTGTTCTAAAGGTGTGTAAAAAAAAAATTACCATTTAAGGTCTTTGGGGTCAAAATGACCCCAATTGAAAATGAATGGGAAAATGAAAAAAAATGACTTTTTTTATTTTGTTTGTTAAAAAAATAAAAGTAAATCCATTATAAATCTGAAATGTTCCACATATAAACCAAGGTCTGGTCCTAGAGCATAAATAGAAAGTAGAACAATCTTTCTATCTCTCATACACACACACACAACACACACATGTCATGACTGCAACAGAGAGCATTTTTACAGAAAATGGCAAATAAAACAAACAAAACTGGCATAAATCTAAAAAAATGCATTTAAATCAAGGTCTGGTCCTAGAGCATAAACACAAAGTGGAATGAGCTTTCTATCTCACACACACAGCCACACACACACAAACACACACATGTATGCATCCTGTTCATTACAGTTTATTAGTGCTGTTGTTTTGTATTATATTGGTTTATTTACTTGGTTTATTAAATTTATTTTGTTCTAAAATGTCTTGTTCTAAAAAAATAATAATTGTTGATAAATAATTTTCTAAAATGAAGTGTGTGAATACAGTCATGTCATAGTGCTGATTTGTAATATTTATGCAAATGTATGTATAATAATTTGCATAAACAAATAATTCAAAATATATCAGACAACAACAACAAACTCTAATTTTGACAAAAATATTTTGTGCAATTCACAAAATATATATATATCATATATATCAAGTTGTGAGGAGAATTTGAAGCATCAAGAAAAATGAAGTGAAAATGAATGAGTCTCTATGGGCCCCTATTGGATAGATGTGGTCATTGCACTTTAATTCCTTAACTATAAGAAAAACTGTTTTTCGACTAACCACCAGATGGTAGTATTCTATCCCTAACACATAGAGCAATGTCCAAAAACTGTTTAGATTTAATTATCATCGTAATTTAAGTGTTTTTTTTCTTTTAAAAAATCATTTTTCATGTGCCAATTTATGGCCTAGTCATGTAATTGTGCAGTAAATAGGTAGAAAACTTAAAAAATTCAAAAAAACACAGCATAAATGATTAGTTGAGAAGTGAATTTAAAAAATGATATATAGTTTTCCATATAAAAAATGTATATTTCCTTATGCAATCACTCTTTAAAAGTCTGGGGTCAAAATGACCCCAAAGACCTTAAGTGTTGTCCTTTTTTAAGAGTGATTAAGGGTTAAGATGTTTTCTTTACATGTGAAATAAAGAAAACAGTTACAAACTGAAACATGAAGTGTTTCTGGACCAGTGTTTACATCTTGTGACATGGTCTATATAGCAGAAACATCATAGTAGTTTCATGCAGGATTACGACGATCCACGATTGTATCACGATTCTTTCTCATGTTGGTTTTTAAGACTTTTTTGCAAGTTACTGTGCAGTACTGCTAAACTAATTTCCCTTATTAAAGGTGGAATACCTAAGATTTTTGCATTAAAATATCCCAAAATCACAAGGCCAGTGTTATATATTTAGTTAAGATGATAACTTACAATATTCCAAATGTTTTAAACAATGTTTAAATCGCGAGAAAATTGAGATTTTAACCAAGGAAACGGGGCGTGTGAGCAGGGGTGAGCTGGGAGCTCGCCAGTCAATTCGCGTCATATCCGCGTTACCTCGGTTTCCGCTCGTACTACGTGTAGTCCTGGATGAATGCGGAAGTTGTAGTTGTGCGTTCAGCGTCTATCAAGCAACAAACGTCAGCTTGTTTCACGCATTTGTATTGGAATGGTGCACAATTATTCTTTCAATATCTTGGAATGTGAACTGTTGGCTGTAAAGGGGGTCGCACACCGGACGAGAAGAGCCGCGCCACGTCTAGGACAAAGTCCAGTATCGCACACCAGACACGCACTTTCTCATCAGTATATGGCCAGCAATATTGTTATGTTTAATGACATGAAAGGAAGATAATGTCTGTTCTATGTTATGATTGTACTGTACAATTAAATACAATCGTTGCTGAGTCTGCATTCTGAAAACTTTACCTCAGAGCATCAGCATCCGTTCACTGAATGAATTGAGAATATCAGCTGAAAAATCTAATAACATCAGCAATTGTCATTCAAGCAGCTGATTTCTGTAAATGAATGCAAAACTAAATGCATATTGCAGCATAGGGCGAAGTCAGGATACATTAGCAACGATTTGACTTCAAACCCTCTCCACCATAGCTTCGTCCAGTGACTCGTACAGTAACATCTGTGATAACTAATTTACTTTTAAACCTGACTTTTCTTGCGGCTATTCCAGTTTAATGAAAAACAAGCATTTCATTAAACGTAACATTTATAGAAAGTTGAACTTTACCTCATCCATGACAACTAATGTTCGAGTTCCCGTCTGACTAATTTATCCACGGTGGAGTTGAAAACAACAGTTCCCATCATTCCGCGTTCCTCCACGTCGTCATCAAGCAAAGCCGTTGTTGTTGTTTTGAATGTAGCGCCCTCTAGCGACATGCAATCTTAGGTATTGCAGCTTTAAAAAAGCCTTACAAGAGAACAAAAATAAAAGAAAAAAGAATTAGGTGAGGGATATGTCCAAAATCTTTTCACCTTATTTTTATTTCAATATTTTATCCGTATCACTCACTTACTGAATCGCAGTCTGTTATGTGTACTTTTTAAAACAATTGTTAAAAAGGCTTATACAGGGTTTCACGCGGGTCTTAAAAAGTCTAAAAAAGTCTAAAATTTCAAAATTACAATTTAAGGCCTTAAAAAGTCTTAAATTTGCTGAAGTATTGTGTTCTAGGTCTTAAATCATTTTAAACGGGTCTTAATTTTCCTACGTCCATGTAAATCTCATTGAAATGTTCCCGCAGCGCTTTGGAATGTTTTTTTCTTTTTTATTCCGTGGTTGTAGTTCTTTATTTTGCTAGTTAAAATATAATTCGCTGTATTACGACTACAAAATAGACCACCATGCAACAGCCAATCAGTTTTGAGGTTTTGCGTTATTGGCGCGTATTCTCAGATACCACAGACAGACATAAAACGGATTTTATTCAGCTATGGGGAAGTGGATGTTTAGCGATACTTGGCTTGAAATATCTAAATTTTGGATCACATTTTGCTGATTTTGATTTTGCTTTTGGATCAGAGCCAACACTAAAAGTGCAGGTGCTCTTGGTTCTCCACACGGTGACAAGACACCAGTCCTACATCGTTTTAAACAATGTTTCCGGACTCTAACATCGCTAAATCCTTCAGTTGCGGGAAAGATAAAAAAAGCCTATATTACGCGCTTTGGAATAGGGGATTTATAAAGACAGAAACAGAACTAATTTACAAAATCACGGAACCGTTACAGTTGCTGATTTTCGACGAATGTTCAGTTTGAATATATTAAATTAATTTTCGAATAATTCTGAGACTCATGCGTTTCCTTTGTACGTTTTTTTTTTCGCGATACAAGTCTTAAATTTCTTTCATAATGGTCTTAAAAAGGTCTAAAAAAGTCTTAAATTTGACTTTGTGAAACCTGCAGAAACCCTGTTATAGTTTTGTTGTAATTAATGTATAAAACGTACACCACCATTCAAAAGAAATCTCACCATGGCTGCATTTACATAATCAAAAATGTGGGGGAATAAACGTAAAACTAAATATTATTATAGTTTAAAAGGAAAGTTATTCCTTGAATTTTTTGCTTATTTTATTTCATTACTTTATTTTATCTTAGTTATTAAAATAGGGTGAAAGATTTCAAGAAAGATACAATTAAAATTATACATTTTTCTGAAAAGTAGGTCTGTTAGACAGCAGCATTCAAGAAAGTCAAATGAAAAAATAAAACAGCATATTTTTCACTTATTAATTAAATAAATGTGTATCAATTGTTATTAAAGCTACAAATGTTATTCTGTCGAAAGAAAAAAATATTTTTTGGTTTGATTCATATTATCAATAATAGCAGGTATATTAAGCTGCTGTTGACTTTTTGCAGAAATCCAGTATGCTAGAGCTTGACCGATATTATCGGCAGGTCGATATTATCGGCCGATATTAGGCATTTTCCAAACTATCGGTATCAGCAGTTATAATGGCCGATAAATGAATATTTCAAAAATAAAATAAAAACGGATGAAACACGCTTCAACCATGTCATGAGTGTTGGCTCATCATAGACTAACGACCCACAAAGCTAGCTAATGCCACTATCATCATTTGAAGACCACTAACGTTAACATTAATGAGCTTTGAAACCACAACATTGTAAAATGCAAGTTAGACTTGCGAGGAGTGAACATTTAGACAGAGAAAAAGTATAAAACGTATCTTGTGCATTAAATTTAGCTTTTCTTTTACACGTGTGAATCCAACAACGCCTAGTGTGTGTTGCAGACTGTTGTTCTGTGATGGATTTAGAATCTCTAAATAGTAGGTTTTAGAAGGCAGGCAGCAACTGATGATTGAAAATGGTTTGATGTAGCTTGATGGAAAGAATTGAAAAAGTGCAATGTAAAATCTTATGGTAAAGGGAATAAGCAAGCTGACTTTTTTTTATTATTATTATTTTTTTTTAATTTATAACAGTCTTAGTACAAACATTTATTTATACATCAAAATAACACATAACATAAATATTACAAAGTCTTTCGTACTAGGGGGGTATTGTAAACTTACATGAAGATATTATAATATTTGCATATTTTCAGTGTTTTAATTGCTTTTTGTTTTCATCGAAAACCGGAGTGAAACAATATTAAAGCTCAATTTCTTTTATTAAATAAAATAAAATTAGTTTTTTTACAGGAGAATTTGCATTTATGAATATAAAATTTTGCCATTAATAGAATGAAATTAATTAAAGAATTTTAGCAAGCTGACATTGTAATTATAAGGTAGCTTATAACTAAGGCAATAGGGACTAATTATTATTTTATTTATCAGAACTTTAATATATATTGATGTTCCTCTATTCTGTTGTGACAATAAAAGAAGTTTCTTTTTAAAATCCATTATCATATTATTTTAGTTAAAACTCATAAATAACTACAAATAACTAATTTTAGGCAAATCTGATAATGTTTTGTTGCGCGTTTCTGAAATAAAAAAATATACGGCCGATATATCGGAATATCGGATTTTAAAAGCAACAAATATTTGTATCGGACTCAGGCCGAGCTCTAACTGACACGCATCTGGTTTTCTCCCAACTGTTTACCTTCACTTAATGATGAAGAACATTGTGTGACGCGGAGTGTAACCACGATAGAGACAAAAAAAAAAAACCTTAGAACTGCAACTGATAGACTGTGAGCTGTAGCATGATACCATAAAAACAGATCGTGGAAGACATTTTAATATTTCACAAACTATCTTCATATCACATACCTCTAAAATAACTCTTGGTCTTAAAGGACCTGGAGAGCAAACTGGAAGGGCAACTGGATTTGGTTCATTGTGACTTCTTCAAATTGGATCCCATCGGCCACGGCAGCATGAAGCCACCCGTCATGTACTCAGAGAAGCTCTTCTCTGACCTAGCCATCTCTGAGGTACCCTGGTCTGCAGGTTAGTGTCACAAACATTCAGATTAGTGTGACAAAAGAAAGAAAGGCACCAATAGCACAACAATGAGTAAACTTTTTAAGCAAGGCATAAACATGTGGTTTGGATAATGCTTTTTCTGTCTTTCCATTTCTGAAACAGATGTCCCGGTGAAGATTGTGGGGATCTTTCTCACAGGAATGAGAGGAGCATAATGTGGAAGCTGATTTACAACCTGTTTGAGCGCCGTTCTATTTACCGCTATGGACGTGTGGAGTTGATCATGTTCTTCAGAAAGAGTGAATACATGGTGAGTTCACATGTACAAAGTTTAAAGGGTTATTTTTTTATGTAGTACGTCAGAGTGCAAAGGCAAATTCCAGCAAAATGAGTGTGCAAATTAAACTCTCAATAGCTTGAAGATGACAAGTTTTGGAGATGGTTGGCAACAACTAATGAAAGCAATGAAGCCAATCAATTTATGCCGCCAGATGTTTAAATTCGGTACTGTGGAGTGAAATGATAAGAAAGTATGGAATATTTTTTGAATACTTTTGGTATTGAATTCATAATCATCTGGTTATAATTGACAAAATTGTGTCAAAAATAACCTGAGATGTGCTGATTGAAAATGCTCATTTGTTCTCTGACAGTAGATGGCACTTAAAGGAGTAGTTCACTTTAAAAAAAAAAGCTTTTGATGATATTTTACTCACCCCATGTCATTCAAGATGTCAATGTCATTCTTTCTTCAGTCGAAAAGAAATTAAGGTTTTTGATGAAAACATTCCAGGATTTTCTCCATATAATGGACTTCAATGGGAACCAAACGGTTCAAGGTCCAAATGAGAGTTTCAGTGCAGCTTCACAGGGCTTTAAACGACACCAAATGATGAATAAGGGCCTTATCTAGCGAGACGATCGCTCATTTAAAAAATAAATTAAAAAGTTGCAGTTTTATAAGCACAAATGCTCGCATTGCTCTGTTCTGTGATGATCGTTCGTAACTCTCCTGTTCAAACTCGTTCATCAAAATGAACAAATCTTTTTTTCCAGTTATGACTCGAAGGGTCCTAGATAAGATTATTAATCGTCTGTGTCGTTTAAAGCCCTTTGAATCTGCACTGAAACTCTCATTTGGACCTTGGACCGTTTGGTTCCCATTGAAGTCCATTATATGGAGAAAATCCTGGAATGTTTTCATCAAAAATTGTTATTTCTTTTCAACTGAAGAAAGAAAGATGTGGACATCTTGGATAACATGGGGTGAGTAAATTATCAGCAAAAGTTTATTTTAAAGTGAACTACTCCTTTTAAGGAACAGCAGAAATGCAGCTGTTACCCTGTAAACTAAGTAGGCTGCACAAACATAGCCTCGTGAGACCATCCTGATCTCGTGAGCTTTCAAGGTTTCACTCGCAGATCAGTCTGGATACTTTCCGTTAAAGAAAATTTGGGAGCAGTTCACCAAACGAACGTCCAATCAGCGTTGGCTTTGAGGCGGGTTGAGGTGTGACGCAACGAGAAGCGCGACAGTTCAGTCCAGAGTCACATGGCGGCTTCAGCGGATGAAACTAGCATCAGCGTGGCTATCGAGCAAGTTTTATCGGAATTACAGAGTATTTCCTTACTGAAAGAAGAGCAAAACACTGCTCTGGAGGCTTTTCTCAGAGGAAAAGATGTTTTTGCTCTTCTCCCGACTGGTTTCGGCAAGAGTTGCTCTGATTGGTTGATTTGGCCCGTCTATCACCAACATAGGCCAATCAGCTAACCAGTATTTTCACCCCTTTCCAAAACTACTTCAACGGAAGGTTTCCAGATGGATATGCGGAGCAAATCCATCTGGCGGAGTCAGGTTAGCACAAACAAGGGTCTTTCAACAGTTCAAACAGCCATTCAGTAATTTGACCAGTCACATTACATCTGGTTACGTATGTAAGATTTGAACTTTTACTAAGCATTTTTACATGTTGGGACGGCACGAAGGGTGAATAAATAATGACAAATAGATACAAGTATGAATTATGATTATTTTCTCTGACAGAAACTAGTGGCCCGTCCAAGAGATTATAAGAACTACCTTGCATACAGTGTTCTCTGGCAGATGGCCTGTGATATTGAGTTACTACATGAGGTGAGACATTTTATTATTAATTATGCTGTTTCCTTATTCTGGGAATAATCTGATCAATGAATGTGTTTGTACTTTATTTCTGCTTTATCCTCATTACCAGGAGCCATTGTCGTCCTTTCTGACTATAAGCAGGAGTAATAAAAAGTCCACATCAAAGATCACTGTAAGTATTTTCATATGAGTAATATCACTCTAAGATTCTTCATCTAGTTTATATTGTATTAGTGATTCAGGAGAGGCACTGTGTCATCACATCCCACTGTCCAGTTTGTTTAGGATTATATTTGTGGTTCTTGAATCAGTCTGAATCGATCATACAAGTCATTGGTCTGAACAAAAGACATACAACTAAATATCTCATCTTGTAAAAATGTGTTGCAATCTGAAACATCACCGATAGAGGCCACTAAAAAATACATATAGCATCTTTAATTTTGTGCTTATTTCCCCCCCACAGACTTCCCAGAGTGATGACCTGTGTTTGGTGCGGATAACCCCACGCGAGGACTTGTTTAACTCTCACCTAACTCCCTTGAATGGCAGCACTCTGGTTTTGATGGTGAAACAATGCCTTGCTAAAAGAAGACGCAGATTGATTGAACAAATCAAGTAAGTTTATTAACTCTATTTCAAGGCTCAAAATTGCGACCATTTTGGTCGCATATGCTCCTGAATTTTAACCTGTGCGACCTAAAAATATATTTGGGAGCATTAGTGCGAGTGCAAATAATGGTTGTGGTGCGACCTCTACAAAAAGTTCGCAAATTACTGTGTACCTTATGTGCACTGATACACGGTGGCCGTACCATCATTCTATCCAACATACATAACTAATCAAACTTCATCCTTACGTTCTTAACTTTAAAGCAGATTTTAGCTGTCAATCACTCCCTTTCGCGGCACTCCGTTGTCAAGTGACAGGGAGCCGACTACCGTGCGAAATTAAGGCTGGAGAAGATGAAACGAACGCTGACAGATTTCTGTCACATAAAGAGCTAAACGTAATTTAACACTGCATACACCATCGCCAAAGAAGAGCTTGCCTTCACTAAATTTAAACCCATGTTGCAGCTCATGAAAAAGAACGGAGTTGTGATTAACATGACGCATGCAAATGAGAAATCATGTGCCAATATCATCGGGGTCATAGCAGATACTAATCGCGAGAACACCGCAGTTAAATTGTCGTCAGCTCAGTACATCTCTTTCATTATCGATGGAGACACCGACCTGTCTGTCAAGGAGTGTGTGTGATCGTGTATGTCCGCATCCTGCTTGATGGACAGCCCACGAACATCCTCGTCGCACACGCTGAGGCGGAACATGCCAATGCTGATAGTGAGGATGTTTTTTATATTTCTATTTATATTGTTTTATTAATACATAGCTTATTTAGTATTATATAGCAATATATGAGTAATATCATAATACATACTTTGCTTGTTTCATTAATGGATGAATCAGCATTTTTTTAACGACTCTCTTGAATGAATGATTCAATAACAAATACATTTAAGTCACTTGTCGCCACCTAGTGGAGTAACAATGTGATCGATACAATTGTTATTTGAAGCTCCATGTTACTTTCAAAAGGTGCTTGTCTCTATTTTGATTACTTCTGTAGACGTCAGTGTTTATATCCAAACCATAATCTTTAATTCTAGTTCCGATTTAAGTTTTTCTGTGATAAGAATATTTGTAACACAGAAATAACAATACTGCGTAGTTGAATATACTCTCTGGGTCAGCAGGAGCACCTTAATATTCCGCTGTGATTTTTATTAGACATGTTTAATAGACAAAAAGTTGTCATTTAGAATGAAAATCAGACATTAGATCTTCATTACACCCTAACACAGTAGAAAATCTAATCCAAATTTTTCTGAAATTAAATTCTGAGATCTGAAATAAATTTTTGGTGGGTGCTCCTAAATTTTCGCTGGTGCTCCTAACTTTTTGAAGTTGGTAGCACCAGTGCTACCAAGTAAAAAAGTTAATTTCGAGCCCTGAATTTGTATGCAAACTAGAATATCTGAATGAACAAACGTATATGATTGGCTGTATGTATTCACACCTTTGGTCTGCTGTCTTCCGAAGCTCTTGGAGTCCTGGCAGTGGATCAGAGCTCAATTCAAAGCTCTGCTTCATTGACAACACAATGACGGGCGACGTCTACCCTGATGAGTACAAGCGTCTGTTTGAGCTAATGGAGCAGTCAGGAAGCTTCACTGAGAGCTGGCTTTATGAGGAGATGCTGGAAAATACAACACACACTGGTCACGGCTGACATTACCTACAGAGCTAATCATGGATGAAATATAAAAGACAGTGTTATGGAAGAGAAACACCCAAATCCTTAATGATTGCTAATATTTACATAGACTTGTCTATGAAAGACTTTACATTTTGAAAGTTGTGTTTAGTAATAAACTGGAGAACTGCTGGTTAGATACCTTTGGACAAATTCACATTCACAAGTGTCACATTTTTAGAGATGTACTGTTCCCATGCTGCAGTGCGCCTAAGAAGTCAATACATTTATGCATGTACTAAAAGTACACCAAATGCCTGCTCGATAACAATTAGGAAATATAGAACTTAAAAAACAGGAATAAATATCCATTTGCAATCATAATGAATACGTTACCAAACCGTTTTGATGTACATTTTCAAATGTACTCTCAATGTTTATTTTCATGTTTGTTGTTCTTAATATATGAATTTTTTAATAAATGTGAGAATTGCTTGTTTTTGGATAATCAATGATCATGATCAACAGAGATGTGCAGAGTTTCTAGGGACAGCAGGGGCTCAAATGAACTAATGTATTGCAACATTTATCTGAAGGTGTGTTTAGCAGACTTATGTACTGTCATGAGAATACAGCAGCAAGGTGTTTTGGACATTTGCGTTTGAGCTCTTGTTCTTGTAAATGGTCTGTGTGTTTCTTTGACATACAATCAAATTGGCATAGAGGTAAATAATCCTACATAATGTGTCATGGCACTACAATATTGAATGCAATGAGGATTCTCCTTGATGGCCTGCTGAAAACACCTCCCATTACCCTCTGCGGGTCATCCTTGACAGAAGACCTGGGGCCCGTTTCAATAAGGAGGTTCAACCAACTCTGAGTTAAAGCTTGAACTCTGAGTTGACTTACCCTGAGATGGGAAACTCGAGTTTTCGGCTACAAAACAGCTGAAATGAGTTAGTTCAATCTGACTCTGAGTTGACCGACTCTGAGTTAAGCACATGCACCACAACTATAAGTAAGGAATAATTGACGACAGGCCGTTGAATTATTAGAAAGATAATGCACACCCGAGGTGGTAATGCGGTCGCTGAAGCGGAGTGGCCGTTACACCTCGAGGTGTGCATTATTTTTCGGATAATCAACGGCCTATAGTCAATTATTCGCTTATACTACAGTTACCACACCTCAAAACATTGTTCAAATGATTCATATCAAGACGTTTGTCAAGTTTTTAGACATTAAAGCGCTCTTGTATGTAGGACTAATTTCTTACGCATCTAATCCCATGCCTCCGTTGCTAATTCCAAAACGTCATTTTAGAGGTAGTAGTAACGGAGGTTTGAGTCAGTGATAGCAGACTAATGTAATGATGGGGGACACACTTACAATTCGCTGAACTATTCGAAGACCGACTGTTTCCATCGACTGTAGTAGCAGGTCTTACCATCTGAGTGAACACAGACTGAACGCGCTGCTGTGCTGAACGTGCGTTCGGGCATGATCAGTCAGAAAGTATTACATCCATAACTGGTGTAGGCCTAAACTCAGTCTGTCCCGGCTTTATGCAGTTATTAATGCAGTTATTAGAGAGAGACAGAAAAGCATGTGCGTCGATATTAATATTATTATTTATTTATTTATTTATTTATTTATTAACTTCGTTTTAATTAATTCGTTCATTATTGTTTTCTATAATTGACAGTAGATAACCCAATACATGAAAAACACAAAGCCCTTTTAACCTTTTAAGCCTATATCAATAATTATTTATTTGTTATATTATCTGGAATAGCTAATTACGAAAATCCGTGCAGCAGGACTATTAATTTATTTATATATTCAGTTTTTCTATTTAGCCTATTATAGATAGGAATATACTTTATTTATTCAAATTAAACTGTATGTGTCAGTTGATTGTGAAGTTAGACATCAAATATTTTCAGATCAAGCGCATGGGGCTGCATGTCTTCTCTTGTTATGAATTGAATCCTATTTTCCGTTAACTACGCGCAGTGATATGGAACTGTAATGCGGTTCAAACTTGCCTGAAACTACTTTAGCCATGCGTTTCCCTGAAAATAATTGCACACCTTTAGAACGTTCTCAGCCAATCAGAATCGACCATTCAACAGCCCTGTAGTATAAAAAGCCATTATCAATGGAGCGCAGATATTATGAGTCACCATGGCAACAGCGCCATACAAAAAGAGGTGTTGGGTGTAATTAATTACCAAGTAATCTAAATATTGTAATTTAATTAAAGGGATTACTCTTAATTATTCTGCAATTTAAAATAAAATATGATGCAATTACATTAAATATGCTACTGCATAAACTATAGAATTCAGTATAAAACAATAGTGGATTTAACATACATTTTTAAAAGGTATATTTTTTATGTAACCTTCTCCCTCTACACACTTTGATCAATTCAAGAATAATTCATGCAATTGTATATTGTTAATTTGAAAGCATTAAAAGTGCAGTTTCTTGTCTCTCCTCCTTGTATTAATCAAGTGGTTGAGGTTGATATAGGATTTAGTAATATGTAGACCAATACTTTCTAGAGATAGTAATTATTACATTAATCTAACAACACAGTTGAAGATGTCATTTGTTGTTAATAATTCATAACTATTTTAGAGTAACTTACTGTTATAATATCAGAGGTGAAACTGGAAGAATGTTATTCAACCTAAAGTAGGCTACTATTACTTTGATAAATTTTTACTTAAGTAAAAGCAAAAATAACGGTCTAAAAATTCTAGTAAAAAGTAGTTAAATTAAAACATGAGTAAAAGTTGCTGAGTAACTTGTTTAACAGCGGGGGTGGGGTGGGGGACTCCCCCATGTGGGCAGAGTTTCACAGTATGAGAACCGTCTCAGAAAATATCACTGTTTATGGTATTAAACAATTATTAAATATATAAACTGCATTATTAAATTACGGTTATTATTATCATCAGTTAAAATGACAGTTAAATAAATTAAACATTTGTTCAATAAAACATATCTAATCAACTAACTTCAATAATTGATTATGAATAAGATTATCATCTTATTTTTTATCATTAATAACTTATTAAATTATGTTTGAAAAATAATTGAGTTCTATTAAATGTTTTTTATTCCAATTTTTTTAATGATTTAATAGAAATATATTATCAAAAACGGTGGTAATCAAATAAAAGTTTAGCAAACGTTTTAATCCTTTTATTTTTTGACAAAGTGCTGCAAAACAGATTTAGTCAATTAAACCATGGACAAACAATATATATTCCTTAAAGAATGTGTAAGTACATTTTACTATTATAGTTGGTGTTTAAACAGCACTTCCTCTTTAAAAAAGGGGAGGAGACCGCAAGAAACTCTGGGTTTACTGAAGAAAACCTGCTCCCGACCAGGTTAGGTTCACAGAGTAAGTTACCATGGTAACTGACTCTGAGTATAAGTTACCTCTCTTTCAGAAACGGGCTTGACTTACTCTGCTTTCTCAGGTTTAACTTACCCCCCTTTCTGAAATGGAAAACCCAGAGTTTCTCTCATTTCAGGGTTAACCTACTCAGAGTTTTCACTTAACCTCCTTTCTGAAACAGGCCCCAGGGCCCAGTTTTTCAAAAGTAATCCACAAGGATTTTGGATAACGATCGGATCAAATCTTGAAATTGGGTTTTTCAAAAGAAAAAATGGATTACATGATCGGATTAGATCACGTAATCCAATCTTGGTTTTTATCCGGATCAAACCTTTAGTTTGGGTTTTTCAGAACTTTTTTGTAGGATTTGGATCACTTTGATCCAAAAAATCTAGATTAAACTGATCCCATCAGAAGGGTGGATTCAACGTGGATTTCATGCCCAAAATGTAATGAAAACTTAAAAAATTGATCAAATAATCCTATATTTGGATCATGCAGTATCTACAGATATCCTTTTTATTCATAAGTTTTTTTTTATTATTTGTTCATCCATCAGGCTACAGTGATTAGGTAGGCTTTAGCGTATTCAGCCTTTCAGTATAGGCCTACAGCAAAGTAGAAAGAGTTTGGCCTCATAAAATAATCTCCCAAACAGCTGTCAAAATTGACCAAAAACAATACATTTTATTCTGTCACTATTGATATATTTATATATTCATCACAATTGAAGATATTTTTGTTTTTAGAATATTTATTAGTGATGCATGCAATGATTACAGAATAACCAAAAAAATGCAAAGAATGGCAATCACTGATTTTTGAAATCCAAAACAAATCCAAATCAGAAATAATGTCTAGCTATTGCGTCCCTTGTTGCACATCCTTTTTGCTCTTTCTGGTAGAGGAACAACCGACTCTGACCAAACTGCAGCAAACCAAGGCCAGACTTGATATCCGCCTCCTAAAGGCTACGCTCAGACAAGCTGGTCTCTCCACATCAGATGAGGAAGTCTGAATTATTGTGGAGTAGTTGACATTAAGTCTTTTTTTTTTTTTTTGTAAATTCAGTACATCTTGTTATAAATATCTTCAATCTACAGTGTTTGTTACTTGTTTTGTCTACCTGTTGCTCTTTATTTAGTTCTACATTGTGATTTGTGAGCACTGGTTATCCAGATTTGGTGATCCTGAAAAGTTCCTATCCAGATCAGATTGATCCAATCCGATGTTGCTTTGAAAAACTTGGCACAAAAGTAAGATGGATTACGTGATCACGGATCGCAAAAAAAGGATTACTAAATCTGGATCAATTTTATCCGGATTTAACCTTTTGAAAAACCGGGCCCTGGTGTGAACATGGATATGACAGCGATACCATAGCATCAGTTCCATCTGATCAACACCAGAGGTCACCATCACGTTATGACACCATGGACTTTTTGGTCTTTTTTTTTTTTTTTTAAAGATTATTGGTCTCTTACATTGTGCCACCTGTGTCAAAATAACCCCAGTCATCAATTACAAACATTTTGAATATCCTTTCACATATATATATTTTTTTACTGGTCTCTCCTGGATTATCAACTTTTGATTTTTTTTTTTTAGTAAAAAATATAATTGTTTATTGTTTGTTCATGTTAGTTCGCAATGCATTAAATAATTTTAACAAACTGAACGTACTAAAATTACTAAGAATGAACTAACTTACTTAATTATTACTTAAATTATAATCCCATCCACAATGTGGCATAACGCAGCCAATCAAACAATGATCCTCTGCAAATTTCCTATCCTATTATGATAAAAGACTTGGTTCATAATAATTAATTATGTTAAGTGTAGGTTACCTAATAATTGACTGTAAAAAGAAAAAAAACATCTGCATCATAGATATGTGACGTGGGCTGACGTCCACGTCGGACTCGGAATGGCGGGCGAAGGTTTGGGTCTTGGGCTGCGTTCCGGTTCCGATCAGGGTCTTCTTGATTAAATATTAATTACTGTAAGTTTTAGGTGTTTTAGGTTGCCAAGCAACAGTAGCAAGACGCGATTAATATTCATCAGATAAATGCCTTCAGCTGCAGTACCCGGATGAGTGACAGGAGAGGAGCTGCGCCATAGATAAATATACGTAGATACACCATCGGCCGCTCCAGATACGCAGGCGCGCCGGCCATCTGAAACTTTTGGTCGTCACCCACAGTAGGAATTAATAATACTAATAAAAAAGCTTTCGCTAAATGTAAAAATAAAAAAAATGAATATGGGATAATCTTTCAGAAGTCTGAATGCATTGGTTTGTGTTTTTTTATGCATCATGTCATTATTATGTTCTCTATGGTAATTTACTTTTTCAAATTTGTTTTTTTCTTCTTCTTTTACAATGATAACCTTTTAATGTTGTGTGTCAGCTGACACCTTCATCTTGCTGTTTTGTGTTTATTTAATAAAATAATCTGCTGAAGTCTATTTCATAAATAGATCCCCCTTTTTGATAATTGACATTAAAATGCACTATACAAACTTAAATGGTTGTAATTCGAAAATGCTTTGGAATATATTCCCAAGTTTGGTCTTGTTTTAAAGAAAACAATCAGCAGATTATTACTGAAGTATTTAAAAAAATTAAAGTATGAAAAAGTTATGGAAGTTATAATTTACAGTAAATCAAATATTATGTATTAATATATTTTTTAATATAAAATAAATATTTAACAAAATATTTTTACCATAAAATTACTATATAATGAAAGCTATATATCTAACCAAGTTGTGTTCCAAATTTAAAGTTGATATCACAAATTTTGAAGTTCCCATGAGATTTTGTTTAAGCGTAGTACCAAAAATAGCCACTGGGTGCCATTGAATTCCATTGAATTTAATTGTATGCATTCTGCCATAACAAATTAATAAATTTCTATCCAAATATCACTTCTGTCACAAAATATGGAACCTTGAGACTCAGACCTTTCTGACAATATGTGTTTTGTCAAGATTAGAAAAGTTTTGATAATAAATTATGAAAGATGATGCCCAAAGAGGGGCCTAATACAAAAATACCGTTTCTATGGTAACGCAACGTCCAATTTCAAAACGGTTTTCACAGGATGAATTCTGAGTTCGTAAGCTTTCAAATGATACCTAATTTATGATAACTACTAAAATATGTGATATAATAAAAAGGCGATAAAAAATAATATTATATTTTAGAGGATAATATATACATATTATAATTTTTAGAGGGTAATATTATACTATATTTTTTATTGAAAAATATTAGATTATTTGTTTTATTATTAACTTTTAGAATAAAAACAGAATTTGCAATGATTAAAAGTTGATCAATCGGCTTTTTGTGACAAAGGTCAGAATTGTGACAAAGGTCTGTTATGAGGCAGATTTTTTAGAGGTGCACTCTTGTCGAAAATTTATCGGTTAGTCTTCCTACATAATTTGTAGCAAAAAACAGCAGTCAAATATCTATTTAGGAGTCTTAGACCTTTCCAACCATATTAATATGGCGACGTCGGCTGCTAATGGTAATGGGGATCTATGTATATCTATCTATGACCTGCGCAGACAGCTGAAGTCCCCGGATGAGTGACAGGAAGAGCTGCGCAGATGTGCAGCAACACAAACACACATCAGCCCGACAGGCAAGAGCGCGGTTGCCTGTCTATCCCAATTCAAACCACCTGCCCGATCGATCTGTAAGTGCTGTATATTATTTTTTAATGCAATATTTAACGAAAGAGAATATCCGCTTGTGAAAAACAAAATGAAACGTGCAGCTTGTTGAACTAAAGGCTTGATGCACTTATGATGCTATGCATGTTAGCGCTTGATTAATGACAGCTCCTTCTGCTCTATCCGTACCACCGGAACCTTGTGTGATAAATAGCACTTCTGTTAGAAGTTAGACACTTGTGGTATGTAAAGTGGTGAAAGCGGTTTATAAATCAGTTTATAAATCTTTAACCCTTTATATATGAATATGACAGATGTTTTGATGCACGGATCATGTACCTTGATGTACACCCTGCATTATATAATATCAACATCTGTTTTCATCCAGCTGCAGCATTATATGTGTTGATCCCTTTTAGTTTACAGGCATAAATATGACGGGAAAAGTGAATGGGTATTGAAGTTTAAGCATTATTGAAGTGTCACATCATGTGTCAAAACAGAATGAGTTATGTCTGCTTTATCTTGCTTCACTCGGAGCGTGAGCTATGCATGTTATGCCAAAAATGTTTTAAGTAACTTTCTTTTTGCTCTTAATACAGTAAAATCGATCACTAAGGTCACAACCTTTCTTAAAGGTCAAATTTTGACATTTCTGCTATAGCCTGCACTTTTCTTGTATTATCATTCAATGTTATTACATAATAAGTGATAATATGCAGCGAGTTGCTCATTATCATAAAATAAACCTCTTCAGGGTGATGTCACATCTCTAAAAGTTTAGATCACGTAAACTTTTTCCTCTTGCGGCTGTCAGTCATTCTCCATTCAGCACTCAAACAGCGCGTCGCGTTCGGTTACAGTCAATGATGAAACTATCTTCAAGATGATTCAATGTTAATACTATTATACTTTATCTGTAGATAAAGGTCTATGTTTTCGCATAAAACAACATTATCTTGCTGGACTTAATTGCTGTAACTTAATCGTGTTACTTTCTACCAGGTGTCGGACGCCCTCGGTTAGATCACAACACTAGAGTCAGAGCACTATTGTTCTTCACGCGCACAGTAACTGAAATTTAAAACTGTTAAAAGAAAAGGCTCAATAAACTATTTTTATAGATAGATACTGTATAATACACTGTCCATCAATATGTATTTCCTTTGTGCTTTGCACTTTTCAAAGCGGACTCGACGCGCAGCGTGCATAGAATAGGGTGCATACTCGGCTGCGCGCTGTAACTCCACGTGGTTTCAAGCGCATCATTCTGCGCTCGGGATGCGCATAAGCGCTTTGTGCCGCACTGTGTTGGAGTCATTCATATCATAATGCAGTGACGCAATTAAAGCTTCTTAACATTAATAATTATTAATGTTGCTGCCTCATTAAATAGCTGTGCTATACACTTAGAACATGTCTCAATTTTTTAATAGCCTTGGCTATATCTAAAATAATTATCTTTTTCATCTTTGTTATATTGTTTTTCATGAATGTATTTTACAAACAATACAAAAAGCAATATGTATTATTCACTAATCTAGTTTATAATAGCATTTTTGTCATAGATTATGATCATATATTTTGGGGATTTGTTGTTCTTTATAATGAAGCTTTCTGTATTAAGTAGATTGTGTTATATATATATATTGTAGTGTTTGAATAAAGGATGGCGATCTTTCATAATCAACTGTTGTTGTGGACTATATACTGAAGGTATATTTTAAGGGGCTAATTGAGAAAATTGCTATAATTTTTATTAGTTTAAAAATAAAATAAAAATATCAGATTAATATCGGTATTGGCAAAAGAAAAAGCTGCAGCATCAGTATCGGAAGTGAAAAAGTGGTATCGGGCACATCCTGAATTACCAGTACACTCTAAAAAAATACTGGTTGTTTTAACCTAATTCTTGGTCAAATATGGACAAACCCCAAACATTGTGTTAATAAAGTTATTTTAAAATTTAATCCAACGGTTTGGTTTGTCCATGTTTGACCCAAAGTTGGGCTGAAACTACCCAACATTTATATTTATATATATATATATATATATATATATATATATATATATATATATATATATATATATATATATATATATATATATATATATATATATATATATATATATATGTATATGTGTGTGTGTGTGTGTGTGTGTGTGTAAGGGATAATCTACGGCTAGCCATGCATTAAAGGATTTTAATGCACGACATACAGGCAAAGAACCTAACCTGGTTGCCTATACGTCGTGCATTAAAATTCTTTAATGCATGGCTATCCGTGGATTATCCCGCTTATACCTCGGTTATTTGCCAAGTTAAAAAGAAGTTAAAGTTATAACTGATGTTGACAGTGTGATTTTTTAACAGACGTGTAAAAATGACGGTTATTTTCTTAAGTTACGGCTCGTTAGTTCTAGCACTCGAAATGCAAAAATCATCCATTTAGCCTACCTAAATAAATGTTGTTGTTTTTTTCATGTGTCTCTCACTCTGTTTGCAAGCGTAACTGTTACTATGGTTACAGTCTATGGTTTATAGTAGCGGATTCATTTCGAACTGTAATCAAACTGACTGGAACTACCTGTGCATTAAACGGTTTTACTGCACACCTTCCAGCCAATCAGAATCGAGTATTTAAACAGCCCGTGGTATATATATATATATATATATATAATATATATATATATATATATATATATATATATATTTATAAAACAGTTAGTTCGAATCCTTGATTCTGATTGGCCAAGAGCTGTGCTTTATTCACGATAAAACACGGCTACGACCGCTTCACCCAACGGTTCATTGATCGCTGCGCAACACTGCTGTTCTATGTTGTTTTTATTTGAGCTTTCATGCATTTTACACACTGGAACGTTGTTGCTGTTCACACTAGGGGACTATTTTTTCCAGCGGAAGGTAGGCTTTTAGTGATTTTCCTTCAAGAAATTTGCACTAACATTGTTTTTTACTTAAATATTGTGTGGCAACCGTTTTATAAAAGCAATAAGATACTTTAGGCAAGTGCTGTATCGTGAATAGTAACGGCTCAGGCATTGCAGGCACTCTGCTTCCGCGTCGTGCCTAACAACGCCCTTGAGCCGTTACTTATTCACAATACAGCACACAGCCTCTCGTACCTTATTGCTTACATATACAGGGGCATAGGAGCAATTCTGAACCTGGGGGGGACATTAAATGCTAGGGGGAATTTAAAAAAAAAAAATAAACCATTAAATTACACTTTCTGGAGAGTTTTGTGCAAAGAAATGGAGAAATTGAGGCTTACATGCATGTGAAAAATGGCAAGGTTAAGAGCATATACTTTGCATTGTTGTAGTATCAACATGTATTAGGGCATTTAGCATTTACATTACTGTTAATCAGTCATGTACTGATTAACTCAAATAAATTGTTGATTTGATTTCCATTAACAATACAAAAAAAATAAAATCAATCTATCCCTTGTGGAAAGGTTGCTTGGTAGATAAAAGTAAGTCTAGCAATTATATTTCAAGTTTTTCACACAGATCAAACACAAATATGCTGACTGAATAGCTAGCTAGTTTATTTTGAGTAGCCAGCTAACGTTAGCAGGTCTCTTGGCAGTTTGTTGATAATCCGGTGTCTGAGTATAGTGCTCAAAACATCTCCTCAGAACAATACCAACCAAGTCTTGGTTATTTAATATTGGTTTAGTCTTATTTTCCTTACCTTGTCATTCAAGGCCAGGACACCTTTGTACATTTCTGGAACTTTTGCGCGCTTCCACATCCCGTGCAAGATACTACAGATCTCCCAGGAACCGCGTCACCTAGATGCGCATGCGCGAGCGGTGCTTTTTTTTTATGCGCGAGCGGTGCGCGATGCCGCGATCATGGTCGGCTGACGAAATAAACAGCTGAAGAATACCGGCCGTTTTAAAAAATTTAATTATTATGTATTTGAAAGTTGCAGAATGGATTAATCGGGAGACTCCAAAATTGGCAGAGATAGGCAGGCAATGCAAAACAAAATCCTACATTGGGAAATAGTGGGGGACAAAACTTAGATTTGGAAATGTGAGGGTGATTTGGAAACGCTACTAAACTACTACTATGGGAGCGCGTGGCACAACGACGCGGGGCTAGTTGTAACATGCTTGTTTTAAATACTTCCACACATGCTGGCACTGACGAAACTTGGTATATTTAGGCTACTAGTTGCCATTTCAACACTATAAAGAGAAAAAAATGTGCCAAAATTCCAAAATCTTTGTAAGATATCACTGAACATTTATTTAACCATAGCAAAAGTGCATTTCTTAAGTTAATTTTTCGTCTCTATTTTTTTGTGTTTATTTAAAATTAGACAAATCTGATATTATTTTAATCTCCAATCTGTTGTTTAACCATTGATTTAGTTCTTTCATGCTTCGCTAACTAGCAGAAGACACTAGCAGGGTTTAAACCCCAGTTGTGCAGTTGGGGCATGTTGTAACACTGCGTTACAATGTGCCCCTATTAGAAATGTGCTATTATATTCTATACTTTTATGAATTCTATTGAGAAAACATGAGAAACATGTAAATAAAGACTGAGAGTCAATGCTCAGAAATTATTAAGTATTATTTTGTTTTTGAATTATGCTGTATAGCTGTGTTTTCTGATGTGTTTGTTGTCAAACTCAAAAATTTGTTTATTTTTAATTATTAAAAAATGCCATTATTTTATATGAAAAAGTTAATAATTGTATTTTATTAAGAAAATATTTTGGTTTGACTTGCATATGTTTTTGATCAGATCAGATAGCATTTTAAGCTGTCATATGGTGATGTTACAATGTGCCCCTCACATGTTACAATTTACCCCACCTATGGGGCATGTTGTCACATTTCACTTCCATTCTTTCAGGGTAAATCAAGAAAAAGTATACACTGTATAAATAAAACAAAACCACATAATTGTGCTAGACATGTGGGAAATTAATGTGGGGAAAAAAACTCTAAACCCTAAGTAGATTTACACAAATTGACAAAGTCAAAAAGTGCTACTTTGTGCCCCGCTCTCCCCTATATATATATAACCCAAACTACTTACACACACACATATACATATATATATATATATATATATATATATATATATATATTATGTTATGTCTTACTGTCGTAGCCTAAATATTATGGTATTTTGTCTTGTTTTTGGTTGGTTTAGACATGCCTTTAGTCAAGTGTCAACACACCCTATCTCTACATCGTTCACAGTGCATAATGGGAGTGGGCGGGCACTAAAGTGTTCTTTTTGCGCAATTTACTTGTTGTGATTCTCTGATTGGTGGAGATTTCTCTGCATAATCATGCAGTTTTTCCACCACTGTTGAACTTCATGAAGTTCTAAACAATGCATTTCACAGCTTCAACAAAAGTATTCCAGTATGTCAATTAAGGAAGTTTTGTTATTATTGAAGTGGATTTCACAGATGGGTTTGAAGAACGCTGTGTTCACGTCAGACACATTTGTGTCTAGCTACTCCAGTCATGCTTGTTATTCAGGCTGAATAAACCTATTTCTCATCTCTCTCTCTCATTCTCCCCTTAGGCTTTAATGTTTTTAAAAGAGCTAATGAGAATCTGCAGCTGTCTTTGATTATTAATGAATTCTCTCTTTAAAGAAAGCGGATGAATGAACATGGCAGCTCACATACCCAAATTTCCACCTGCCATAGCATAACCAACCATGTTATTTTGGCTGTGCCTATTTACATAAAACTTAAAGCGTCACATGCCCGACACACAATAGCTGTTACTACTAGTAGTCAGTAAGGATTGATGCAAACGAACCCCACATGTGTCAAGCAGGTTTACCTGGCCCTTCTCGATGATGTGGTTTGGATGTGTGTGTGTAGGTGGTGTTACACCACAGGCACAGATCTGAGTCACTATATGTTGTCAGAAAAGCGAATAAACTCCTGGGGTCTGCTGTGAGTCAGTCTGTTCTTCTACAGGGCCAGATAACATCAGGTCCTCTAAACAAACAGCCAGGTTCCTAATGGCTACAGTTTCCTCTGTTATAATGATTCATTGGTAACATGATCAATTCTGACATAATGGAGTTCTGTTGTATAAGGCAACACAAGGCAAGTTTAATTCGCACACTGATAATTAAAAGTGCTTTACTTAAAAATGATTTAAAATATGCAAAAAGTATTGATCAGAAAATATGCAAAAAGTAAAAATAACATAGATGGATTCAATTAAAAACACATAACAAATAGGGAAACAATACAATTACAGCTAATACAATGCAATTAGAGCTAATACAATTAAATCTGCTGTGTGTTTGTGGCTAGTCCATGTCCATTAGCTTTGGGATCTTCTATACACTTAAAACCAAACTATAATTATGGATGACTTGTGTTGAAACATAAACATTTTTTCAACAGTGAGTTTTCACTAGTTTACAGTGCGTCCAGTATTTGATGAAGCGAATATTTTAGTGGAAATTTTGCTTTTTATTTTTATATTTTCAGTTTTTATTATTATTTTAAGTTATATTTTAGTGTGTTCTTTTGTCATTTATTTATTTAAATTTCCATTTAGCATTAATTTATATTTATTTCAGCTTTAGGTTCTGTAATTATACATCAACTTAATGTTATCTTAATTAAACTTATGTTATTTCAGTTATTTGCCAAGGCCACATTTCTCATTTCTAAAGTTTATATATATATATATATATATATATATATATATATATATATATATATCACACACACACACACACACACACACACACACACACACACACACTACCGGTCAAAAGTTTAAGATCGGTAAGATATTTTATGTTTTTAAAAGAAGTCTCTTCTGCTCACCAAGGCTGCAATTTTTTGATAAAAAAATACACAAAAAACACAGTAATATTGTGAAATATTATGACAATTCAAAATTACTTTTTTATGTTAATATATATTAAAATGTAATTTATTCCTCTGAAAAAAAGCTGAATTTTCAGCATCATTACTCCAGTCTTCAGTGTCACATGATCCTTCACAAATCATTCTAATATGATGATTTTATGCTCCAAAAACATGTATGATTATTATCCATGTTGAAAACAGTTTTTTACATTTGTATTTCAGGATTCTTTGATGAATAGAAAGTTCAAAGAACAGCTTTTATCTGAAATGGAAAGCTTTTGTTACATTAAACACTACCCTTTAAAAAGTTTGGGGTCAGTAAGAATTTATATTTCATTTTGGGGGAAATAAATAAGAAATCAATACTTCTATTCATCAAGGATGAGTTACATTGATCAAAAGTTCATCAAAGAATCCTGAAATAAAAATGTAAAAAACTGTTTTCAACATATATATACACACACACATTTAGACTACTGTTTCTTTAATTATTTCTTTATTTTTTATTAATAAAATTTATTTTAATAGTTTTAGTTAACAATACAACACTGGATTTAGCTCAGTTTGTTCATTTAATGCACATTGTTGTACCCTAAGCATTCAGTGCACGCAGTGACCTATAAGCATTCATCCATTCGTGTTTGTGGCTTCCAAATCCCCCCGAGCATGAAAAAACAAAACAGGCAGTCTGCTTTAAGATCTGTAAGATCATGCATGATATTGCATAAGCTCTGTCATGAGACAGTATAGCAATAAGCATTATGCCCTTTCCCCTATAACAACCCAATTGGGACCATCATGGAAAATCTCCATGGTGTATGAATTCACCATTCAGGGGAAGCTAACAATCAGTATGAGAGAGAGAGAAAGAGAGAGAGGTAGCATATTGAAGATATAGAGCATTTTCTACATCAGTTTATTACAGCAGACTAAGGGACACAGGACAGCAGGTTGGTGCTGCTATATATATATACAGTATGTGTTTATAAAGGGCATGGTTTTTTATTTTACACAATTTTCTTTTGTTCTTGTTTTATCTGTTTGGTTATGAGCCAAATACTTGCTGGCGTCATTTGTTCAGCATGTTTGTATGAAAAGGGTTGAATCCATTCATAAAGAATGAAGAAAAACCTGATTAAGCGATTCATTTGTGTCATCACTCGGAAACGTTTACAGAAGTCTCTGAATGTTCCATATACTAAATATTTTAGTTTAAGATACAATTGCTAATAATTAAAGGAAATTGTATATTGGTATTGGTAGATATAAATTCAACTAATTTATTGTAATTTCCCCCTCGATTTAGATTTTTTTTTTAAATCTTGATTATTTTTATTTCTCTATTGTTAAAAAAGTATTATTTATAACATATTTATATATAATATAAATTATATATATATATATATATATATATATATATATATATATATATATATATATATATATATATATATATACAGTATATAGATTTCTTAAATATATACAAGCATGTGTGTGTATTTTTATTTATAAAATAATTATACACAGTGCACCCACATATATTATGTAAACACAAACTTTTATTTTGAATGCGATTAATCGTTTAACAGCCCTAATAAAAAAATATATATAATTATTATTATTACTTTTTTTTCAAATTATATAATTATATAATGTTTAATATTCACATTGATTTCTATTTATTTTTGTTAAAACCATTTTTTTTTCTAATGATATCATGTAATATGATACCAAGCATGTGAGCCCAAAAAAAAAAAAAAAAACACTTTGTACCTCTGAACAAAGC
Organism: Hybognathus amarus; assembly: GCA_030378365.1. Lineage (NCBI taxonomy): Eukaryota > Metazoa > Chordata > Actinopteri > Cypriniformes > Leuciscidae > Hybognathus > Hybognathus amarus. Next base: position 403,454 of record JAQIUQ010001681.1, on the reverse strand, counting down.
AGAACAAATGTAGAAATCTCAAGAGTTTTGATGTGTGCACTACACTCAAGCAGCTTGAAGTGGAATTATGGGTAAACTATGAGTCAGTTCTCTTAAAGGCCAGCGAGCTCTTTCCATGGCTCATGGCCATTAAAGTGTCCCTCTGATTTGTTCTCAGCGGCTGAGCGAGAGCACCGTTGAGTGGCGGTGAGGGGTTCGAGTGGATCTTCATGCTCTCAGTCAGCTGGACCTTATGGACGACGGACAGTGGCAGAGCGATGGCCCAGTGAGGCGGGCAGGACTAACCGACCCTGACCTCCTAAATGACTCAGAGTCCAGCCGCAGCCCGGACGAGAACCAGAACCGACTGGTGGAGGAGGCAGAGGAGGTGGAACAGGGGCCCCGTGGTGGACAGAAGCCCCTCAGACAGGATCACACTAATAACAATAGTGATGATGAAGAATATGACAGCTCCAAGGTGGAGGACGAGGAAGAAGAGGAAGAGGAGGAAGAGGTGGACAGTAACAGTGGCGCATACTCTCCAGAGCTGGATGGACACATCCGAGACTCCCGACACCCAGTCCCAGTCCTACAGGTGTGTGTTTGTGTGTGTGTGTGTGTGCGGTTTAGCAGTTGATAAGGCTTAAATAATGCCTTCATGTTAAAACTCTAGTCTACAACACAGTATATAATACCTTAATCACTCAGTATAGCGTCATGTGATATGTTAATTAAAACTACAACTAAATCGGTTAAATATTATTTGATAAAATATTAAATATTAATAACAAATAAATATTGTTATAACATTTAATAACAACTGGGAAATACATGTGTTACAGTGTTTATGAATCTTTGTGAATAATATTAACACTACACAACATTTGATTTTAACACTGTGTCAGTACATGCTCAAATGAACCTGAACTAAGATGAATAAATACATTAGTTAACATTAACGAAAAATAATTCTGAAGCATTAATATTATACACTTATTGTTAAGTGTTTCCAAATATTTTTATTAATAGTATCATAAATGGGAATTTAAATAAAGCTGAATAAAGTCAAATATATTAGGTGCAAAATTGGGCGCCAAATTAAATTAATATTAGAAATGTTGGTGTTGGCAACTAACTGAAATAAGAACTAAAATGACTGAATTATAATGAAATTATAATAAAAATTGGTTACATTTTAAGGAGTCATTGTTAGTGTGTAATTATATGAGTAATGTTAATAAACAACATGTACTTACTATGTAGGGTTAGGGTAGGATTTGGTTGAGGGTTAGCTGCATGTAATTATGCATATTAATTTACTGTTATTACTATGTTAAGTACATGTAACATATATGTAACAAGGACACTGTAAAATTAAGTGTTACCTAAAAATCAATTCAAGCTAAATAGAACAATTAAAAAAAACTATTAAAAACTATAGCCAGACCGATATATCGGCAGGCCGATATTATCGGCCAATATTAGGCATTTTCCAAACTATCGGTATCGGCAGTTATCATGGCCGATAAATTAATATTTCAAAAATAATAAAAATAAAAACGGACAAAACACGCTTGAAACCATGCCATGAGTGTTGGAGTTGTATAGTTTGTCCACCAGAGGGCACTCTACACCGTCCCTGTTGGCAACACTCGTTGAGTTGGTCACGAGACATACATTGCTTGAATAACAATTAAAAGAACATCTCAATCAGTTCTCTTAACTCAAATAAGCATGACACAATTTGTGACTATCATGTCCAGTTTTGCTGCTGTTAAATAAGTCGAGAGTGAAGCGGAATTAGCTAGTAATATTTACGTTACATTGTTACAGTGTAGTTGACTGACTGTCCTTTTAACTTTTGACAATGTGACTGAAGTATTTCTTTAATAGCGCGTGACAGTTATAGCAATGAGATGAATCATCTCTCCTTGGCCTGTTATATTGAAAATGTATGTTTTACAATTTGCAGTATGACGTTATCCATTGCTAAATTATGGCTCATCATAGACTATAACCACAAAGCTAGCTAATGCCACTATCATCAGTCTGTTCTGTTGTGACAATAAAAGAAAAAAAGTTTCTTTTTAAAATGCATGATCATATTATTTTAGTTAAAACTCATAAATAACCACAAATAACTAATGTTAGGGAAATCTGTTCCCTAACATTAGTTTTCAAAAAAAAAAAAAAAAAAAAAAAATATCGGCCGATATATCGGCATATCGGATTTTAAAACCAAAAAATATTTGTATCGCTATCAGCCTTTAAATTCCTTTATCGTTAGGGCTCTATTAAAAACAGCAAAATTACTTACTCTTAATATAAAATGAAAACTGAACATAAAGAATGTCAAAATATTAATAAATATTACAGTAGTGCGTCAATCTATCACCTTCCCAAAGTGTGAATCTATCTGCTTTATTACATTGCTTATTACAGTATTTATTTAGCTTTCCATAAGCTACAGTACAATTCTGTTTGCTCAAAAGTGCCATGGCTAAACAAATGAATAAGCTTTGCATGCTAAAAACTAAATTTGGTTAGTTCTCTGCATGGCATTCCTTATTAAAACGGATCCCACAGTGCATTAAGGCCCAGAGGAGAACCAGTTAATCAGTCCCAAAGCTTCACGGAATTAGAGCGCAATGTGAGATTCTCCTCGTGATGACCTGGAAGCAGTCATCCCAGGTTAAATGGATGTGTTGTTGAGCCATGTGTCAGTGCATGTGCATGAATGTTCTTCCATAGTTCTCACACAAATACAAAGCGCCAGCTCGCCTAGGAGTTAGTCTGCGCAGGGTTTTGTTCAGTCAAGTTTCTCATCTGGTACAATGAGAATTTCTAAAGGAAGAGCTTGTCCTTTGCCAAAGATTCACTTCTATAAAAAAAATACAAATTACTGATACTGAATGGCCTCTGGACATTAAGTTGTTCCTGAGGTACAACCTAGTCTATACAGTATCAACCTGAATGATTTATTTGCCATTGGCTTGATCAGGCTTTGGGTGGAGAAGCATTTCTGTTGTCTCTGAGGAGTCAGGCACCGTGAGTAATAGCGCAAGACTTGTTTCTTGTTTTGCTGTAGAGCAAGTGATTGTATCCCATTGTTGTTGTGCACCTTTCAGACAGGTTTGAGTGGCATGAATAATACGGGACAACCCATAGAGGTAGATATATCTGTGTTGTGTCTACAAACACTGGGTGCCGCCGCTCCATTCAATTTAAAGGTACAATATGCAGGATTTTTGCAGTAAAATATCCAAAAACCACTAGGCCAATGTTATATATTTTGTTTAGTTGATTACTTACAATATCCCAAATGTTACCAACTATTTGAAAATCGTGAGAAAATTGCAATTTTTAACCAGGGAAATGGGGCGTGAGTCAATGACGTCATATCCGCGTTACCCCGGTTTCCGCCAGGTGTGACCTCGTATTGCAATAGTAACCATGGCGACAGACGTGGACAACTGGGTCGGTTATGCCCGTTATGTGTTATGAAACATTATGGACCATGGCAAGCAGAATTTAGGGGGAGTAAAAGAGGACTAGAACGAAGATCAGCATCTTTCGAGATGCCGAGAGCTCCACGTCCGCGACTAACTTCGACTTGACAGAGACGCGAGTGTTGCATGTTACTTGAGCAAATCAATGTACACTCACCGGCCACTTTATTAGGTACACCTGTCCAACTGCTCGTTAACACTTAATTTCTAAGCAGCCAATCACATGGCGGCAACTCAGTGCATTTAAGCATGTAGACATGGTCAAGACAATCTCCTGCAGTTCAAACCGAGCATCAGTATGGGGAAGAAAGGTGATTTGAGTGACTTTGAACGTGGCATGATTGTTGGTGCCAGAAGGGCTGGTCTTAGTATTTCAGAAACTGCTAATCTACTGGGATTTTCACGCACAACCATCTCTAGGGTTTACAGAGAATGGTCCGAAAAGAAAAAACATCCAGTGAGCGGCAGTTCTGTGGGCGGAAATGCCTTGTTAATGCCAGAGGTGAGAGGAGAATGGCCAGACTGGTTCGAGCTGATAGAAGGGCAACAGTGACTCAAATAACCACCCGTTACAACCAAGGTGGGCAGAAGAGCATCTCTGAACGCACAGTACGTCGAACTTTGAGGCAGATGGGCTACAGCAGCAGAAGACCACACCGGGTGCCACTCCTTTCAGCTAAGAACAGGAAACTGAGGCTACAATTTGCACAAGCTCATCGAAATTGGACAATAGAAGATTGGAAAAACGTTGCCTGGTCTGATAAGTCTCGATTTCTGCTGCGACATTCGGATGGTAGGGTCAGAATTTGGCGTCTACAACATGAAAGCATGGATCTATCCTGCCTTGTATCAATGGTTCAGGCTGGTGGTGGTGGTGTCATGGTGTGGGGAATATTTTCTTGGCACTCTGTGGGCCCCTTGGTACCAATTGAGCATCGTTGCAATCCCACAGCCTACCTGAGTATTGTTGCTGACCATGTCCATCCCTTTATGACCACAATGTACCCAACTTCTGATGGCTACTTTCAGCAGGATAATGCGCCATGTCATAAAGCTGGAATCATCTCAGACTGGTTTCTTGAACATGACAATGAGTTCGCTGTACTCAAATGGCCTCCACAGTCACCAGATCTCAATCCAATAGAGCATCTTTGGGATGTGGTTGAATGGGAGATTCGCATCATGGATGTGCAGCCGACAAATCTGCGGCAACTGTGTAATGCCATCATGTCAATATGGACCAAACTCCCTGAGGAATGCTTCCAGCACCTTGTTGAATCTATGCCACGAAGAATTGAGGCAGTTCTGAAGGCAAAAGGGGGTCCAACCCGTTACTAGCATGGGGTACCTAATAAAGTGGCCGGTGAGTGTATATCAATGTTATGTGGTTCAACATGATGAAAAGTTAGAATATGATCTGTATGTTATTCTCTAATGTTAATCTAGCTTAGTCTCATATAGCCAACAAGCAACGTAACTAACAACATTCAACACACACAAATGCGGTTTAGTGTGATAGTGAAACTGTTAGAGCAAGTGAAGTAGCGCTGCGTTACCTCAAGTTTAATTCCTCAAATAAACTGACCTGTGTGTGTTATTCAGCGTGTAGTTCGGTAGAATTAAATGTCCTTCTTTCTTTATATCCGTGGGACTCGCATTGCGTGTGGCGCTGGTATACGCCTAGCAATCGCGCCCTGCTTCATACCACAGTCATGTTAAAAACATCAATGTATTCACTCATCCATAAAAGATCCATCAGCTTGACGACAAGACCCATAATTCCACTTAATGCGCAATATACGTCATTAATATACACCTTTGTTATTGTAAGAGGTTAGCGACCCCTGGTGGCGAAACAATCTTGCATATTGTACCTTTAAAGGGACATTTTCGATAGGGGTGGGAAAAAAAAATCGATATTGCAATATATTGTTGTGCTCTCTGTTGCAATAAATAATCGATACACTAAAGCCCAATATCGATATTTTATTACAACACAAAATGATTAATTTACCCGTTGTCAGTGTCACTGTCACTACCCAATATCTACCATTCTGTTTGTGAGGGGCGCTGTTCGAGTAAATAGGGGTAAAGTGGCGCAAACAGCGGCCGGTGATGAAGAACACAAGTTAACTAACAACAAGAGAAGCGAGAAGAATGGCGGAAAACAATAAAAAAACGAATCAAAGACCCACGCGCTAGTTCCACTCTAAAGTGTGGAGACACTAAGGCCCTATGATTTCCGCGATCACGGAATCGCGGATGGATTTGGCCAATTAACACGGAATCTAGTGTTTACGCGGAATTTCGTGGAATTTTACACATTTGGTTTGAAATTCTGTTTTTGTGTTGGAGAAGAACGCATGTCTGGTGAAAATGCAGACCAGGGGAAGCAAATCTGGGCGACACAAACCCACCAACCCATAATTTCAGCTACAATGATGAAATCAAAACAATGAAAGCATGGCGAAGCGGCTCTCCACGGCTCTGCTTTCGTCGGCAAAAAGTTAAGAAACTCAACGCTATAAGCCGTCAGTGCCGAGCAGTTTGCATGTGACTTATGCTGTGTTTCCCACACATACAGTAGACTAATTCGCCGCCACATACTGCGTTTCGGTTTAACACTATTAAAAACACGCAGCGTATTCGTTCAGTTGTATTTCCCGCTCTGCCTTCGTCTCTCTCTCACTCACACGTCTCTCTCTCTCTCTCTCTCACACACACACACACACGATGTGCACACCGCGTCTGTCTATGAGGCGCCGGACTGGACAAAAGCGAAACGATTTAAACTTATATAAACTAATATAATTTATATTAATGGACAGTTTAAAGCTCATAACCATATTTTGTTGTTACTTGAAGAGTGCAGTGTTATGTTGCATCATGCAGTATTTGTCCTGAAAAGGCTACTGAGTAACTTAAATGTCTATATTACCTCAATAAATTTAAGGTCATTCCTAATTTATTTGTATTTTTTAATACATTTTAATCATTAACTTTAAAAAGCACACTCTTTTTACGATTAAAATAACAGCCAAGGGTAAAAAAAAACCTAATTCCAAAAAATTTAAACGGAATTTGGGAAAAAATAAAATGGATTTTATAGGGCCCTAAGTCTAAGACACAATATTGCACAATGTTGGAAATGTTGCCATTAATAAATGCATAAAATTTCCTTATTTCATTATTCCTTCTTTTTCTTTTCAGTCACATATATCGTGATATATCGTTTGATGAAATTTCTTCCAATATATTGAATATTGTAGATTATCGCGAATCGCTGATATTATCATATCGTGGACCACATATCGCCACAGAATTGAATCGTGAGGTACCTGTATCGTCCCACCCTAATTTCGATGCCTGTGTGTTAGATGTATTGTAATGAACTTTGAAGGACTTGACGCCGTTTTCAACTAAAAACGTAAAAATTGTATGTGTTTTGAGCGTTCATTTACGCAACAACAGTGTTTTTAGGGCCTGAAAATGTAAACAGGTTTCTTTTGTAAACAGGTTGCAAAGTGTGAGTTTTTTAAAATTATTCTGTTATTTTGCTAAACTACACAAACGTGAATATGGGAAAACAGTGATGTCATGCGTATGTTCAGTCTGTAGGCGGCGCGTAGTGTTTCTTTACAATGTGACATCGCCAACTACTGGCCTGGCAGCAGAATACAGTGTCATTAGTCTTTTTTCGCGGATCTGTGTGAACGGGGCTTGTTTCGACGTTATCGTCTATACGTGATGCAAAGGAAAACCTTTCCCATTTTTAGTACGTCATTGTCACATAAACGTACCCTTAGATAACCGCATCATTAAGGTTACCTAAAATTAAAATTATAAAAAGAAATGTGCTAAATAAAACAAAGCTGAAATAATATGAAACGCATTAGAAAAGCATTAGACTAAATTAAACTTTTAAAAAACTAAACTGACAACTAATTGAAACAGGTTGATATTTGAAGCACTCAAAATAAAAATGGGATACAAGAATACAATGGAAATAAAAAGATTAAAACTGAAGTAAAATCGAATTAAACCATAATAGTAATATATAAATAATAATATGACAATAGCACATTACAAAATGGCTACAAACGAAAACTGCAAATGTAAAAAATACAAGACAATTCACAATATTAATTAAAACTATAAATAATCCTAGTGGATAAATAATACTAAAATGATACTGAACCACATAAATTAAAGTCCATTGGTAATAATAATTATGCTGAAATGCCATACAGTTAGTGTTACTTGAGTGAAACCATAGTCGATTTTCAGTGTCAACACTTTTTAAAGATGTTGTTGTTTTTCTAGTGTCAGAGGGTCTCGTCAGCCCTGAAGGACCTCCTCAGGGCAATGCTGGTTCCCCCCAGGGCTTCGGACGCCCCCTGTCGGCATCTCTCCAGGAGCTGGAGGAGCAGGGAGACCACCCTCTTCTGCCACACTGCCTCCATCAGGTCTCATACTAATGTTGTTCATCACCTCTCTGGGGCTCTTCACAGGGCACTTAACCCTGGGTTATTGTCATTCTAAACCCGCTTTAAACATCGGGTAAAGGAATATTTCACATGTGTAATTTTAAAGCAGGGTTACCACCGTTTTTGCACTGTTAACCCTGCATTGTGGTGCCAAACATGCGCAGGGTGCAAGAAAATACGGTGTCAGATAACACCATGCTTAGCAACAATCATGTGTCGTTTAAACAATCATTTCAGCATTTGATGAAAAAAAAGTCAAATGGTCCGAAAAGTCCATTCAGAAAACAGCTTGATAGTACAGCCAGCTATATATGATTTGGGACAGGTGAATACAAGAGCTTCTATGTAAACAGGTTGTCCAGTCAATGACACTGACACCATATATATGCAAAAAAGGATGTTAACCAGGGTTTAAGTATGTACAATGTGAAACGGCAGCTTATGAATACCCAGGATTAATTGTTATCCTTGGGTAAAGTAAAAGCAGTGCGAAACGTGATGCAAGATCCAGGATTCCGTTTATCCCGGGTTTAGAATAAACCAGGGTTAACTATTTGATGAGTGAAAAGCCCTCATGCTTGCCTTTGTTTGAACTGAGTAATGTGGTGTTAAATTAAATGTTGTTAAAGGGGACATATCATGCAAAATCCACTTTTTTAGCCCTTAAATGCATTTTGTTGTAGATTTGGAGTGTTTATAAGTACAGAAAAGATGAAATTATTCTCTTCAGGTGCTTCGTTTATATCTTTATATTCTGTTTTGGTCATATTTTTCAACCTGTTCAGATTTTTCTGTTGTCTATGAAGTTTTTTGAGCAAGTATGTCAGCGGATCTGACAAATAAGGACATTGACTACCGGTCCAACACTTCGAGCAATCCGCCATTATTATTTCTCGCTCCGATTTTGTAGTCCAAGCTCAATCATGCAGAAGTTACGAGAGGGCTAGTCAAAATGTTCGGTTGTTGGATGTAGTGACCTGAAGCACTTCAAGGATCAACAACCTTTGCCGATCGGCTAAATTCCTTCTATCATTTAGCTGCTATGTTTCCTGATGCTTTCTAAACGTAAGTTATCGTATTATTTAGGTATGTGGACATATCAATAAATAGCGGCCGCCATTGTGTTCCAAATCTCTGTGCCGGATTTTCCCGACTCATTTTGAGCGGGTCTCCTAAAATGCGCTGTTTTCATTGACTCGCTGTGGGAATCCTCTGATTATTTTTATCCAGTCACATCATTAGGGGTTTCGACTGCACATTTGTTTTAAATTTTTTCTAGTCAGGCAGCATTTTCCTCCTGAAAGGTGATTTCAAACAATACGGAAGGATTCAACTGTCACGAAATTATTTTTACCCACTTTGGACACCTTTCAGAGGTAGGTAGACATGAAGAACATATGTTTGTGGTGTGCTGTACAAAATTTCGTCGCCATTTAAACTCCCCTACTTTTTTGACTACCGACACTGAACGTTACCTGTAGAAAAGCTGTCAAAATGCAGCACGTCATGTAGGCTACACTCAACTTTTGTGTGGTCTCCTCTACTTTCTTTCCTCCACCAGCGTTAGTATTGTTAACTCTATATTCTTACATAACTGGAAATAGCATGAATCAACCAAAATCCATCTTTTAAATTAAGGATATATAATTTTCCTTGGATCGTTGTTTTCCATTCAATTATTTGTATTTTCAACAACTGCTCATCAGAAAAATACCATAAAAGATCGACCAAATCAGCCTTTATGTGTGTTAAAATCAAGTTGATTAGATCCAAATAAACATGAAACCCACGTTAGATCCAAATAACTATATGAAACCCATCTCCACAGAAAATTTCATTAAGATATCTTGAATATTGAGGAAGTTATGAGCATTTTTGTGAAAAAAACAACTTGTTTTCGGTCACACTAAATTCTATTGTTTTCACCTTAGATATGAGACAATAATAGGCGCTGATTACTGTTGGCCAATTGATAACTATAAAATGTTGTAACTTTCTTCATACTTGACATATTTACTTTTTTTCAGGTCTTTCCACACATGCTCATTTATCTTGTCAGTGTGCTTGTTTTAACAAGAGAAATAGTCGACTTTCACTAATAACACAAGTTACAACATAGTGAACTTACATACCTGCCTCCATATGAAGACTCACAGGGTTGGCGTCGTCATTAAATCGCTCGCTCTGGCTCGAATATGTAAGGCTTGGTCGACAAGTCTTCCGTTGTTGACGTTGTTCCGTTGTTGTTTTGTTAACGTGTGAATAAAAATGTTCTTTGAAGCTATAGTAATCGTATCTCTTATCAAACTACAATAATGGCCAAACGCGGAGAGTTGAACTGACCGTGAACTCAGCGACCTGGAAAGCAGGCGGAGAAAGACGCTAAGCCTTTTTATTTAAAGGGGCCGCATTGAAACGACTTGCTCACAGAAACACATCAGAAATGGGGCCTGTGGAGCTATAATAATGAGGAATTCAGACCCAAGCATTGCAGTTATGCTTTAAATAGACCACAAATGTATGATTTATAAGTAAAAATGAATGATTTAAGAGCATGATTATGTACCCTTTAAAAAGTAAATGTCATCTCTCACCATTCATTCATCAGTGCATGATCGTTCGTTTCTAACAGACTTTAGTTGGATTTGATTTAGCATTTAATTTCATGGGAATCAAAACAAGGCTGTAAGGGATTGATGTTTAAAGGGATAGTTCACTTTGAAATATTTTTTTGATATGTTTTAGCTACCACTAGATGCCCTTTAGGGCATCTAAGATGTAGGTGTCTTTGTTTCAATAGTTCAGTAGTTTCAATTTTAATATTTTAGGTTAAACCGTTCTTGTCTGTCAGTCATATAATGCAGGTCTATGGTCACCACCTCAAAGAGCATGCACAGAGAAGTCCAAATTAAACATTATTTAATGACTCGTAAATGTAAGTACACATTGATGGCCTAAGACACTAAAATGAGTGGTTTGTTTGAGAAAACGAACAGTATTTATATCGTTTTTTATCTCTTGTAACCACAACCACGTCCAAGTGATCTGAGGGCATGGGCGCTTTGTGGCTGTGGTTACATGAGGTAATTACATAACAAGATGTAAGTACACATTGATGGCCTAAGACATGAAATGAGCGATTTGTGTGAGAAAACGAACAGTATTTGTATAGTTTTTATCTCGTGACCACAGACACAAAGTACCCGCGTTGTGATTACAAGAGGTAAAAACAATATAAATACTGTTCGTTTTCTCACACAAACCGCTCGTTTCGTAGTCTTAGGCCATCAATTTGTACTTACATTTACGAGTCATTAAATCATGTTTAATTCGGACTTCTCTGTGCATGCTCTTTGAGGTGGTGACCATAGACCTGCATTATATGACTGATAGAAACAAACGGTTTGACCTAAAAATATAAAAATTGAAACTACTGTGGTAAAAATAAAAAAATACAGATTAGATGCATTGCCTATTTTGAGCAGTGAGTTGGGAAGCCTTTTCCTAGAAAGTTTGAAACAACAGCATTTATTTGAAATAGAAATCTTTAGCAGCATCACAAATGTTTTTACGGTCACTTTTGTTCACTGCCAGTAGATGGTGCAAACCTCTGATTTCTTCAGTCTCTAAGCTAATGTGCGTGAGCCGGATCATGAGATAAATGTGCCTGGACTGTTCCACATGGTTCATTAATAAGCTCGTGTTAGTCTGTTGTTACTGTTGGCCAGTGCTGATAACATTGACTGATAGCAGAACATGAAGTATCTGATGGGAAGCAGAATAACCAGCACCTTAAATGGTCAAGCTCTATTAAATGTTGATTTGAGCTTGACCTTATTCAACATGTTTTACAAGGACTAGCTCAGATGTGCAGCTGGGTCTGTATCATCCCGAGGAGAGGTTTATAAGGAGCTACAAGATGACTGTCGAAACTGTTCACATGTATTTCCCTGTGGATTTTTGTTCTTATAAGAGATTTTAAAAGGATAACTGGATTTTTTTTTCATTGTACCATGTAGACATACTCTAAAATGAACATTAACAACAAAGCTACTTCCCCAGTAAGCTGCAAAAAGGAGTCATTCAGAAATCAGCATATGATCCATATTCATGTCAATAAACAAGACCTCTCCTGTTTCTATGTCTGTTCAGGCTGTGAACGGTTATTTAAACTACGTCGGTAGAAGAGATTTTGAGTGATTAATGTAGTGATTTTCACCCTGACTGTCGCTGACTTTACTTTGCAAGAAGTTTGAAGAGAGCCGATGTCATGAGTTTTACTCGGATTGCAATAATGTGCATGCTGGTATAGTAGAATAAATGCTGTCCGAGTTTAAAGGGATAGTTCACTTTAAAAAATAATTTTTGGTATGTTTCAGCTTACTCCAAGATGTAGGTGTCTTTGTTTCCGCAGTAGATTCAATTTTGATATTTTTAGGTTAAACCGTTCGTGTCTGTCAGTCATATAATGAGGTCTATGGTCACCACCTCAAAGAACATGCACAGAGAAGTCCGAATTAAACATGATTTAATGACTCATTGATGGCCTAAGACAGGTAATCGAGTGGTTTGTGTGAGAAAACGAACAGAATTTATATCGTTTTTTCACTCTTGTTACCCCAGCCACAAGCGCTCCCGCCCTCTGATCACTTGGATGTGGCTGTGCTTACAAGAGGCAAAAACGATGTAAATACTGTTCATTTTCTCACACAAACCGCTCGTTTCATGTCTTAGGCCATCAATGTGTACTTACATTTACGAGTCATTAAATCATGTTTAATTTGGACTTCTCTGTGCATGCTCTTTGAGGTGGTGACCATAGACCACCATTATATGACTGACAGACAAGAATGGTTTGACCTAAAAATATCAAAATTGAAACTACTGCGGAAACAAAGACACCCACATCTTGGATGCCCTTGAGGTAAGCTAAAACATACCAAAACTTAATTTCAAAGTGAACTATCCCTTTAAATGCCTTGTTTATCAGGTATAAAACAACTGTACCGATTACAGATTGCTTATGCGGCCTGTACCATCATCTGTATAGTTATTGGTAACACTTTATAATAACTCTCGTTAACAATCATTATATAATGCTTAACAGATCAGTAGTTCTTATAGATTCATATGAAACGTGATTCAACGTTTCATCGCCATTTGAATGTACTTTTTATTTCTATAATGTATTATTGTAATGATTTCTAGTTACTGTAGGGTCTTGCCTAATGATGTTTTTCACTGTGTAATTGAATGCATAATAACTCAAGGCTAAATTCATTTCTTTACAGATTGCAGAGTCATTTATGCATGAGGAGGACTGTATCCTTAATGTTTTTAATTGTTTGCATGTCTAATAATATAAGGTACTGCGCAATGGTGTGTTTGAACAGCCTTTGGGGTTTTATTGATGCTTGTTCCATTATAGCTCCTAATTTATACCCGATTGCCTTTGCTATTGTAACAGAATCAGGGATGCTTGCAATGTTTATGGATATAGAGCTTTTTATTGTATTACTTTTAGTGCATGCTACTGCAGCCAATCGCCGTCTTGTTGGATAGTATTTCACTGTAGCATTCTTTAGGTCCGGTGTTGTAAAGCGCATTTGTGCTTTGGGGTTTCCCACTTGCTGTGTTTTTTCCTGAACCAGAGCATTTTCCAGATGAGAGAGCAGTCAGGTTCATCCAGCTAGAGAGACTTTATCATGAACGTCTCCTGTTCCAACCTCTCCGCTCTACAGCAACTGTGGGGTGAGTGGCTTCTGGTTAACTGTTACTCAGATGTTCTTCTTTTGGATAGAACATCTTTTAACTTACTCTTTGTTTCTGTGATCAGAGAGGAGATCGGTTGGCCGGTGTCAGGACAGGCGAGAAGACGGAGACCTGGAGGCTGAACACCTGGAGAAACTGAGACACATCTGCAGAACGCACAGGCAGTGAGTGCACGATACACATGCACGCTGACGTTAGTTCAGCCACAGAACAGGTCAACTTTATTTATTAATTTTTTTTTATTTTTTTTTTTATTGCACACTTCATTAGTTCAGTCTCAGATCAGGTCAACACTTTTATTTTGCTTCATTTATATTATTTTTGTTTTATTGCTTGCTACATTAGTTTAGTCAAACAGTTCAGACTTTATTTGTATAAAGTACTGTAAGTATTTTTATACAGAAAAGTATGTATATTTATCTTATTGCACACATCAATAGCTCACCCTCACAGATCAGGGCAACCCTTATTTATTTATTTTATTTATTTATTTTATTTTATTTAAATAGTACATTAGATAAGGTCAACTTTATCTTTTTTTAATTTTATTTAATTTATTTTTTGTTTATTTTATTGCACACTTCTGTAACCGTACGTTCACATCCGCCGCCGGCGAGAGCGGCAAAATTCGCCTGCCGCTGTCAGCGACTCCATGGAAAGATTCGTGGACGCTCTGATGCTCTGATGTAGATCGAAAACGGTATTTAAAGGGGCCACAAAGCAAACAAGCATGTCGGTCGTTATTTTTGCAGAAAATTGATCGATGGAAATAACTTTAAAATTATAGTGACATGTTTGCTAACGAAATAAACAAATTAAAAGCCATATGTGTGTGGTGTGGCTTTTGTGTTCATGGTTAAGTGCTATTATAATTTGCATTCCCGCTGAAAAGGTGTTCTAGCACGAAAATCTTGCCTATAAATAATGTTGCGCGCCCTCTTATCAAATTCAAATAATCAACCTCCTCTATTTTGCTTGGGAACTAATGTGGCCGGAACCAAAGTTCACAGGACTGCGTTCTCTGGAATTCTCTCAAACGGAACACTTCTACGTTCCGATCGGTTGCCGCTGGTTGCCGCCGAACCGCGTCATTGCTCATTACCATAAAGTTGAACTGATTTCAACTTTCCTCGCCGCTTTCACCGTCCAAGACGCGCCGCCCTCGCCAGAGCTCGCCGCCGGCTCTCATTGAAAATGAATGACTTCCGGCCACTTTGACGCTCTCGCTGGCGGCGGTGTGAATGCACAGTAAGTCAGCCACAGGCAGCACTATTTATTTTATTTATTTTATTTTTTTATTTATTGCACGTTAGATTAGTTCAGTCACATAGATCAGGTCAACAATTATATTTTATTTTTATTTTTATATTTTATTGCATGCTACATTAGTTTAGTCACATAGAGAAGGTCAACGCTATTTTATGTTAATATTTATTTTATTTATTTATATTTAATGCGCGCTACTTTAGTTCAGTCGCACAGATCAGGTCAACACTATTTTTTTTGTTGCACACTACATTAGTTTAACCACAGATCAGGTGTAACCATTTTTTATATTATTTTAGCTCTAAACTAAAGCAACACTAAAACTTTTTTACCTTAAAATAATGTTTCCAAAATCGTATCAGTGGTTCAACAAGTCGTAACAGGGTGAAAGGCACTTCTGCCATAGCCTGACGGGGTCTGTATCGCTTTTACTGCCATTACAGAACTCCAGGGTTTGGGTAGTAACCCGAGCACAATAAGAAAATTCAACTACAAAATTCGAACTGCTTTATGTTAAGCGTTACAATAGTCATTATTTCGTTTTTTCTTCGTTTCTGATGTCGCAATACATCATCCTTTCATGAAATCATGTAACACATTGTCTTTGGACATTGTTCATTCTAAAGCCTGGTGCTGGATAAAAAACGAGCGTGTGTGCGACGGTAGGCTAAATTATTTACGACAGCGGTAATCGACAATTCCGTTTCCAACCAGTAGGGTGACCACAGAGGAAAAGTTACATGGTGTTGCTTTAAAAATGTTAAATTAATTTTGTTAAATTCATAAAGTTATGTTAAATTCATGGAGTTCGAAGCTCTATAAAAATATGTTAGCATTGCTGTAAATGGAGTACAAGTAAATGTTTAACCTTTCGAGCCACTACACAATTTAAATGCGAGGTAAAAGCTGGGTCTGTTTGGCCCAAATTAATAGGACAGAAACTTTCACCGGGAGCCGCACCTGAGCTTCTCTCTGCTAAATTTAGCCAAATTTTCTCATTTCTGCTCTCTGCGGTTCAGAGTCCTGTAATGGTTTAAACATATGGCCCATTGCTGTGCTTTCAGCAATTTGAGACAAGCGCTAGAGTTTCAGTATGGGAAATGTGCCGTGCTAATATTAGATTCCCGCTGAGCGGAGCGACCTTAGATTTGCACGTCTGTCTACAGAGAGATGAAGAAAAAAAATAAGGATACTGCAAGTCCTTAAGATGATTTTGACTGACCCTTCACTATTTCTCGTCTTTTTTCAGACCTGCACGGAGTACTGAGAAGGTAAGACGGCCTAATTGATGCACATGTTTGAGACTCTATGTGGATATGTGTGTAACGTAACAACAGAGGGTGAAAGTCAGTGTTTTCTGTGTGTGTTCATAGTGTGAGGTGTCCAAAGTGCAAAGAAACAGTGTGATCAGAGAAACACTGGGAGAGCAAAAGCTGATCACGCAAGTGCTTTCATGCAGCTCAGGTGAGTTTATTTCACCAATGACTGACCAGATCACATAAAATAGACCAAATAAACTCATCGTCTTGGACTTTATCAATTGCTTTATCTATTTAACATGTTAATTGTTTTAAAAATATATATGAAGGGATTGTATTTCTGTGAATATTCAGCGTGAAATAGGGCAGGACTTTTACATATCAGGATTTGGTTGGATGAAAACATGTGAAACTGTGATTTATTATTGATAAATATTGTTTTTCCTCATTGGTTATATCAGCGCAAAGTTGTGGAGAAAGTTGTATTTTAATGTGTTTGTGTAAATGAAATTGCACTGAATTGTGGCAAATAAATCTACTTGACATTGATTAATATACTAAATATAGGGTAATAGAGTAAATAAAATTGATTTATTTAATTTACTAATTTACTTCATTTCATATTTTAATGTTATTGGTTAACACATAGTCTACCATATGTTTAATAGATTAGACGTACAGATTCCTATTAAGAAACTAATAGCTTTAATATAATTTAAATTAAATAAAAATCTAATTAATTAAGTAAAGCAAATAATTATTTTCAGAGGTGTAGAAAGTTTCAATATTTTAATAGATGTTTGTGAAAATAAATGTTCACTGAATTGTTGCACATAAAACAACTTAATATTTATTAAGAAAGTAAATAGGGTAAATGAATTCAATTATGTATTTTATTTCATTCATTAATTTCTTATATTAATATTAGAAGTTAACACCCAGTCTACGTGCACTTGCTAAATTAGACTTTACAGATTCCTTTCGAGAAACAAATTGATTTTAATTTAAATTCAATAAAAATGAATTAAACAAACGTATTTTACACCTAGTTTAAACCTTGTCTACTGTACATTTAGACCTTAGCAATTCCTTTCAATAAGCATTCTGTCATCGTTTATGGACAGGACAAACACCATGTCCCCTTCTTTAAGAACACACACACACACACACACACACACACAGGAGTTAAAAGTTAAAGTTCCCTTCTGTCCCTCCAGATCATGCTCATGATCATGCCTTATTGATGAGACTCTCTTTCTCACTAGCTCTCGCAGCTGATGTGGTGCTGGGCTATGTTACCTGAACACGGTGTTACTCGCATTGAGTTCCATGACCCGGTTTCACTTTTACACGCCAGGCATGGCAGCACCACACACACATTTTGTCACTCTTGCAGCACCCTCTGCCCGGCCACCTGTTCTGGGGTCTGCTTGGCCAGGACTCCAGCAGCAGGTGCATCTCACCCTACGAGACACATGAGTTCAAGATTGATGGCATTCCCTTGTTCATGCAGAATTCTGGTCCAAACATTCATGCTAAAATCATGCCTCCTGTTGTTAGATTGCACTGTGCTTGCACAGAAACTGTGGTTTCTGATTTGTCTGATGCGTTTCAATTCATCATAAAACCTTTCAAAGAAAAAAAATCAACTTTTTGCAAATGTGGCACTGAGAAAAAAAAAGTTGTGGCCAGGCTAAATGATTATTTTCATGTTATGGTCAGTAACTCTATACAATTGCCAATATTATACATCTGTGGTATTTTGTCTGTTAAAATGCATTAAAACCTTAAGGGACACTCCACCCATTTGCATTAAGCTTTCCATTGTTAGAAACGAGAGAAATCTGCTTTACCTTTACCTGCCTTACCTTTACCTTTACCATCTTTACCTTGCCGTCTCATGCATTGTCACAGCCTCATATAACACAGCTGATTCGGATTGGAATCTCCTTTAAGATGATAACATACCCTTTAAAGTCCACAAGAGACACATAAAAAATGTCCAGAGTGGGAGGCGTGAGAACTGGAACTACATCCCCCACTTTAATCTATAAACCTCAAGCATAGAATTTAAAGGGAAAGCACATATTTCTAGTGTGACACTTGGGTGCATCTGTTTCACCATAAAAATGGCTAATTAATAGAATTGGACCTCTTGGACAGCAATAGAGGGAATGCATTGACATCACTTTCCCGCCGGAACAACCCCCCTCAGCCTGACTGAGTGGCAAAAGATCTGCTGCGTGACTGGATTTAATGGGGGAAACTGCGAAAATGCGACTAAAACGAACAATTTTATCAATTTAAACTAAATGTTGGACTCAATATAGTGTTCCTTACAACTTACTACAGATCCAGTGATCCAGTGATATTGACATGCAGCCAGGAATCGTGTCGCCTGACATTTATGTTTGCCTGATTTCGACGCCGGGGAAATAAAAGCAATATAGACGGTAAACATAAAGCAAATTTGCCTGTGAACGCTTTATATAAATACAATGTAGGTCTAAATCCAGGCCCAGCACTGGTTGTCATGTGTCTGACTGCGGGAGCTGTCATCACTTCCTGTCTCTGAGCAGCACAGCGCCTTCAGGGAACAAGGCCTTGATGCGTCAATAGTGATCGATCGTCTTCCATTGATCTGTTCTGTTGTAAACAAGGGCTGCTCTGATGGTCAAATGACCACGTGGCCTTTCAACTCAAGGAAATCAGACACAGTGCAGGCAGGTGGGGGTGAGGGACAGCGGGTATGATCTGTTCCGAATAGCATGTGACCATAATGATCATTCTAGTTTATGTTCCAGAATTTATCAGGGTTGGGCAAAATTCTAAATGTAAGAATTGACACCCTGTTAATTCACAACTTTTGAAAATTCACCATTTCATGGAAGCAAGAAAGTCATGTTTGGAACAACATGAGGGAGAGCAAACTTAAAATAAACTTTTGGACATTTGAATACAAACTGGTAATTTATTTAAATTATTACTCGCACACAGATGGATGGATGGATGGATGGATAGATGATAGATAAATAGATATGTGTGTTGATAGATGGATAGATTAGACACACACACTCCCTCTCTTTCTCTCTCTCTCTCCATAAAATATATATAAATACATATATATACAGTATATAGGACTGGGCAACGATTAATCGCATTCAAAATACAAGTTTCTGTTTACATAATATATGTGTGTGTGGTGTGTATAATTATTTTGTATACTTAAATACACACACATGCATGTATATATTTTTTATATATTTATACAGAATTAATATTATATATAAATATAAATATTTGATATTTTAACTACACATTTTTCTTAAATATATACATGCATGTGTGTGTATTTATATATATACAAAATAGTTATACACACTAGACACATATATTATATAGACACAAACTTTTATTTTAGGGTGTACTCACACTAGGCACGGTTGCCATGAACCGGGCCCGAGTACGAATTGTCCCCCCTCCCCACTCCCCCGCTGGCCTGCACTCACATAGGGTTTCAGGATTCAGTGCCGGAGCACACTTACGTCATTATGGTGTGACTGTTTCGGGATAAAACAAGAAGAGCGGCGCTCTCTGAACTGAACACAATGAAGTCCATCGCTCTGTTTTTATTGTGGATAATTTTGTGTCGTTTGGTCCACTGCCCTCTCACAGCCTGTTGTTAAACAGATGTGTCGCGAAAATTTTCACGAAATCGTGCTGCTCGTATGAGGAGGTTTGCACGTCACGCGCCCTGTTCCGTGCTCCAGCGCGGCTTAGCGCTCACACTGCATGCAAACCGCGCTCGAGTACCAACTGAACCGTGCTCTGGCCCACCTCTTCCAAGCGGGCCAGGGCCGGCCAATCGAGCCGCGCCCGGGCACGGTTCGGAGCACTCACACTAGTCGAACGAACCGCGCTTTGGTGGTCAAACGCACTCGGGCACGGTTCAAACTGGCTAGTGTGAGTACACCCTACGATGCGATTAATCAGATTAACCTACTTTGTATGTATATTCTGTATGTCACCATACATATATATATATATATATATATATATATATATATATATATATATTTAATTTCAATATTTTATGAATTATTTTTGGGGACTGTTTCTCTAAGAAAATTTTATGTAGGTATTATTAAATATTGTTTTAATTGTTAAATATAAAAAATCTATACATTTATAATATTATACTGTAAAACATCAAATAAAAAATCTACATTAAAAACTAGATAAAATAGTAGTACAATACATTAAAAATACTAAACAATGACCTTACTGAAAAACTTACAGAATAAGACTGTGTAAACACTGTCTCTAAGAAATTAATTTACTATTATTCTTTTTTTTTTCTCTTTTTTTGTTATATATATATATATTTTTGTTAGTATATATATTTTATTATTATTATAACTTTTTTTTATTTTTTTAAAGAAGTGTAAATTGAAGATGTATGTGTAAAAGGGTGTAAATGTGTACTTGTTCCGGGGTTATAAAAAATGAGAAAAGGGCAATAAACATATTTGAAAAAAAAAAATACTAAACAATGATATTTAAGAAATGAACACTTGCATAATTAAACAGTGACATGATATTGTATGAAATTTTGAGTTTGAAATATTTGACGCATGTTATTTTAACAAAAAGCAGACAATATGCGATACATACTGTGCCATATGCAGAGTGATGGTATTCCATACTGACCGTGTTATATGACCCGTCTTCTCTCTCTCCATCTAAAACAGGGAAGGCTATGGAGGATCAGAGTACATACGAGGTACAACAGGAAGTCATCCATCCTGAAGACTGTAGCACTGCCCCACAATCCCACCAGAGCGAACATCAGCATGACCCCTCCCCCTCCTCGGACACACACTCTTCCTCCTCCTCAGCTGGGACGCACGGCTCCTCCTCTCCAGCCTGTGAGGATTCAGGAGCAGAGGAAGAGAGCATGAGTGTGGCAGCTTCCCACAGGGATGCCTCACCAGTGCCCGAGTCTCCAATGGACGCTGCTCAACCAGCCAACGTGGAGCTTCAGACTGACACGATTGGGCCCCAGAGTGGTGATGGAGGGGACGGGGACACTGTGGATACAGGGCAAGATGTGCCACACACAGGGGAGATAGAAGAGGCTCTAAAGCTGGAGGAAGGAGGTGAAGATCAGGAACCTCAGGAACAGGATATTCCTGAAAATACACCAGAGTTGGAGTTAGAGGAGAATGGGAATGGGGTGGAGTTGTTGGATATTATTAATGTGTCTATGCTGGATGACATGGCCAAGCGCATACAGGTGGAAGAGGTGAGTAACAGATTTTTTTAGTCACGTTAGTTCATATTCGTATGTGTTGTTTTGAGAATTGGGATGATTTCTAATCAGATTTGTTTTAAAATTGCCCTTGAGCACTTGCTAAGCTTTACTACTCTGATATATTATGAATAGTATGCACATTTGGCAGAGGTTGAAAGGTTAAGCATGGGCAAATGCAAAAACTACAAATGGTTTGCTTAAAAACCAGTACATTAAAAGTATATTAAATTTGGAAAGATTTCACACATCACCTTTTAAAATGGTTTGTGTAACTTCATTTCCTTTAAGACTTAGAATCATTATGCTAAAAGCATCCAGTGATGTCAGAGTGATGTCATCATCTTACATAGCATACCCTCATCACCTCTATAACATTGTAGTCAAGTTAAACAATACTATCATTTTGTTTTCTGAGACAGATTGACTGAGACTGAAACCTTGTCTATACAATAATAATATCCTTATTTCAACCCTGATAAATTGTGCATGATGGGAATAGAAAGGGAATCCTGTTTATATCGATTTCCACCTGTAACAGTAGTCCCAATGCTAGGACAATTTTGCAGCCAAAAATATATAATGAACATAATATATTTGCACTAAATAATTAAAATAAGTCTTCTTTTTAAACCCTCAAACTGAGGGAATCAAGATTATTATAATAATATAATGTAATGCGAAAACAAGGATAATATCTGAAGGGCATTAAATGTAGTCACGTAAAGCTGATGTTATTAACATTAACAATTTGAGAACAAGTTTAATTTACACGGTTTGTACAGTGGTTTGATAAGCGATCGTTAGATTTAATCAACGCAATTTACTGGAATGATTTTTTCTCCTTAGTTGGTGGATGTTACTTGTTCAGATTACATTGAATACATTGAAATATATTCATTACATTTTGGTAAAAATTATTATGTTGGTCATACTTAGAAAAAGAATAATCTGTGATTCTGAGTGACCGTCTCCTCACCGGCACGGTGATTGACAGCAACACTCTCCTCAAACATTGTGTTCATCTCCGCTGTACCGTGCCGCGGCACAACCCACGTAAAGTTGATAATTCCGCTAATATCTGCAATTGCAGATTTCGAACCAGAGATGGCGACAAAAAGAGAAAAACTACAGACTGCAGCTTCAAATAATAACATTGTACGATTTTATCTAAACATTAAAGAATCATAATAGATTCATATAAATAGAAAAAAAATCACATTTATGTCTGATTATTCTTTTTCTTTTCTTTTTATTGACTATAACAATTCTGTCTCACTCAATTTCAAGTTGTTCCAAACCTGTATGAACACAAAAGAATATATTCAAAGTAGGGCTGTAACGATAATCACAATTACGCATCCAAAATAAAAGTTTATATTTACATAGTATATGTGGTGCACTGTCTATAATTATTTCTATATATAAATACACACACATGCTTGTATATATTTAAGAAATGTTTTCATGTATATTCTGTATATAGATTTAAATATAATTTATATTATATATATATATATATATATATATATATTATATATATATATGCTTGTGTATTATATATATACTATGTATATATATATATATATATATATATATATATATATATATATATATATACAAAATAATTATACACAGTGCACCCACATACATTATGTAAACACAAACTTTTATTTTGTGATTATCAGATCAGTTACAGCCTAATTTAAAGAATGTTGGTAACAAGGCAGTTGTTGGACCCCATTGACTTCCATAGTATTTTTTTCCTACTATGGAAGTCAATGGGGTCCAACAACTGCCTTGTTACCAACATTCTTTAAATATATTATTTTGTGTTCAACAAAAGGTAGAAACTCATACAGGTTTGGAACAACTTGAGGGTGATTTAAGTATTTTTTGGGTGAACTATCCCTTTAAGGACTCGTCTGTGGCAACCACATGTAGGAGCATGATGTGTTTGTGATTATTTTATGTCCCTTGGTGTACTTGTTTTTTTTTTTTTTAAGCTCAGCGTGTTGTGTGATCTCAGCTCTCTGGCTTGGTAATTACCTCTTTCACTTTCTTGTAAGTTACTGTGGTGAGAAGGCGTCTGATAAGAACATGCATAATAGATATGGGAATCTTAGCAGTGATTGAGAGAGAGCTGGATGACCTGAAGGGTGACCTTTCCCCTGAATGCCAGAGCTGAATGACTGTAACAGGCAGCCATGTGTGATGTCATAATGACACTTCCACCCTCAATGAGACAATCAACAATAGAATCTGGACCACTAATCTCTGCCAGCACAATACAGGCTTTCATGAACCTGTGTCTTTAATGCTTTTGTGCTGTGTTCCCAAACATGTCATGCGCAGTCTCTTTCTTGATTTCAGGAATTAGTGTTTAGTCTGGGCTCTCAAAAATACAGCAAAAACAGCTGTTTTAATTATTTAAAGTTTTAATATTGTGAAATACCATTAGAATTTAAAAGGACTGTTTTCTATTTCAAGATTTTTTCAAATATAATTAATTATTTAAAATTGTAAAATTTAAATTTAAATTAAAAATTTAAATTTAAAGCTGTATTTTCAGCATCATTACTCATTTTCAGTGTCACATGATCAGTCACAAATCATTATAATATGATGATTTGCTGCTCAAGAAACATTTCTTATTATTGTCAATGTTGAAAACAGTCATGTGACTTGATATTTTGGTGGAGACCATCATGATACTTTTTTTCAGCATTTTTTTTTCAGTAAAAGAACACTGACCCCATATTTTTTAATGCTAAGAGTATGTGATGGGTGCACAGTCGCAAATTAAATTTATTGGTTTGGACCCTGACTATTTTCATTTTGTTTGAGAGCAGTTTTCGGAATCATTATCTTATAGTGTATTATCAATTTAAAGGGCCAAAAATGCTCTGTTAAAAGTGGAATGCACCAATTTGAAAAATTTCGGCCAATAGCGATAACCGATAATTCTTATATTATTCGAAAGCCATAAATATAAATATATAATGTTAACCTGATTACAAAACAAAAATTAAAAGCCATGTTCCAAGCACACAATTAGGCCAATATTATTGGCCGATATTACATCATTTTTCAAACTATTGGTAACGGCAGTTATAGTGGCCGATAAATGAATATTTCAAAATAAAATAAAAATGGACGAAACACTCTTGAACCATGCCATGAGTGTTGGAGTTGTATAGTTTGTCCACCAGAGGGCACTACTACACCGTCCCTGTTGGCAACACTCGTTAAGTTGGTCACGATACATACATTGCTTCAATAACAATTAAAAGAACATCCGCATCAGTTCTCTTAACTCAAATAAGCATGACAACATTTGTGACTATCATGTCCAGTTTTGCTGCTGTTAAATAAGCCAAGAGTGAAGCGCATTTAGCTAGTAATAATTACGTTACGTTGTTACAGTGTAGTTGACTGACTGTCCTTTTAACTTTCGACAATGTGACTGAAGTATTTCTTTAATAGCGCGTGACAGAGACGTATCATCTTCTCCTTGGCCTGTTATATTGAAAATGTATGTTTTACAATTTGCAGTATGACGTAATCCATTGCTAAATTATGTCTCATCATAGACTAGCTAACCATAAAGCTAGCTAATGCCACTATCATCAGTCTTGTTCTGTTGTGACAATAAAAGAAACAAGTTTCTTTTTAAAATGACGTTATCATTTTATTTTAGTTAAAACTCATAATTAACTACAAATAACTAATGTTAGGGAAATCTGTTAATGTTTTGTTGCGCGTTTCAGAAAAAAATATCGGCCAATATATTGGAATATCGAATTTTAAAACCCAAAAATATTTGTATCGGTATCGGCCTTCAAAATCCTTTATCGGTCGGGCTCTACACACAATTATAATGATTTATGTAGCCTATATGACAGACTTGCGCTGTTGCATGTTCCTTTTTTTGAAGTGATTCTAATTATAGTTCAATCAATTGAAAACCATCATGGCGAACAGTGCGTCTAAAGTGTTGTGCGAAACACAAAAGATATTTTGAAGAGGGCCCTATTGACTCATTATATTATGACCTTCAGCCTCCACCGTCAATTGTCAAGATTTTCTGGCTTGTTAACATGGTTTGACTTTTGAACATGTATGTCCCTTTTCTTGGAAAGGTTGAAAACATACTGAGAAAACATGGTGTGAGTGTAAACAATTGTGCTCAGTAGGATCAAATGTTGATGCTTTTAACCAGACAGAACTTACTGACCTGGAAAACTAAAATCAAAACGCGTTTCTATCTATAATGTGCAATATTCAAATGAAACATTAGTTATTGGTGTATTTAAAGTAGACTTGATGTCCTGGATACACACAGCACCGACAGAATGGGATAAGCAGTCTTCTCCCTAGCACAATTAGGATCTGTTTAGAAAATTCATCATGCATGTTGTATCATTAGGGAGCAGCCATCCAAAACCACTTACAAACACACTAGCATTCAAAAGTTTGGGGTCTGAGAATTTTTTTTTTTTAAAGTGAAAGTGACTTTTTTTTTTACTTTCTTTTTATTTGATCTAATTACAACAAAACAGTAATATTGTGAAAAATGACAAAAATTACATTATTGTCAAATTACATTATTATTAAAATTTAAAAATATATATTTTATATAATGTATCATAAAATGTAATTTATTCCCGTAGTGGCCAGTTGAATTTTCAGCATCATTACTAGGGTTGAGTATTGAGAATCAAGTATCGATTGGAACCTGTGACTAACTTTTCATTTTTCCCGAATCGATTCAAAAGTTAAAATTTCGATTCCTAGTTTCGATATTCACAGTCTGCCGACCGTAAGAAGAAACCGCTGAACAACACCAACAAAGAAGCGTCTACCGGAAGTGTTGGCATAACCCCGCAAGTCTGAACATGGGTAGCTTACGTCGGCAGTCCAAAGTGTGGCTTCACTTTTCTAAAAATAACGAAATCTCAGCAAAATGCAAAATTTGTGACAAAAAGAGTATTTGTGACAGGGAGTATTTCCTTCAGAAAGACCATTGGTTAGCAAGGTTAGCTAAACTTTTTTGACCCTGCCTCTTAAAAGAATCGGAATCGAGAATCGTTAGATACCGGAATCGAAAACAAGGAATCGAAATCGGAATCAGAATCGTTCAAATTCAAACGATACCCAACCCTAATCATTACTCCAGTCTTCAGTGTCGCATGATCCTTCAGAAATCATTCGTTTATATCATTATACAATTCTTCAGGATTCTTTAAATGAATAGAAAGTGAAAAGAACAACACTTACTTGAAATTACACTTACAACGGTTACCGCTCTGTTTTGATCAATTTAATGCATCCTTCCCAAATAAAATAATGAATTAAAACCTACTTAGTTCCTCCCACTATCAGTGTCAGTATCTACAGAGCAGGATGCATATGCACATAAATTATAAAACATTTATTTATGCCTAATGTGATGTAAACTAAATAGCTAAATATGAGCAAACTGTTTTTAATTTTTTTTTTTTTTTTTTTTTATTTGAAAACCATGCATATGTTCTATTCATTATCCATCAATGGCAGTAATCTCAAACTGCCAAATATAAGTCAGATTAATCAGCCTATCGTTTGGGGGATCAGTCTGTCAACGAATAAATAAGATTATCTGTTTGTTTCATCTTTAATTTCAAGTATATTAATCGTTAATTAATGACACCGGATCCTGGAAGTGGGTTTATTCTGACGGTCTACTGCTGAGTCGATGTTATTTAGATGTGTACAGGATGATCAGTGATGGAGTGATATGTGGCTAATTATGCTGAATGACCAGAGAGAGAGAGCAAACATAACTGGACTGATTCATGTCCACACTCATCAAACGTGAGGGCCATCTGAGTACATTTGAGGACTTAAAACCGATGCGATGATAAGCATGTGTTATTTTTGGCCTGTTATGTTGACCGCTCACTGTTAATCGTCCACTTGATTGGCTCAGAA
The DNA here is from genome assembly GCA_030378365.1 of Hybognathus amarus. Lineage (NCBI taxonomy): Eukaryota > Metazoa > Chordata > Actinopteri > Cypriniformes > Leuciscidae > Hybognathus > Hybognathus amarus. The sequence goes on along the minus strand of JAQIUQ010001681.1, from coordinate 375,898 downwards.
TGTGTGTTTTGAAGTCTAATTACTCAAGGGATTAATTCATCTGTTTGTTTGTCCTATTCGTCACGCTGCTCATGTGCTTTTCTACGTAGCCTAAAAACAAAAGCGAGTTTTATGCAGTAGTGAACTGTTTGGCTTTTTTTAGGAACACATGGGTGCTTGTATTCCTCAAATGACCTCAATCAGCCTACTTCAGCAACTTCTGCTTCAGGTTATATAGTCATTGTATGAAAGCTTTAAGTAAAAGTCTGAATCGAGATGATGTGAATGGGTGATTTTGACACACACTGCTTCATGTACCTAACAATTCCCTTAGCCAAGGCAAAACACATCTCATTTGCTCATTTTGGACATAGTGAGCAAGGTCTGTTTTTCTTTTTATGGGTGCCTCATTTTTCATTTTCTATAGACCTTTTATAGGATCTTTTATAGTCTCAATTGACAAATGCAATGGCTGTTGTGGAGCAAAAATAGAGAATATAATTGCAGTGCTTGAAACATTTGTTTTCATTGAGACCGATCTTGCCGAATATGGAAGCTCTCTGTGAAATGTGTTGACACCAAGGTTTTTTAGTGAAAAACAATCCGAGTTACTCCAAGTCTTAATTCAATAAGAGCTCAAACGAATGGAATTCGGAGTAGTTATTCCTCTTAATTCAATTCACTTTAATGTTTTTTCACACTTTTTTACTTGCTTTAGTGCAATAATGATGGTAAATCTTTTATTTTTACATTTTCAGTTTTTTATTTAGTTTAAGGTTTAGTCAATTTGTTATGCTTTTATCAGTGGTATTATTTTTTTGTGTGTTAACAAGTATTTTAACGATTTTTTCGTATTCTTTATTTCAATTAAACTTTTTTTTTAAGTTTTAGTTTAAGGTAACAGCTGCTATACAGCCACACACATGCACTCATATCATCATTAATATTCAGATTTATTCATGGGATTATTGATTGGCCATAGGGCAGCACTTCAGATTGTCCACTCATTCTCAGTGCTCATTGGTCTTTAGTATTTTGACTTCTCCGTGACCTACTTTCTTTCTCGTGTACATCATTTATGAGTTGGGGTAATTCAGATGAAGTGCTGAGGAAATGGATTTCAGCTCTCTGATGCATATTAAAGGACATGGATTATTAAACATACTTGCTAGAGATAATACAGATTTATTATGAGCTACTTTGTGTATATAGTCTTGTTAGAGACATGTTAAATTATTTTGTTTCTAGATGCTGAAGGGTGAAAATATTATATATATTTTATATTATTTTTTTTGCTAATATATATGAAGAGTTCAGATGCAAAAGCCTCTAAATGCCATTTAAAATTTTCTTCTAAAATGACCATTTTTATCAAGCTGGTATATTTAAGTTCAGTAATTTCACTTAAATGACAATTAATAGGTAATCTTCATTGCCATTTAAGTGAAATTACTGAACTTAAATATACAAGCTTGATAAAAATGATCATTTTAGAAGAAAATTTCAAATGGCACTTAAAGGCTTTTGCATCTGAACTCTTCATATATATATATATATATATATATATATATATATATATATATATATATATATATATATATATATATATATATATATATAAGCAAAAAGATTTAGCAAAAAAAAAAAAAAAAAAAAAAATTGTGTGCCAAATTGTGCCAATGCCAAATTTACCTAATTAAATTCTCTTTTGTATACATTTTGATTAATTGGTAACATTAAAATGTAATCCTGACTATAACAATAAATGTTCTAGACTTGTATGTAGATTTAAGTATTTATACTTATTTGATTATTTATATAAAATTTTGGAACAAGAAGTGTATAAAATTCAAAAACATTTTGTAAAGTGCTTATTTTGATGTAAATCCCCAAAAACTTTTCTTGTTAAATCTGAATCTTTTACAAAAAAGAGGCAATAAATTCCATTTTTGTATCTAAATCCTACATCTCAAGTGTTCCATTATTTGTAACACACTTTATTTGATACGTTTAAGCCCTTAGCTCATAGTGACATCTAGTGGGTAATGTATGTTAGTGCACAGCTTTTCTTCATTTTCGTGAGAAATTAAAGTAGATCCTTGTTCCAAGCCTTTGAGCACAGCAATCTTTCTCAATAACCTGTCTTCTGTGTTTCAGATCGCTCCAGCTGCTGGTCTTGTGTCGATCTTAAAGAGAAGAGTGTCTCTGGAAGGAGCCAACAGCTCCACCCCTGCTGCCTCTAAACCCATCCCCAAAAGAAAGGTCCGTTTCCGAGAACCTGACGAAGGCCTCGACCACGGTAAGTTCTTCCACGGTCTTGTTTTCTGAAATCAAATTTTTGCAGTATTCACGTTGATCATGTTCTGATTCTCTATTGATTTGCCTGATATGCAGATGAGGTGGGCGGGGACTCCTGGCTCCTCCTCCTCTTGTTGTGCTTGGCTACCGTGGTGATCAGTGTGGGCGGGACTGCGCTCTACTGCACTTTCGGAGACGCCCAATCCAGTGTGTGCACAGACTTTTCCCATAACATGGACTTCTACATCGGACGGGTGCAGAGGGGAATGGACGAGCTCAAACACTGGCTGTCCCCGAGCTCATAGCAGGACGATGAGTCTCGTTTCTTCTTCTCGGTTGGCTCTGTGATCTTCGATGCTGAGAAATCCTCATAAATTGGCCTTTGCTGGGTCACACTGACACAGGAGCCCGTCTGTAAGGTCTTAAAGGGGACGTCCGGAAACCACTTTGGCCAGTTTTCGACTCAAGTAGCCCACTGTTTACTGCCATCAACTGAACCTCATACGAAGAGACTTCTTTTTTTAAAGTCTTAAATCTCAAATCTTAATATTTGGTTGTCTTATATTCATTCAAAAAGTTGAATGACCACCGTAGTACTGAAGATATAATAATGGACATATCCATCTGTAGCCTGGACGTAGCATTCTCCTGTGGTGGGCTTGGGTGGTCTTGTTTATAAAAATGTTTATAGGGACAGGAAAGCAATACATGTATATTGAGGAATTATAGATGCTGTATATACAGTAGATACAGTCAAATCCCAGTCACTATAGTTTTCCTTTGATTACTACAGAAAAGCAAAGAGAATTGTCTGGTAGATTTGGCAATATTTTGATCATTATTAACACAACATTGATATTAATTATTTAATTTAGATTTATTATTTATTAATAACTGATATACCTTTAAATCAGTCTGATACTTGAAACTAGCAGTGTCAAACAAACCCTCAGACTTTGCTTTTATATATATATATATATATATATATATGTAATATTTATATTTTGTACTTCTTTTATTCAGTTAGATGGCAGATGATTTTTTTAGTTCATTTGTAATACAAAAGTCCACACTAGAGCTGCACGATCAAACTGGAAATAATTTTTTTCTTTTTTTTTAAACAGAAATTGTTATTCTCCTAATCGATTCTGAAAATACAACTAAATGTTCTGACAGAAAGTCAATTGATTCATTGACTGCAAGACTGCACTTGTTTCATTATTGGATGAATTACGCTTTTGAGCGAATCTTCCTGAATCAATGATTCAGTGACTCACTAGGGCTGCAACAAACGATTATTTTGATAATCGATTAATCTAGCGATTATTAGAACGATTAATCGACTACTCATCGATTATTTTGCCAGCTAATCATTGAAGGGTCAGTTTACCCAAAAAGTCTGTCAGTATTTACTCACCCTTATGTTGTTCCAAACCTCTATGTGTTTATTTGTTCTGCTGAACATAAAGGAAGATATTTGGAAGAATGTTTTAATCAAACAGATCTCAATCCCCATTGACTACCATAGTAGGAAAAAATACATACTATAGTAGTCAAAGGGGATTTAGATCTGTTTGATTAAAACATTCTTCCAAATATCTTCCTTTGTGTTCAGCAGAACAAGGTTTGGAACAACATGAGGGTGAGTAAATACTGACAGAATTTTCATTTTTGGGTGAACTAACCCTTTAAGTTTGGAATGATTATTCAGCTTTTTCAATTAGTTAAAACACTTTGAAATAGTGGTTTTAATGAACTTGGAGCCAACTAAACAGGTCATTCTCTTAAAGTTTAACTCAAATCACACACAAATGCTCTCTAAGCATTGTTTAATAAGCCCACTGCTTTTCAAAGAACTTAAACAGAAAAAGGGTCATTACTTCAGGACACAAAAAGGGTAAAATATTAATCTGCAAACCATTATTAAAGATATAAAATTACAATTGTTTTTTACATGAGAATTGAGCTGACAGAGATGTTCTCATTCACCTTTTAATTTACAGAATGAAAAAGAAAACGTAACTGCCATGATATTATTCCTAACATCTCCTTTTGTAAGTCTTCATGATTATGGAACAAAATACAGGCGAGTGATACGACTGTAATACCTAATAGCGTTACAATAATAAAAACAGTCCTGACTATAAGCTCAATCAAGCTTTATTCTATGCAAAATAAATCATACTGTAATTATATTATTATTGATGATATTATTACTATTAGTAGTATTGAATGATCTAATAAAGAGATACGTTACCACTAGTTTAATTAGCTCCAGGTGGAGAACACTCACCGGCTCCTCTTGTGTAGGGGATGTTTCCTCTTTAAGAGCTCGAATATGCATGTTGTGCTCCCGTGAAAAGCAAGTTCTGCCTTACATGTATTGCACATGACAGCATTGTTGGTTTGAAGTTTTATAAAAATTTGCCAAACCTTGCTAGTTCGGATTCGTTTGCATTCGTCATAATTCGCGCTGTTTTTCTTTTACCGCACTTGCATTTATAAAGGGCTGCATTTACACTCTAGCGCCAAAACGCCGTAGCGGTCAAATCGCGGTATTGCACTCCCTTACATTAGGTCACGTGGGATCAAACGACTACTCGACAACAAAGATATTTGTCGACAATTTTTATTGTCGACAATGTCGACTAATCGTTGCAGCCCTATCACTCATTATTGGATGAATCAGCATTTTTGAACACATCTCTTGAATTAATGTTTCATTGACTCACTCATAAAGACCACTTGTTTGGATGAATCAGCATTTTTGAACGAATCTCTTGAATGAATGATTCATTGACTCCCTCATAAAGACCACTTGTTTGGATGAATCAGCATTTTTAAAGAATCTGTTGAAAGAGTGGTCCATTAATTCAAGAGATTGTTATAAAGACATTTATTTATAAAGAAATGCATACATACATTTATCGTCGTTTAAGAAAAAGATTGCTTGGGTGTTTGAGTCTAGATCACAATCTTTAAACGATTTATCGTGCAGCTCTAGTTTACACAAACTTTTTCTTTTTAAAGTCGACATAAAGCAAAGGTTGTGAAAGCCATATTGTTTATTAATAACTGATATACCTTTAAATCAGTCTGATACTTGAAACTAGCAGTGTCAAACAAACCCTCAGACTTTGCTTTATATATATATATATATATATATATATATATATATATATATATATATATATATATATATGTAATATTTATATTTCGAACTTCTTTTATTCAGTTAGATGGCAGATGATTTTTTTAGTTCATTTGTAATACAAAAGTCCACACTAGAGCTGCATCAATAAACTGGAAATAATCTTTTTCTTTTTTTTAAACAGAAATTGTTATTCTCCTTATCGATTCTGAAAATACAACTAAATGTTCTGACAGAAAGTCAATTGATTCATTGACTGCAAGACTGCACTTGTTTCATTATTGGATGAATTACGTTTTTGAGTGAATCTCCTGAATCAATGATTCAGTGCACTCACTAGGGCTGCAACAAACGATTATTTTGATAATCGATTAATCTAGCGATTATTAGAACGATTAATCGACTAATCATCGATTATTTTGCCAGCTAATCATTGAAGGGTCAGTTTACCCAAAATAAAGTCTGTCAGTATTTACTCACCCTTATGTTGTTCCAAACCTCTATGTGTTTATTTGTTCTGCTGAACATAAAGGAAGATATTTGGAAGAATGTTTTAATCAAACAGATCTCAATCTCATTGACTACCATAGTAGGAAAAAATACATACTATGGTAGTCAAAGGGGATTTAGATCTGTTTGATTAAAACATTCTTCCAAATATCTTCCTTTGTGTTCAGCAGAACAAGGTTTGGAACAACATGAGGGTGAGTAAATACTGACAGAATTTTCATTTTTGGGTGAACTAACCCTTTAAGTTTGGAATGATTATTCAGCTTTTTCAATTAGTTAAAACACTTTGAAATAGTGGTTTTAATGAACTTAGAGCCAACTAAACAGGTCATTCTCTTTAAGTTTAACTTAAATCACACACAAATGCTCTCTAAGCATTGTTTAATAAGCCCACTGCTTTTCAAAGAACTTAAACAGAAAAAGGGTCATTACTTCAGGACACAAAAAGGGTAAAATATTAATCTGCAAACCATTATTAAAGATATAAAATTACAATTGTTTTTTTACATGAGAATTGAGCTGACAGAGATGTTCTCATTCACCTTTTAATTTACAGAATGAAAAAGAAAACGTAACTGCCATGATATTATTCCTAACATCTCCTTTTGTAAGTCTTCATGATTATGGAACAAAATACAGGCGAGTGATACGACTGTAATACCTAATAGCGTTACAATAATAAAAACAGTCCTGACTATAAGCTCAATCAAGCTTTATTCTATGCAAAATAAATCATACTGTAATTATATTATTATTGATGATATTATTACTATTAGTAGTATTGAATGATCTAATAAAGAGATACGTTACCACTAGTTTAATTAGCTCCAGGTGGAGAACACTCACCGGCTCCTCTTGTGTAGGGGATGTTTCCTCTTTAAGAGCTCGAATATGCATGTTGTGCTCCCGTGAAAAGCAAGTTCTGCCTTACATGTATTGCACATGACAGCATTGTTGGTTTGAAGTTTTATAAAAATTTGCCAAACCTTGCTAGTTCGGATTCGTTTGCATTCGTCATAATTCGCGCTGTTTTTTTCTTTTACCGCACTTGCATTTATAAAGGGCTGCATTTACACTCTAGCGCCAAAACGCCGTAGCGGTCAAATCGCGGTATTGCACTCCCTTACATTAGGTCACGTGAGATCAAACGACTACTCGACAACAAAGATATTTGTCGACAATTTTTATTGTCGACAATGTCGACTAATCGTTGCAGCCCTATCACTCATTATTGGATGAATCAGCATTTTTGAACACATCTCTTGAATTAATGTTTCATTGACTCACTCATAAAGACCACTTGTTTGGATGAATCAGCATTTTTGAACGAATCTCTTGAATGAATGATTCATTGACTCCCTCATAAAGACCACTTGTTTGGACTGAATCAGCATTTTTAAAGAATCTGTTGAAAGAGTGGTCCATTAATTCAAGAGATTGTTATAAAGACATTTATTTATAAAGAAATGCATACATACATTTATCGTCGTTTAAGAAAAAGATTGCTTGGGTGTTTGAGTTGAGATCACAATCTTTAAACGATTTATCGTGCAGCTCTAGTTTACACAAACTTTTTCTTTTTAAAGTTCGACATAAAGCAAAGGTTGTGAAAGCCATATTGTTTATTAATAACTGATATACCTTTAAATCAGTCTGATACTTGAAACTAGCAGTGTCAAACAAACCCTCAGACTTTTGCTTTATATATATATATATATATATATATATATATATATATATATATATATATATATATATATATATATATATATATATATATGTAATATTTATATTTCGTACTTCTTTTATTCAGTTAGATGGCAGATGATTTTTTTAGTTCATTTGTAATACAAAAGTCCACACTAGAGCTGCATCGACAAACTGGAAATAATTTTTTTCTTTTTTTTAAACAGAAATTGTTATTTTCCTTATCGATTCTGAAAATACAACTAAATGTTCTGACAGAAAGTCAATTGATTCATTTGACTGCAAGACTGCACTTGTTTCATTATTGGATGAATTACGCTTTGAGTGAATCTCCTGAATCAATGATTCAGTGACTCACTAGGGCTGCAACAAACGATTATTTTGATAATCGATTAATCTAGCGATTATTAGAACGATTAATCGACTAATCATCGATTATTTTGCCAGCTAATCATTGAAGGGTCAGTTTACCCAAAAAGTCTGTCAGTATTTACTCACCCTTATGTTGTTCCAAACCTCTATGTGTTTATTTGTTCTGCTGAACATAAAGGAAGATATTTGGAAGAATGTTTTAATCAAACAGATCTCAATCCCCATTGACTACCATAGTAGGAAAAAATACATACTATGGTAGTCAAAGGGGATTTAGATCTGTTTGATTAAAACATTCTTCCAAATATCTTCCTTTGTGTTCAGCAGAACAAGGTTTGGAACAACATGAGGGTGAGTAAATACTGACAGAATTTTCATTTTTGGGTGAACTAACCCTTTAAGTTTGGAATGATTATTCAGCTTTTTCAATTAGTTAAAACACTTTGAAATAGTGGTTTTAATGAACTTGGAGCCAACTAAACAGATCATTCTCTTTAAGTTTAACTCAAATCACACACAAATGCTCTCTAAGCATTGTTTAATAAGCCCACTGCTTTTCAAAGAACTTAAACAGAAAAAGGGTCATTACTTCAGGACACAAAAAGGGTAAAATATTAATCTGCAAACCATTATTAAAGATATAAAATTACAATTGTTTTTTTACATGAGAATTGAGCTGACAGAGATGTTCTCATTCACCTTTTAATTTACAGAATGAAAAAGAAAACGTAACTGCCATGATATTATTCCTAACATCTCCTTTTGTAAGTCTTCATGATTATGGAACAAAATACAGGCGAGTGATACGACTGTATTACCTAATAGCGTTACAATAATAAAAACAGTCCTGACTATAAGCTCAATCAAGCTTTATTCTATGCAAAATAAATCATACTGTAATTATATTATTATTGATGATATTATTACTATTAGTAGTATTGAATGATCTAATAAAGAGATATGTTACCACTAGTTTAATTAGCTCCAGGTGGAGAACACTCACCGGCTCCTCTTGTGTAGGGGATGTTTCCTCTTTAAGAGCTCGAATATGCATGTTGTGCTCCCGTGAAAAGCAAGTTCTGCCTTGCATGTATTGCACATGACAGCATTGTTGGTTTGAAGTTTTATAAAAATTTGCCAAACCTTGCTAGTTCGGATTCGTTTGCATTCGTCATAATTCGCGCTGTTTTTTTCTTTTACCGCACTTGCATTTATAAAGGGCTGCATTTACACTCTAGCGCCAAAGCGCCGTAGCGGTCAAATCGCGGTATTGCACTCCCTTACATTAGGTCACGTGAGATCAAACGACTACTCGACAACAAAGATATTTGTCGACAATTTTTATTGTCGACAATGTCGACTAATCGTTGCAGCCCTATCACTCATTATTGGATGAATCAGCATTTTTGAACACATCTCTTGAATTAATGTTTCATTGACTCACTCATAAAGACCACTTGTTTGGATGAATCAGCATTTTTGAACGAATCTCTTAAATGAATGATTCATTGACTCCCTCATAAAGACCACTTGTTTGGATGAATCAGCATTTTTGAACGAATCTCTTGAATGAATGATTCATTGACTCCCTCATAAAGACCACTTGTTTGGATGAATCAGTATTTTTAAAGAATCTGTTGAAAGAGTGGTCCATTAATTCAAGAGATTGTTATAAAGACATTTATTTATAAAGAAATGCATACATACATTTATCGTCGTTTAAGAAAAAGATTGCTTGGGTGTTTGAGTTCGAGATCACAATCTTTAAACGATTTATCGTGCAGCTCTAGTTTACACAAACTTTTTCTTTTTAAAGTCGACATAAAGCAAAGGTTGTGAAAGCCATATTGTGACATATATCAGGGGAGGCGGCTTCTTGAACAAGAAAGGTTGTAGGGCGGGGCTTCATTTTGTTCATTGGGAATTGATTTGATCGTTGGATCATTGTGGTTTGCTATTGGTTGATCTCGTGTGAGTGACAGGTTGCCCCGCCCTCTGGTTAGTAAGCGCATCATCAGAGAAGAGATGTCACTGAAAGAGGGAGGGGAAGTTATTTTGATTAAAGATTATGAGGGCACATTACTTAAAAAAAATTATGTGCACTGATAAATCATTTATTATGCTAAAAAAAATCTGCAAAATTCCACAAAACAACAAACAACAATTTTGATATCATGGTGACTTTAAAAATTGCCTAATCTAAATATTTAATTTTGCCCATAGAATTGATATCTGGTATCTAAGATTTGTTTTCCCCTAAACTAGGCCTCTAGTATATGAGTGTATTTACCAATGGAACGTTTTTAAAGATGAAATTGGTAGAACAAGAATGTCATAAGATTTTAATATAATTTGCTCAGGCATGTCTATTGTTAATAGTCTTAACAGTTATTATAATCATGGTATTCAAATCCTTAGTTTTTGTAATTCATGTTTATTCTTATTTGGTTATTGTCATAAGTGCATCTTGTGTTTATTCTACCGAATCTGTGTCTTGAACATGTTCCTTTTGAGGCACAGTCTTACTATGGTAATGTCTGCAGTTAATGAAGTAAAAGTAATGTGTAGTTTGCTGTGCTCTGCTCAAGTGGCTCCCGCCACTTGTACAACTTTATTTTGTGTTGTCTGTTTTTCTTTTTTTATTTGTGTGTTGTCTGGCTGGTTCAGATGACCATTGAATGTCTTTATTGTGTGAGTTTTCAGTATTTATTTAAAACAAAACAAAAGTCTTTTAGAATCACACGTTCTGGTGCATGCACTCTCTTATACTGTCTGTACAGAGACCATTGAAAACTATATTTGTTTATCTTCATTTTGTGTATATATCAAGTGACAATTGCTGTATTTCCTAATTGTATGGTTCAAATCTGTTTAGTTATTGTCTTGGGAGAAAATTTTAAAGGAAAATCCAATGAGATGTCTTCGACCAAAAATACATGGTGAATAAATCTTATTGTTGGGTCTGATGTGTCTTTGTATTTTTTGAATGACGTTTACAAGTTTTTAAAGTCCTATTATGCATTAATGATTAAAATCAAGATGAAATTAAAAGGAACGATCCTTGAAACACGTTCCTGGTCTTTACTGTGCACAATTCATGAGTGCACATTTTTCAAAGATTTAAAAAATGCTTCATTTCTGAAATTACTTTTTTCAGACGTTTTTCAGCTTACAACATCAAGCTCTCTCCAACCACTTGTATTAAGATATGACTTGGTATTGATCAGTTCCAGATCAATACACTATTTTCTAAAACATTGAAAAATTTGCAAGTGCTTTAATATCTTTATAAGAGTTAACAATACCCCTCTAGTGTGAACGTCTTTGTAATATCTATGTTGTATGTCAATGTATACACAAATGTTTGTACAAATTTTGTTGATAATAAAAATAAAAAAATATACTATTTTCTCAGGATTTCTTGGGAAAATGTCACATGGCAGAAGAAAATGGGTTTTTTGAGATAGTTTAGATGAAAATAGTTTTATTATGCTGATTATGAAATTATCTATCTGTATGCTAAAGTTTGGAAATAATTAATGAACAAATGAACAATAAAAAATAGTAGATATTCATTTGCATGTATTGCTTGTCGTAATAAATATATATTTCATTCATATACATATGTAAAAAAAATATATATATATATATATATATATATATATATATATATATATATATATATATATATATATATATATATATATATATATATATATATATATATATATATATATATATATATATATATATATATATATTACATATGTATATATTACAAATGCACTAATATGAAAATTGAATAAAATATTTTAAAATGCACTAATATGTAAAAATAATAAATCGTTGTGAAAACAAAAACTTCTCACAAAACCTGTTCCGCCCACAATCCGAGTAGACCAATCAGAAACGAGGAGATATGACGTATTGCACGGTTGTGTTCTAGAAGTGTATATGCGTATCATCGACGCAGTTCATATTCGGTCAATACAAAGTATCTTCGCTTGAATTATGCGTATTGTTTGTCACAAACCAGGTCACAACATCTTATGCATAATTATTTAAGGCAATCTCGTCTGAGTATCTCATCTTCCTCCCTGATTTGATCGATTATTTTAGAGGGTGCGCAGACAGAGCTGCGCATTGATGATCCTCTTCATTGAACTTCATGTTGAAGGCTGACGCCTACGGAAGTATCTCCAGTCGCCCAACTGTCAACTGTCAGGTGTTCCTCGCGCTGGTCCCACTCTGTCTCTTCCAGCCTCCCAGTCTGTCTCTTCCAGCTATGGCGGCGTTCAGCACCTCATCGAGCAGACCCTACCACATCATAATCTTCGGCGCTTCGGGTTTCACGGGACAGTTTGTGGTGGAGGAGGTGGCCCGCACCGCATCCGAGGGTCCCAAGGGGAATTTGAAATGGGCCGTAGCCGGCAGGAACAGAGCCAAGCTGGAGAAAGTTGTTGAGCAGGCCGCCGAAGTTCTCGGTGGGTGAAGCAAACTCTGTACACTGTATTTAGTGAACCTAATCAAACTGCAATATGCTTGAACCCTAGAAATCACCAGGTCTGCAAAAATACAATAGTGCTTAGTATTACAATAATTTATAACTTTGGTTATCATGGTACTTTTTCCACTAGATGTTGCAAGAGTCAAAGAAAGGCTAATTGTTTGTTCTATTTATTTATTTTGAGCTGTGTATGCATTGATTTGTATTAATTTTACATTTACCCAACAACACTAGTTCTAATAATACTAGTAGGTCTAATAAAACTAAATAAATAAATGGTAATAATAATAAAAAACTAATTTACAAAACCATTGCAATGAGAAAAGCACCTAAATAGCTACAATTAACATAACTGAAATATAATATAAATATACATAAATACTATAATAGCATATCAATAATACTATTAGAAAATGTGTCGTTGTTTTACCCCAGATATATTTACTCATGTTTTGCATCTTTTTAAAAAATGTACAGAATTGTTGAGCAGATTGAGTTAGCGAGAATAAAATTCTGTTAAATAGAATGAAATGCATCTTAATTCTGTTATCCATTTAGCAGAAGTACAAGAGGAAACATTCTAGACTGTAAGCGCAGCAGACTTGGCAAAGATGTCAAAGTGTTAGAAGGGTTGCAATGACACAACTATATTGGATTGGACTTGACTTTGACCCATAACGTGGTATTCGCCAGTGAACTGATTTTTAAGTGAAACTTTTCTGCATTGACAAATAAATTCCTTCTTGTTTAGCTTGGATAATATACATGCATTTTGTTGAACAATAGGCTCTTTGGTCATGGTGGTCTTTTGGGATGGTTTAATTAATCCTGAACAGCTGATGGAAATTATATTCCAGTGACATATTGCATGGCTTTAATCATGTAGCTTTGGCTCAAACAGAACAATTGCTCAGAGTTATATTTAGATTTCACCAAGAATGAATGTAGGCTGACCTGGACACTGAATAAACAACACTGCTATTAAGGATATTTATGGTCAAGTTACTTTACATCCTAGGCTGTTTTGCATCTATACAGTACATTATATCATAAACACGAATAATTTATTGTCAATTTGCATTAAATATGAACTATAACCCAGCACTCTTTGCATAATTACAGTGCATGTCATATTTCAAATATTTGTTCTCAGGTAAGCCAGAGTTGAAGTCTGAGGTAGATGTGCTCATCGCAGATGTCAGCGATGCCGACTCATTGGCTGCCATGTGCAAACAGGGAGTCATTGTGCTCAGCTGTGTGGGGCCTGTAAGTACGCCGAGTGGAGGACACAGAATCACTTATCTATGGGCAGCATTATATATGATTGGGAGTCAAACATCGAGCTATTGATAAATTACTTATTGAATTTTTTAAGGGCCTCATGTTTACCGAGATTGCTACATGAGATTGATTACCAATAATGCACCCATAGTGAGAGATTATATGTGGTTTTGCAATACTGTTCTTTAAAAAGAGATAAATACGTTTGTACATTGAACCTCAGATGATCTTCCTCAGTTTTCTTTAAATACATTTGTCTAAAAATTGTAAGGATGTCTAAAAGAGTAAGGACTGTTTTGTTTTGTTTTCTCTGATATTTTTAGGCAATGGTGTACATATTGTATAAAATAAATGTTAATATACACTGCCATTCAAAAGTTTGGTATCTCTAAGTTTCTTATGCTCACAAAAACCTGCACCTATTTGATAAAAAAATAAAATAAAACTGTAATATTTTGAAATATTTTTACAATTTAAAATAATGTTTTTCTGTTCAGCTTCATTACTCCAGTCTTCAATGTCACATGATCCTTCCGAAATCATTCTAATATTTTTCTAATAATTCAACGGCCTATCGTCAATTGTTTCTTAAACATATAAGTAAAATATAAATGTGTGTGTGTATATATATATATATATATATATTCATTAGGGCTGTCAAACGATTAATCGCTATCCAAAATAAAAGTTTGTGTTTACATAATATATGTGGTTGCACTGTGTATAATTATTTTGTGTGTCTATATATATATATATATATATTTATACACACACACACATGTATGTATATTTAAGAAATATATAAAATATTTATGTTTATAAATATAAATACAGTATATACATGAAAATATTTCTTAAACATATACAAGCATGTGTGTGTATTTATATATTTAAAATAATTATACACAGTGCAACCACATATATTATGTAAACACAAACTTTTATTTTGGATGCGATTAATCGTATTCAATTAATTGTATTCATTCGATTAATCGTCTGACAGCCCTAATATATATATATATATACACACACACACACACTGATATTTACTCATAACTTTTTTTATGTTTTTCTACAGTATCGATTTTTTGGTGAACCTGTGGTCAAAACTTGCGTGGAGAACGGAGCACACTGCATCGATATCTCTGGAGAACCACAGGTGCTTTTCCTGACACTTTGTTCCTATATCATTATCACATTTACAAGAAATCCATAAACTTGTTTTGAACATAACAATATTAAGGTCAAGCATTCACAACCTGTGTTACTTCCATAATGTAACGTATTCCTCATTGGAACATAATATGCAACGAGAATAATTGGGTTTGATGGCTTCAGCCGAAAAAAGTAATTTTGCTTGGTGAAGGTGAAGCAAGTTATTTTGATGAAAGATTATAATAGACATATTTTTGGTAATAACACGATGAATTGTAAGACCAAAGATGGGTATCAAGCAAATTGGGTCAATTTTGTTTTCATGTTGACTGAAACAACATTTTGCTTTTGAGTGCAATGTCAAAATTCATTGTATTTTGTGTAGTTCCTGGAGAGTATGCAGCTCAACTACCATGGCCAGGCCGCTGAAAAGGGCGTCTGACGTTGTGGGAAGCTGCGGTTTTGACTCCATTCCTGCAGACATGGGCGTCATTTACACCAGGGACCAGTTTAAAGGTATGTTTGTCATGTAATTATTGCGTCATATTCTGTTCAATTATATTAAACTATAACATATTATATAATATTTTTAAATACGTCTATATTTTAGTAATATTAATATGCTGTTGTTTTCATTACCAGGGACATTAACAGCTATTGAGAGCTTTTTGACTGCAAATGCAGGGCCTGAGGTTGGTGCTCATACATTTTAATCTTTAAAAAAATATTAAGTATTAAACATTGGAGTAGTCTGTTTTTTAAAAGGCCTTTGTGTTTAAGTCTCAGCTGACCCACATTCTCGTGTGTCCGTAGGGAGGCAGCATCCATGATGGCACCTGGCAGTCGGCCATCTATGGCTTAGCTGATGGCCCTAAGTTGCGAAGCCTGAGGAAGAAGTTTGGTCACAAGCCTCTTCCTGTGGTGGGGGCGAAAATTAAAAGGAGGTGTGTACAACAACAAGCAGACGGAGACAGCAACATAGTGTCGGCCCAGATCGGCCCACATCTGGTACACGTGGAATCCACACGTACCTGATATGGATTCCACGTGTACCAGATGTGGGCCGGATCTGGGCCGACACCATGTTGCTGTCTGGGTCTGCTTGATTGTAATTTAGATTATTTTCTACCCTCTCTCTCTCTGACCTTTACAATAAAAACTGCCTGTTTATGTCACTGAACTTTTAAGACCTCTGTATGTGCACTACCGTTCAAAAGTTTGGGATTGGTACGAGGTCGCTTTTGCTCATTTTTGTTTGATCAAAAATACAGTTAAAACAGTAATACTGTAAAATAGAGAAATATTACTATTTAAAATAACTGTCTTCTACTTTAAAGGGGACATATCATGCTAAATCCACTTTTTTAGCCCTTAAATGCATTTTGTTGTAGATTTGGAGTGTTTATAAGTACAGAAAAGATGAATTTATTCTCTTCAGGTGCTTAGTTTATATCTTTATATTCTGTTTTGGTCATATTTTTCAACCTGTTCAGATTTTTCTGTTGTCTATGACGTTTTTTGAGCAAGTACGTCACCATATTTGCAGCGGAACTGACAAATAAGGACATCGACTACCGGTCCAACACTACGAGCAATCCGCCATTATTATTTCTCGCTTCCGATTTTGTAGTCCAAGCTCAATCATTCAGAAGTTATGAGAGGGCTAGTCAAAATGTTCGGTTGTTGGATGTAGTGACCTGAAGCACTTCAAGGATCCCCACTTCAACAACCTCGGCCAGTATAAAGAAGGGTTTGCCGATTCGACTTCTATCATTTAGCTGCTGTGTTTCCTGATGCTTTCTAAACGTAAGTTATCATTTTATTATCAATACAGCAGGGCTTGACAAACTTTTTGAGGCACTTGTCCTTCGGACAAGTAAATTTATGTTTAACTTGTCCATGCACAAAAGTCACTTGTCCGGGTAAAGATTTATAATTTTATCTAGGGCTGCACGATTTGGGGAAAATGTCATATTGCGATTATTGAGGTCAATATTGCGGTTGTGATATGCGATTGCGATAAAATAAACAAATGGTTTCATGAGTCAACTTGTTTGGTTCTAAACCAAATGCACACACAGATTAGTGATAATTCTGAAATTAGCAATAACAACTAAATGATTGATAACACCTATAATGATCAATAAGCCATTGATGTCTGGATAAAAATTAACTGTCTAACAAGTAGGACATACAGAAATTGAATAAAGTTATCAAACAGTCTGCGCTGCATAAATTATAAATTATATATATATATAGACTACTCCTTATTAAAGCTACAGAAGTTATTTAGTCAAGAGCAGTGAGTAATTTTCTCTGTTCCCTTTGTTCTTTCATTAAATTTACTGACAGAACGCTTTATTGGTAGCTGGTCCTTTAAGAGTAGGCGCTGTGGACAGTGTTGCCAAGTCCGCTTATTCTAAGCGACTTTGGGCTTGTTTTTCTGTAAAGTCGCTTGCAAATAATGGGAGTCGCGGGTCGCGTTTTTTTGGGCTTGTTTCTAAAGTGTAGTTGCTTATTTGGGCTTGCTCCCAGCTCGTTGCAAAGCAGATATTTTCTATGTTATTTAAACGTAGGAGTTTGTCTTGCCTGTTCCCTCTCTCCCTTTCCCCATTCATAGAGTTTTTTCCCAACCACATCCTGCTTCTAATTGGCTCTGACCCAGATGGCAACGAGTACTAGCCAATCAGAGGCAGAGCAGGGCAATCGTTGTTTTTTTTTTTTTTTTTTTTTCGTTTTTTTTTTCTGGTTAGTTAAACGTCAGTGAGTGATGTTAAAATGAAAATACTTGCGAGTCTGGACCATCGCGACTGATACTGACTACTAGACTGTAGGAGAGTTTTATATATATATATTAATTATATGTTAGATATTTTAGATATAGATATTAATTTAATATCGTTTAACTGTTAAGCCTTTAACTGTCACTCCCCCTTTTTTCCATGAAAATCACTATTCAAATGGTTTTAATTCAAGAATGCTTTGGAATATAGACCTTTGGTCTTGTTTTAAAGAAGACATTTGCCAAATTATTTTTGAAGTGCAGTATTATGAAATTATGAAAGTGAAACAGAAAAAAGTTATAACTTTGAGTTTATGAAAATGAACAATGTAAAAATATAATTATTTCTATTTTATATAAAATATATATATTGCAAAATATATATTTTACTCTAAAATTGCAAGAAAATGTAAGCCAAAAATCTGAAGAAGTTCTAAATTTTAGGTTGACATCTCAAAATTAGCTCTCAGTCAGATTTTATTTGGGCACAGTACCAACACTAGATGGGCAGCCAAGCTTTATTACAGAAGAAAAATAAACTGTACCGTGTGCACAGTTTTACAAAACTGTCCACGTGGATGTAAATTGACATTCACAGTTTAAAACTATCCGATCCGTCCCCAGAGATTGTAGTTTTTTCTCGTCCCGAAACCTAGGGGGCTCCGTAGAAAAAAAACGCTTTTGCTGTCTATGAGAAAAAGTCGCTTGTTTTGGGCTTGTTTTCACCGGGTTGGTTGCTTATTTGTCTCGCGAGATCTGGCAACACTGGCTGTGGACAGAGATGCGGATATCACACGCCTCATTCTCTCACGAGTCACACTCTTTATGTCCATCATAAGACTGCTCTTATGTTATGAAGATACTCGACAAATGACATTTTGGCTTAATTGTGTGTGTTGTTGATGTTCGTTCGAGCGCGAAAGAGAACTTCTGGTGCACAGTCTGCACGCGCTTTATACTGGCGCGCTGTCTTTCTGTGAGTCACATTCAGGACATTCACAGGCAGCGCTGAAAATGTGTTCGTTTCAAATCGGTAAAATTAAATCTGTAAAATAGACGTAACGAGTGGCACATAACGTGAAGTAACATGGCATTTTATTTTGTTTGAAATTTAACTTGTCCGGTTCGGACAGCTAATTTTCTCTTCTACTTGTCCTACAAAAAATACACTTGTCCCCGGACAACCGGACATTACCAGGCTATTAATGTCGAGCCCTGAATACAGATTTTTAGTGGTAAGATCAGACCGCAGTCATTTATCTTGTCAGTGTGTTTGTTTTAACAAGAGAAATAGTCGACTTTCACTAATAACACAACATAGTTAACTTACATACCTGCCTCCATATGAAGACGTTGTTCTGCAGGTTCGTCGTCGTCGTCGTCATCTTTTCTAATGGCTCGCTCTGACTCGAATATGTAAAGCTTGGTGGACAAGTCTTCCGTTGTTGACATTTTGTTAACGTGTGAATAAAAATGTTCTTTGAAGCTATAGTACTCGTATCTCTTATAAAACTACAATGAAGGCCGAACGCGGAGAGTTGAACCTGAGTTGAGCTGACCGTGAACTCAGCGACCTGGAGAGTAGGCGGGAAAGACGCTACGCCTTTTTATTTAAAGGGGCCGCATTGAAACGACTTGCTCACAGAAACACATCAGAAATGGGGCCTGTGGAGCTATAATAATGAGGAATTCAGACCCAAGCATTGCAGTTATGCTTTATATAGACCACAAATGTATGATTTATAAGTAAAAATGAATGATTTAAAAGCATGATATGTACCCTTTATTATGGTTTAAAATGTAATTTATTCCTGTGAGGAAGCTACAATTTCAACAGCCATTACTCCAGTCTTCAGTGTCACATGATCTTCAGTGTCATGATGATGATGTGGAAAACACAGTTGTGCTGCTTAATATTTATGAGAAAACTATTTTATGTATATATAGTATATAATTTGTTTTTTTCAGAATTTAGTTGAAATAGAAATCTTTTGTTACATTATAAATGTATTTACTGAAACTTTTGATTGATTTAATGCATCCTTTTCTGGATAAAAACATCTTACTGACCCCAAATGTTTTAAAACAGAATTTCTATCTCTACAGGGTGCGCTGTTTTATAGTAAAGAGGTACAGCAATATGCACTTCCCTTCATGGGTTCTGACCCATCAGTGGTGAAAAGGACCCAGCGCTACTTGCATGAAGAACTCAATGAGTCACCGGTAAGTTATAAAACTGAATAAATATTGTTTTCATTCATTGAAATAAAGCTGAAATAAATAAATAACTATTGAACAAAATGACTGCAACAAGATTAAAGCAACACTTTGTAACATTTTTTACCTTAAAATAATGTTTCCAAAATCATATCAGTGGTTCATCAAGAGTTCATCACAAAAAGAACTACAAAATTACGTTAAGTGTTACAATAGTCATTATTTAGTTGTATTTTTAGTAGTGTCGCAATACATCATCCTTTCATGAAATCATGTAACGTACTCTACCTTGTCTGTGGACATTGTTCATTATAAAGCCAGTGCTGGACAAACAATGAGTGTGCGTGCGACGGTAGGCTAAAATATATTTACGACAGTGGTAATGGACAATTTCGTTTCCAACCAGTAGGGTGACTGCAGAGGAAAAGTTCCATGGTGTTGCTTTAAAGGGATACTCCACTTTTTTGGAAATAGGCTCATTTTACCACTCCCAGAGTTAAACAGTTGAGTTTTGCCGTTTTCAAATCCATTCAGACGATTTTCTGATATTTTAGAAGAATGGCAGTAACCAGACAGTTTCTGGTCTCATTGACTTCCATAGTAGAAAAAAAATATACTATAGAAGTCAATGGGACCAGAAACTGTCTGGATACTGATATTCTTCTAAATACCAGAAAATCGTCTGAATGGATTCAAAAACGGTAAAACTCAACTGTTTAACTCTGGGAGTTGTAAAATGAGCCTATTTCCAAAAAAAGTGGAGTATCCCTTATAAATAAAGCAGTAATTCATAAATTCATATAGTCAGTTCAATTTAAAATGACCTGCACTGCAAAAAATATTACTAATATTGTTTGTACCAACATATTTTTTACAGGTTCAGTATGGGGCGTATGTCGGTGTCGCGGTATTTCCAACATTTTTAAGCTTGTTTTCGGTGGATTGATGTTCTGGTTCCTTGTAAAGTTCAGCTTTGGCAGAAATCTCCTTATTAAGGTAAACCATCATTTTGTGAAAGACATATATTGCTGAAATATTGGATTTAATTTGATGACTACGTTGCAGATCTTGTTTTCTTATCAATTATATACTTTGTCTGCAGTTTCCAGAGTTTTTCTCATTTGGCTACTTCTCCAAAGATGGTCCAACTAGAAAACAGGTTTTACACCTAACATCTTCATCCAGTGTGTCAGCTATAATCTTTATGATTACATGGACAGCTTCATTTAAATGTGATGTTTGCAGATGGAGGGCTCATCTTTCCGTTTCGTCTTTTTTGGAGAGGGTTACACTGAAGATCAGGACCTCACAGAGGGCAAACCCAACGGCAAGATCCGCACTGTGGTCAAAGGACCGGGTATGCACATTAGCATCAGCCACATATTAGTGTACATGAAAAGCTGCATCTGGATCTTCTCATATCCCTTTTTTGTGTGGTGTTTTCCAGAGGCAGGATATGTCGCCACACCAATCGCTATGGTTCAAGCGGCCATTACCATGCTGAATGAATCAGATTCTCTTCCAAAAACGTGGGTTCTGCCAATTTATCCAGTCACTGTCATATATTCTCAAAACTAAACAAGCAATTGGTATTATTAAGTGTCACGTCCAGAATGTATGATATTGGGTTTACTCTCCACAGTGGCGGCGTGTACACTCCAGGAGCGGCATTCGCCAAGACCACCCTCATCGACCGCCTCAACAAACATGGCATTCAGTTCTCCGTCCTTTAAGTCGCTTCTTCCGAAGCACCAATTCATTTTCTTGCTTGAGCGCTGAGAAATGTTGTTACTATTTGAAGCTTCCTCGGCTATCTTGCAGTGTTGCTGTTTTCCAGTTTAGTGTCCTGGCTTGCAAACAGTAGACTGGGATGAGTTTACTTGCATGCACTCTGCTCAAATGGCTGAGAAATTTGAACTACAAGTGCGGCACAAATCCATCCACTTTATCACACGTTTGAAAATTTGGAATTTCAATGTTTTTTTAATATATATATATATATATATATATATATATATATATATATATATATATATATATATATATATATATATATCAGTAACAGAAATGCTCATTCTCACAGATGACAGACATCTCTAAAAACATATTTAAAGCACTCCCAGAGTTTTTGTTATATTGTCATGAGTTGTTATATTTGTGAATCCTAATACTAGAACAGGACAGTTAAACTAATACAAGAAATGAGAGAAAATGTATTAGAGACCAATGAATCTGGAGTGTCTGAAAGATTGTAGAATGCTGTTCTGGCTTGTTTCTAACTAAATAAAGTGCATATCAAATCGTATTTTGGGGTGAAAGTATTTAAGAGCTGTGTCTATGTATTTGAAAAGTAGTACAAACTAATATAATAGTCAATATGGTGCGTTTGTATGTGTTTTGACAAATGCAGTGAGTATTCCAGTACATAATTTTCACAGTGCGTAAAGTGCATTTTGCTGTTTAAAAATAATAGTAGTGTAGTGCCCCAATCCAAATGCACTCATAAGACAAAATCAGAGCATGAATCATGAAAATTGCAAGCAAATATGTTTGTTGCACATCTTTAGCCCTTTAATCAACAAGAATTAGTCTTATAAATGTACCATTTTATGCAGTATAATTGATTTAAAGGTGGGGTATGTAGAAATTTAAATATGTTTTTTTTTTTTTTAAAAACCCTTTTCCCCAAATTTGTTTTAAACTGTCTATATATACCAATACATAATTTCAATCTAAGTACTCTGAAAAAGAAAGTATACAAATCGAGTGTCTGTAGTCCTCTCAGTGCTGCAATAAACACAGCTCATTTCATTCACTCCCACCTGCTCCCGTCTGGGATCGCTACAAAGCCACACCCCCAAAACACATGAACGCGCGCTGCCGACCGCGCTCAGCTTGGAGGACGCGTTTACCAGTGCCGCAGAGAGGGGCAGTGCATGTGACATGTCAGAATCACGTAATAAAATGCCTAATTTTATCATTGTTAATATAAACAACTAACATGGCTGGTAGTACTCACTATCAAGCTAGCATATCGATACTGGTAATGGTAAAGTTTAAAGTATATTGAGTTTGATTCGGTAACAAGCTAGTAACATAAAAACCAAAAACAGGTTGCATTGATGCACATTTTCCCGTTACCATCAGTTACACTGTGATGAAGGTGAATTTTGTGTAAGATCCATTACATATACAGTGTTTTACATGTAAGAGCTTCCACGAAAGCAATGTTGGCGTCACTTTTCAGTCCCTGGTCATCAGTTGTCTCAACGGCTGGAAAGCCATCTCTAGTCTGACTTGTTGCAGACATAGACTGTTTAAACAAATTTGAGAAAAAGTTTTTTAGAAAATTTCTACCTACCCCACCTTTACTAGGTGTATCAGGACCAAATCCCAGACTTTTCTCTCTTTCAACGTATCGATGGCAGCCACATCTTGTTTCAGAGTGGTTACACACTGTTCCAGCTGTTCAGAAAAGTCCTTCAGAAGATACGTATGCTCATCAACAAACAGTCTAAAACCCAACAGGTCTGCTTCTTCCTATGGAGACACAAACGCACAATGTATCAATGCTCTCTTAAGCCCAGTTCAGTTAGTTACAGCTTGTACACCCCAAAAGACTTTGCTGGTATGTGTATAAATTCTTTCACATCTATGATTGTGTCAAACATCTGAACCGCAGAGGCTGATTAGCATAATTACACTGGGTTTGTGTCTGCGCAGCCGCTGAAGTTGCCCCTAACAGAGGTCATGCTGTGGTAGAACACTTTTAAGGCTTTGGCAAATTCAGCATCACAGCTGGGCCTCAGACTGCCTCTTTGCTCCTGCTCGACCTGGTTATTCTCCACACCTGCAGCAGAAATATGGGAGAATAACAGTGTTATAAATTGAGCAGGAGGCAATATGGTGACCCCCTTGTAGAAAAGCTGAGCTGTTGTGTGAATACATTTGTGTTCTTGCATGTTTCATGCTTGTTATGTATGAGATAATGTACATCCACCCGATCTGATCATCTCAGAATAACCCGCCGAACAGGGTGATGAGGACCCTGACGAAAAGCAGAGGGGTCTTGCATCAGCCTGAAGGGGGATTATTCTGAGATAACAACCGACTGGATGTACATTATCCTGGTTATTACACGGCTACTAGCCAGTAAATAATTAGTTTTGTAAGTAAATAATTAGATACTGAAATATTGATCCAAGTTGAAAATATTTTATTAGGTCTAAACGTAAAGCTTACGCAGAGACAGCAGTTGCAAGCGCGGCAAGTTCAAACTAGACGGACATACAGTCATATTACACAGCATTTCGCCACATAAATAATTATGGATATAATAGATATTGATTTCAGATTATACTGTTTTAAAATGTTACCTTATCATATAATCCAACGAAAGTCACAAAATGGCAGCAGCAACGTTTGAATGAAACAAGAGAGAGCGAGTCCATGATACTAGATGGCATAATTAAATAACTACACAAAATATTGATTTGATTGAGTTATAATATTTCATTGGCTCACCAAATGCAAAACTTCCCACAAAGAAAAAACATTCCTAGCAAGTGTATCGCGCTGCTGACTTCAGTAACCCCAATGAGCCTATGTTAACGGTTTTCAGCGGTTATCTGGGAATAACATACCGCTGGATGGCAAGATTGACCAATCAGAATCAACTAATCCACAGAGCTGTGTAATAATATAGGATAATTGTAAGAGGTATTGGGTTCAGATCCCGGATCGAGCCCCAATTTGTGTTACACCTTGACCAAGATTCTACAATATCTTAACAGCATAATGTACTAGATGATTTATCAAAAGTACTCACCATTTCTGGCTGAGTTGAGTTGTCTCTCAGACAGGATAATAGGAGAATTGCAAGAGGTATTGGGTTCAGATCCCGGATCGAGCCCCATTTGTGTTACACCTTGACCAAGATTTTACAATATCTTGACAGAATAATGTACTAGATGATTTATCAAAAGTACTCACCATTTCTGGTTGAGTTGAGTTGCTCTCTCAGACAGCTGTTTTCTTTCCTCAGTGCTGCATTTACATTTCTCAGCTGTTCCATATCTTGATGAAGTGCTCGGAGAGATGAGCTGAGGTCAGAGCCTCTGGTTTCTGCAGTCTAAACAAACGTGAATACACATCCATAAAATAATTCTGTTTCAGAGAATCCCAGAAATAACCCTGGCCTGGCTCATGCAAAACATTTAAACAATGCACATTTATTTGAAACATATACATGGTTGGTTTGTTTAAGGAATATACCGGGTGTTCTGATGCACTGATCTTGTCAATAATGATGTTGTCCTCTTGAGTCATCTTCACCCCATCCATACAGGAGACTAACTCAGAGCATCCTTCTACAAACAGAAACATGTTTATTGGAGAAGTTCAAGAATGCCTCAAAGGCAAATGGTTTGGTTTGATTCTTGTTCCAGTTTCTACAGTGTCTTTGTATTTTCACTTATCAAATGACTTTGTCAATTTTAACTCTTTTAAAAAACATTGCCAGCCACCACAAGCGTTTTTGATCAGTTTCACTTATATATATGTGTGTGTGTGTGTGTGTGTGTATATTCTAGCTTCATTCATGTATTATTATTTTTATTTTTTAGGAACACTTGAATGTGGGTAAGTTTAATTAAAAAAAACGGCAATATTCATAATATTAGGTAATCATTCAGTAATATTAGGCAGTTTTGATTATATGATTTCATCTTGATGATCGTGTTATTTTACATATGCATATGATTACATATATCGCTTGTTTCTGCATCTTCCTCGCTAGTGTTTTGATCAGGAGATTAAGTACTCTTTCAGAAGACGAGTAATATCGCCCCCTACCGTATAACAGAGAAAACATGGAAAGCCGGGAAATTCCGTCAATGGTCGGAAGTTTGGGGTCAGTAAGATTTTGCTCCAAACTTAACAAAACTGGGGGTAGTAATGGCGCAGTGGATAAGACACATGCCTTTGGTGTGAGAGACCCGGGTTCAACACCAATGTTTCCCTGAGCAAGACCTTTAACCCCTAGTTGCTCCAGAGGCGTATGACCTCTGACATATATAGCAATTGTAAGTCGCTTTGGATAAAAGCGTCTGCTAAAATGAATACATGTAAATGTAAATGAATGATTTCTAAGTGATCATGTGACTCTGAAGACTAGAGTAATGATGGCATCGCACAAATAAATTATATTTTAAAATATATTAAAATAAAAAAAGTTATTAAAAACTGATAATATTTCACAAAATTACTTTAATTTTATTTTTGGAGAGAGAATGAGAAACTTATTTCAAAAACATAATATTCCTTGTATAATACAAGACTGTTACCCTGCAGACCCCACAGCTGCAGCACCAGGGCATTGCTCTGCAGGTAGTTCAGCAGTTCCTGAGAGGTTCTCAAAGCAGTGAACTGGACTCTGTGGTCCATCAGCGGGTTCACATTGTGCCATATCGCTGGAGTGTAGAGGGTCTGCGGGCAGTCAAACACCCGAAACCTGTCAAGCAGAGTTCAGGTCTTTCTTTAGCTCAAATCAAATTTAATTTCAAATCTCAACAGGAATGCAAATCATCACATATGGCATTATTATTACCTTAAATTTTAGATGGAAAAACAAACTATATATATATTTCTTTTATTTAAATAAGCTTAAATTACTTACTGAAATAATAAAGATATTTAGAAAACAACAAAAAGACAATCTGACAAAAAAATTACTAAAATTAAACAAAAATTTTAATAAAAACTTTAATGTATACAAATAAAAGCAACATATTAATAAACTAAGAGTAAATAAATAACTAAATAAATTCAAACATGTCATACACTGCAGTGTTCATCATTGTGATTAGTGTAAAAAAGTCAAAAACAGTTTGGTGATGAATTTTGGTAACACAAAAAAATCTTGCTTGATAATCAACACCTGAGTGCCCAATCCTGCTCCTGCCTGTCCTGCACAGTTCATCTCCAACCTTAATCAAACACACCTGCCTTTAATTTTCAAGTGATTCTGAAGACCTTAATTGGTGGCTTCAGGTGTGTATGATTTGGTTGGAGATGAACTGTGCAGGACAGTCGAATCGGCAGGAGCAGGATTGGGCACCCCTGTCTTAAGAGAATTATGGAACTTTTGATATGAACAAGTATTACTAACATAAAACAAATTTTATATTAGTATAATATTATTATAATTTATATTACTAATATAAAACAAAAATAAGCTTTCATAAAATCCATACTAAGCAGATACTTGAAGCGTTCCACCACTTCAGCATTATTATTGACCTGACTACACAGACACTATTAAATGAGAACTAAACGTAGCTGTATGATGACATCACTGTTTTCTGCAGAGCTGCTTTTTAGCTGAATTTACACAGATATTGTAAGGAACACTGAACTGATTTCAACTAAATAATGATGGTTTACTATTGTCCTTTTAAAGTTGCTTTACAGCAGAATTGAGTTCCATTTGCATCACTGAATCGTTATATTCCTGTTATTATTGTAAAGCTGTATTGTATAAAGCACTATATAAATAACTTACCCAATCTGCACACCTCTGTTGCGAGCCTCTTTAACCCAGCGTAGGCCACAGCACTGATCCAAAACCAGCTGAAAGTCCAGCCGCTTCCCAAGCAGCTCTGACGGGTCAATAAGGATGTCATCTTCACCCAGGGGCCTAGCGAATGACAAATATCATATCACTGCCAATATTTCACTCAGTTTAATCAACATTTTCATTTTACATGTAGAAATGTTACCCACAATCCCATGGGGCTGCAGGGCACAAGCTGTGTCTGCAGTATGGCCTCCTCTGTTCCTTCGGGACCCACCACTTCCACCTGCTCCTCCAGAGGGATGCGGAATGCCAGGGACTGCAGCCACAGGTGAGCACTGCCCAGGTGCAGGGGCTCCAGAGGATCCCAGAACGGATCTCTTTCCTGGGAAGAGGAGCTCGGTCTGCCCCCTCTCCTGCTCCCACCTGCTGCTGGTACGCCTCTTCCATCAGAAACTTACGGTTGACAAATTTGGCTTTGGACCACATCCACACCTTTAGAAGACATTGATTTTCAGGGGATTTTTTTCTTATCTTTATAAGGACAACTTTTATAACCTTTTTAAATGTATGCCATTCTTTACATCTTAAATGTATTAATTGAAATGCATGGCTCAGAAGCTTCATCCATTTACATCGCCTGTTTAAAGGGATACTACACTTTTTTTGGAAATAGGCTCATTTTACAACTCCCAGAGATATACAGTTGAGTTTTACCGTTTTCAAATTTAGCCAATTTTCTGATATTTAGAAGAATATCAGTAACCAGACAGTTTCTGGTCCCATTGACTTCCATAGTTTATATTTTTTCAGATTTTCCTGATATTCTTCTAAATATCAGAAAATTGACTTAATGGATTTGATAACAGTAAAACTCAACTGTTTATCTCTGGGGGAGTTGTAAATGAGCCTATTTCCAAAAAAGTGGAGTATCCCTTTTAAAGGCACATTGATGAAATCGAGAGTAACGTGGGTATGATGTCATTGATAGGCGACATCCTGGTTAAAACTGCTTATTTCTCTGGATTTAAAGATTTTCAGAAACATTGAGATAATGTATGTACACAAATCAGAGATGTTCACAAGTCATTTTTTGGAAGTCCAAGTCAGTTTAAGTCTTTGAGCTTAGTCCAAGTCAGTCTTAAGTCTTTGAGGGGCAAGCTCAAGTCAAGTCTAAGTCTTTTGCCACGAGTCCAAGTCAAGTCTCAAGTCTTAAATTATTAGGCATTGTCTAATTAAATATGTGTGAATTTGCATATATTTAAAAAAAAATCTGAGTAGCCTATTAGATAAAGCCAGGTTTCAAATATTTTGTTTCATTGATATTCATATAATTGATGTGTGAAAATAGATATTTATGGATATCTACTTTTTGTTATCCTGTAATCAGATAGCATTAAATCGATTTTCGCCATGTTTTTAGAAAAACAATGTTATATAAATCAAGCTAGGAATAATATATTTACAAATCTATCTGTAATAGTCTTCATAATAAAACTAGGTACAAGACTGGAAAGTTTGGTGAATAGGTGCTACTGAAGTGGAGATTTCAGACTTGAAGTTTGAGAGAAAAGTCATTTTGAGAAAACGCAAAACGGGCTCTAAATATTTGCATCAGGTCAATGAGATTGCTCATTTAGAGTTAAATCCCCCTTTTACTTTCGCGATTGGTTGCTGATTAAAAGGAAATGACCATATTTGGATCCGACAACATTGTACAGGAGAGAGAGAGCGCTTAACGGTGTCTGTGATGACGGTGCAGATCGCGGAGCAGCGGGATGATTTACAATGCTAACTTTTGTTGAATTTATGAGAAATCTACAGACGCAAAGTCAATGGAGACGGTTGGATTGTTTTCCCCCGGTGTGGGCGTGGCCTAAATACGCTCTGTCTCATGCACAGTATGACAAAGGGCGGGGGACATGCAGCTTATCATACGCTTCCCCAACGTATGCGCCAATAAAAGAAAATAGAAATACATTAAAATGAATTTAGATTTAAAAAGCAATAATTGCATGAAAACAGGTTGTTGACAAGTCTTTTGGGTTGAGTCGCAAGTCAAGTCTGAAGTCTTTTGGGTTCGAGTCACTGAGTCAAGTCTGAAGTCAGCTGTTTGTGTGACTCAAGTGCGACTTTAGTCCGAGTCACAAACTCGAGTCCCCATCTCTGACACAAATCAACAAAGCATAAAATTGTTCTAGTGGTTTTTGGATATTTTAATCCAAACAATCTTACATATAGTTCCTTTAATACACTTAGAGATGCCATGAATGCATTTACACTGCAGTAACAATTTCATAAATAACTTAATGAGATTAATGTTTTAAATAGGCAATGTCCTAAATATAAAAACATTCAATACTGTAAAAAATGGAATTATACTTTATGAAAATAAAATCTCCCATAAATGGTGTATAGACGGTTTCTTAAAATGTGAGTCGTTTCTTTTTTCCATTTAATCGATTCTTTCAAAAAACTTTATCCATTCAGGAATAAAGCAAGTGACTGTCTTTATGTCTGGACCATTGAATCATTGACTCACCCGGTTCATTTGAAAATGCTTAATCTTTCAGGAACAAAATAACTAGAGCTGTCAGTTAACACGTTATTACAGCGTTAACGCAAACCCATTTTAACGGCGTTATTTTTTTATCGCGCGATTAACGGTCTTTTTGTCCTAGCAAACTTTGTAGTTTTTTCACATACTTTTGCAACAGGACGCGGCATGCGTCCCTGATCCATTTCAGCGTCTCGCGCTCGTCATCCACTCAAAGCCGGCTCGCAAGCCCAAACGAGTGTGTGCGGCGTGCCTGATGTTTTGTTTCCGGTCTAGCTAGATCCGCTTGCGCTTTGGTCGAAGAAGCAACGAAACGTCCTCGCGCGGCGCAAGCAATTGAAATGAATGGGTTTCAGAGCGCAGCACGAGGACGTTTTGTGCCGCACACACTCGTTTCAGCTTGCGAGCCGGCCAAATAGTAACGTTATGTTTTGAGTGGATGACGAAGCGCGACGCCGAAATGGATGCCAATGAGATTCTGAATGTAAAGTTTACTTTTAAAAAGTTGCCAAATTGTCCCATTGACAAGACCAAAGCGATCTGTATGTTTTGTCATTATGAACTGAGCTATCATCAGTCGCAGCACGTCCAGCCTGAAACACCACTTGATGATGGCCAAGCAAACACACACACAAACACAGATGATGCAAATTCTCCACCCCCTCGTCAATATCAGGAACCTCGTCAGTATTTTCTTTCACCCTTTTATTGATGGACAGTGTTGCATTGTGTGAGAGATTATTTAGGCTATATATGTTAGAGTGAAATTGAACACTATTCCAATGTTATTTTCAATAATAATAATAAAAAAAAAACATTTGCACTAAACAAGCCAATCCACTTTTCCATGTTAATAAGAGCATTAAAATGAGAAAAAATGTAACAAAAAGAAATCAAAAGACATTAATAATAGATAAAAATGTGCGATTAATTAAGAGTTAACTATGACATTAATGCGATTAATCGCGATTAACATATTTTAATTGTTTGACAGCACTAAAAATAACACTATGTTATAAACGGTTCTGCTGTCGATAAAATGTACGTCACTAAATATTAACATAGAGCCTATTATTAATTTATTTATTAATTATATACCACTTATATAAAATAGTGATGATCTTGAAAAGAGTACAAATGAGCATCTGACTAAATCAACCCAACAGAACTTTATAAAAGTCTTAAAGGCACAGCAGAAAAAAATGCCTGGTTTTAATTTGTTTTTGCACTGTCTTTGGTGCAAAAAAAAAAAACATTGAGTAGTATTATAAGTGAACTTAAGGGCAATACAAAATAAGTATTGTTTCTTTAAAAGTTTCAGCGCTGAAATTGATATTGAAGTGAGACATGGAAAGTTTTTGTGCATGTTGTAAGATAAAATAACATCAAAGCCCTTGTGATTCTGCTCTGCATCTGATTCTGTAATCACATCAGTTTCTTATTCAATTACACCAGTCCATGTTTTCAAAAACAACTAATTCCATCTAGGAAAACCACATCACCTGACATCTGTGTTAAACACTGCTTGGCTGTAAGATATTTCAGTAAGAGATTTTGATGCCTACTTTTTCCACTACTCTTAAGTGTTGCGCATTCCCAAAAAATCAAAGGAGCTTCTTATCCGTAATTGATTTAAATTCCCACAGAATCATAATTCTCACCTGTTTGCTCTCTATAGACGTCACTCTCACTGCAATGTCCTTCTCCAGGTCATGACCCTTAGAGTCTGTCATTGCCAGATTCTTGATTTCCAATTTGAATTCAACTCCCTGAAAAGATCAAGATGTAAAGGTCCACTGAATTATTTTTACCTTTTGCTACAGTATGACAGCCTTATAGAGGCTTGCACATATACTGTGGATGCAACATCACAAAAATGTTTTCAGTTAAAAAATAACCAAGTTAGGTATCAGAACCAGAGTGATAAAGTAAGTAGCATTTTGACTGGCACAAATCGATTTTATAAAAGTTTTTTTGTTATGGTTTAAAGGGATACTCCACCGTTTTCTCATATTAAACTATGTTATTCCCTTAACTAAGATGAGTTGATACATACCTTTGTCGTCTCAGTGCGTGCACTCAATCGCTCTGGTGCGCGAGACACTTTGATCGCACTTAACTAGCCCAGTTCATTCAATAGGGGCCAAGCAGAGAAGCGACCAAAATAGGGAAAACGTGGAGGTGTTTGGTTGCTTCTCTGCTTGGCCCATATTGAATTAACTGGGCTAGTTAAGTGCGATCAAAGTGTCTTGCGCGCCAGAGCGATTGAGTGCACGCACTGAGACGACAGAGGTATGTATCAACTCATCTTAGTTAAGGGAATAACATAGTTTAATGATGAAAAAACGGTGGTGTATCCCTTTAAACTTCACTATAGTGAATATTTGAACTCCATTTCATACTAAGAGAGGCATTTTCCAGCTACTGTTTGTCAAAAGTGAATGGATATACTTTACATGATTGCAAGTTTAATAACTGTACTCACCTTCTTTAACTCTTTACTCATTTGATTAGCTTCTGTCACCATGGGCATCAGCTTTATATAGTCATAGAACACAGGCAGTAGACTGGGGTCAGGCTGGTGTGGCCCTGCAAGTGATGTGTTTGTTAACTAAAACTAAAATTTGATGATGATCTAATATTTGATGACGTTTGGAATTTTAAAAATATAATGCACACAGGAGGTGGTATGTGGCCACGAGTCTTTCTAACGCATCTCATTCCATGCCTCTGATGCTAATTGCAAATTCCAATGTCATTTTAGAGCAATTGGGTTTTAGTTCTTTTACTGTTTTAGTCTGTAAGGACCTATGAAATAACTGAAATAATTTGGCGAAATTGAACTGTAATGCGGCCGAATTTGGCGAAAATTCGAATTTCAAATTTGACGAAATGGAACTGTGATGCGGTCAAGACCTGCCTGGAAACTACTTTAGCCGTGTGTTTCCCTGAACATACTTAGAACCTTAGAACATCTTTGTCAACCAATCAGACTCAAATATTCAACAGCCCCATAGTACAGTATATAAATAACACTACAATAACACTGGATGCGTCTAAATTAAACCAAACCTAAAGATATCTAATTAAAAACCAAGAAGACATTTCAATTGATTTAAATCCAAACCCCACACATACGATGGCCCTGATCTTCACACAGAGAGTGAATGTGGAAGCCTCGGCCTCTGCCAGCTCAGACTGGAAGTAATCATAGTCATAGCGACTCCAGTCCTCTCCTGAGCGCTCCGATGGGAAGCCAATGTACAGGTAAGTGCTGTTCAAACCCAGGACAAGTCGATCCTTCGTCAGAACAGAACAAAGGTAGGTTAATAGTAATCCAAAACTCAACTTGGTCATTCACAAAGATCATCCGTTCCAATTCATTTTTGAACAATGTCTTTATGATTAAAGTACATATAGAAATAATACAGATAATTAAACACACCAAATGCTGCAGCTCTATCCTTTTAGATACCGGCACTCCATTCACAATAACCTTTGACCCGGACACAGGAGTAATCAAAACTTTCTTTTGATGGTTTGAGAACACAGCATGTTTCTCTTGAATGCTGAAACCAGGAAATTCAATTTCACATTTTTGAATAAATGTTCATTATTGGGTGCATTTCATATTGGGATGCCAATCTATTCATGTTTCCCATGCTTGACTCACCCTAGACCCCTAATAGAGATCACTCTGGGCGAGTTGTCTGCCAGACCAATATCCCATTCACCTTCTCATAGAAAGATATAAATTACATATTGCATTTAGTTAATATATGGATATGATATAACTTGTCTGATGTCACTATTGTAAGACAAACTCACCTTCCTGTATGAATAGCTTCACCACACCAGAAAGCTGGGCATCCTCATTGATGTTCATTATGTACGGATGCATCTGCATCATCCTTCGTTCCTAAAACAGAAGAGATTTTTGAGAGATTGGTGTTTAAATGAGGGAAAGGATTTGTGATTGCAAGGGAATCACATTTATACTTTGTGATTCAGCATAAATAATGCTGAAATAATGTAAATATTAGAATATCAGTTCCTCAATGATTAAGCATTTTCGAATAAATTGGGTGAGTCAATGATTCAATGACCCAATCATAAAGACAGTCACTTGCTTTGTTTAGAAAAGTAATGGGGAAAAAAAAGCAGTTTTGAATGAAATTTTAATTTATTTTTTCATGTTTCTATAGTCAGTATATATTATATTTAAAAGAAAATTAATCTTATAATGTTATATATTCGATTGCAGTGTAAATGAATTCACGGCATCTCTGAGCTGCTTTAAACAGTCTGTGTAAATACATCAAAATGCCACTTCTGAATATAAGAATAAAAAATGTACAAAACTTAAACGAAAATTAGAAATGATGTCATGGCAACAATCTGAAAGTTGAAATAAATAAAATAAATGTAAATCAAAGCGAAATAGAAATATAGAAAAAAAAATGACAAAAGCACATAACAACTTCAACTATTTAAATACGAACTATTTAAACTAGTAATAAATTCAAAAATTCTATAAATAATACTACAAATAAATCATTTGGGATAAAAGAATATAATGGCTCATTATTTACTCATTCCAGCAGGCTCACTACTGCATATCTGTCCAGACTCCTATCTTGTGCTCCCCTTCTGTGGACTTTTATGTTATTTCCTGTTTGCGCCATGTTTTGTAGTCCTTTGTAGTTTTCCTGTTGATTAGTCTTCCCAGGTGTATCTTGTTTTCTCATTACCTTGTTAAGCTTGTTTGCCCCTGTGTGTATATATTCCTCTTGTGTTTCACTTGTTTCTTTATCAGGTGTTGTTCATGTAATGGTTGCTTCTGGTTCTGTCATCCTCGTGGTTCTGTTCCTTTCTTTCTTGAGTTCTTTATCTGTTCAGTGTGTTACTTTATTAAAACCCTACATTTAGATCCTGGCTTTCGCCTGGTTTCTCCAGCTCATTACAATATCAACTGATGCACTGCATTTAAGTGACACTTATATTGTACCTAAAAGATTTAGGTGTCTCAGATTAAAATGCATATCTATAGTCAATATTTCAGTGGTGAATTCATTAGCCCCTAACAAAACAATACAAGTTTGTATTTATATTTTGCTTAAACTGGTAATTTCTGAAATCATGTAGCATTACTGATTTTAGAGACCAACTTTAGACATAAATCAATATGTGTATTTTCTATGGAGGAAGTGATTTTGTGGGACACTTACATTTATGAATTTTGCATATGTATTCAAAGCGATGTATTTATGTTGCCAGGCATTGCTGTGAGAAACTCATAAGTGGTTAAAATCCTTAAGTCACACCATGTAAAAGAGCATCTTTGTGTACCTGTGTTATAGTTGCATACTGAGTCTCCCAGTCTTTTAAGGCCTCTTGGAGATGCTGTTCCCACAATGTCTGAATGGCCCGAATCTGCAGTTCATTATGAGTCAACAATCTCCGCAGCTCCTCTACAACAGACAAAACTTTGAATTAGATGTAAATGTACTCGCATTTCAAATGTCCTTGAATTTCTACCACCTTACATACTCGTCTCATCATCAGCTTTACGGCCCTCTTGGCCCAGTCGGCTTAGTCTCATAAGCAGTTTTGCATTTTCTGCCTTGAGTTCCCTTCACCAGTCGTTCTGTGGGACTCTCATTCACCACAGCTTTATTCTGGATCGGCTTGGCCCTAAAAGAGGGACATTCCACAATGTGTCTGTTGGAATATACTAGGCTGATGCAAAACTAACATGAAATAGTGTGTTAATTCTGACCGTCCTATACTTTCCGCATGCTGTTTAAGTAAACCAGTACAGTAATGACTAAATGCATGTAACTTTTTATTTAAGAACAGACCTCTCTGCATATCGAAGAGTAGAAAGAGACTCTTCATAGCAAATATCTGCAGGACTTAAGGTTGCAATCTGTGAACGAGGATAAGAAACACATCAATGCAAATTCTTTAAAACATCACAACAACATTGTTTAAGTCATGTTTGCCTCAACCATTAAATTGAGGAAACTATCTGGGCAAAGTCACTTACCATGACGGTTCGACTGTTACCACCAAGAGCAGACTGCAGTAATTTGGTGAGGACAGAGTCTCTATAAGGGATGTGAACTACTTTCTTCCCAAGAGCCGATATCTGCCAGAGCACTTTATATACAGATAAATGCAAAACAAAGTAACAAATAACTTCAACAATTAACTTTAACAATAAACACAAATCAAACGACAGTGGCATCAAAATGTATTTGACAACCCTAAACTATGACCCTATTATTATATGGCTAATCGCTGAAATAAATAAATATGTGGACATGATATATTCATTGACTTTAAATTATTTTAGAGTCTCAGTGTATAATTAGCTTCAGCTAAGAAACAAAAAATAGTTCATTATAATGTACAAAACAATCAGCCTAACCACAAGATGAACACTGCATTACAATGTTATTAGTAATAAAGTCTTAAAGTTATTTTACAACAATCAATATCAGAGATATAAGAATGCATACAGTCAAACCAAAATGTATTCAGACACATTTTTCATACTATCACTGTTTATTCACTATTGTTAAGAAAATGGTAATAAAATATGACAAGAACTCTTAGACTGTCTCACAAATTAATTAGGTTGAATATCTGTCAGCTGTTCAATTTAAGTACACAATTAGGTAAGACCAATTGAGGTCAACCAATTACCAAGCAAGGCTTAATTTTGTTTAGTCTGTGGTGTAAAAAGGCTGCATTAGCAATTAAAGAAAAAAACACTTGAGCAAAACATGGTCAGCTCAAAGTATCTGAATAATTTATTGTCCCAAATTGTTATAAATTTTACTGGTAGTCTTTTGGGGTATAATATGTCACAGTTGAATTTATTTTGCTATACTCACTTAAATTAACTATAGTGTCATGCACCCACTAGTAAAAAATAAATAAAAATACATCTGGTGTCTGAATAATTTTTGGTTTAACTGTATATATGCTCACTGGCCACTTTATTAGGTACACCTTGCTAGTACCGGGTTGGAACCCGCTTTAACTTTCAGAACTGCCTTAATTCGTCATGGCATAAATTCAACTGGATTCTGGAAACATTCCTCCGAGATTTTGGTCCATATTGACGTGGTCGTGATGTGAATGTGATGTGATGTGATCAATCTCCCTTTCCACCAGATCCCAAAAGATGCTCTATTGGGTTGAGATCTGGTGACTGTGGAAGGCCATTTGAGTTTAGTCAACTCAAAGTCATGTTAAAGGAACCCATTTGAGATGATTTGAGCTTTGTGACCTGTTGCGTTATCCTGCTTTAAGTAGCCATAAAAAGATTGGTACACTGTGGTCATCAAGGAGTGGACATGGTCAGCAACAATACTCAGGTAGGCTGTGGCGTTTAAACAATGCTCATCTGGGACTAAGGGGCCCAAAGTGTGCCAAGAAAACATCCCCCACACCATGACACCATCAGCAGCCTGATCTGTTGATAAAAGTTTAGATGGATCCATGCTTTCA
Source organism: Hybognathus amarus (assembly GCA_030378365.1). Taxonomy (NCBI): domain Eukaryota; kingdom Metazoa; phylum Chordata; class Actinopteri; order Cypriniformes; family Leuciscidae; genus Hybognathus; species Hybognathus amarus. Next base: position 338,288 of record JAQIUQ010001681.1, on the reverse strand, counting down.
TGTTGTTTACACCAAATTTAGACCCTACCATCTGAATGTTGCAGCAGAAATAAAGACTCAAACCGAGCAATGATTTCCCAAACTTCTATTGAGTCTTGGGAGATGGTACGGTGGGGATCTAAAGGACACAGTTTGAGTGGGTGAAGTTACATGACAAGCAGTGGAAGGATTAAAGAGCATAAACAGCTGTGCTCTTCCAGGCAAGCTAAAACTCTGGTGCTTTCAGTTTGGTCTACTGCCGAGGATGCTGTGGCCACTGACTGTGTACGAGGTTTCTTCGACAACAGTGGATAAGCTGGGAGCGTTAGTAAGTTCATACATAAGGAAATGGAGCAGAGTGGGACTTATACGCACAACCAGCACATCTGGGAACTTAACTGTCACGCACCTTCAGGGGAAAACAAACTAACCTCATAGACTTCCAATACAAAATAACGGCAAAACCAACGGCATGGTGGACATATAATTACTGATATGTTTTATATAAGTGATTTCTTAAGTTATCTACGCCTGTCGGCTGTGTACGGACATTGGTTTTTGCGTTATTTTGTATTGAAGTCTATAGGAGTCTAGTTTGTTCCCCCAAAAGGGGCGAGGGACAAAATTGACAGTTAAGTTCCCAGATGTGCCGGTTGTGCGTATAGTAAGAAATCATAGGGGATTATCACGCTGATACGCAGGACTTCCGGATTCAGAGATCTTTGTGCACTGCCACTTCCGTTGAATCACCGAATCTCGCTGGCGAACTAATGACGGACTACACTAAGTCTATTCATACGGCATCCCTGGTAAATTAGTCTGATTCACTAAAGTGCCGGCTGCAAACAAACGTGCTACCTTGTTTTATTTCTAAAGTTTTCATCCCCATCAAAGTTTTATTTCCCATCTGCCTTTCTGCTGTTATCTTGGGACGTTGTCCCGAGAAAATGGCGTCGTCAGGTCCAGTTTGTATCCAGCCTCTCACGGGGATTTCAGATGCCCCAACGCCTGTGATGAGAAGACCAACGCTGGAGACGACTAACGCCAGCGAATGTTATGGCACCGTGTTATATATAAACAATATTTATATTTAATATTTATATATAAACAATATGAATGTGAGCCAGAGGAAAACTGGCTCTCAACTCAGTCCTGGGTTCTCCCAAGGTTTTTTCTCCATCCAATCTGATGGAGTTTTGGTTCCTTGCCACTGTTGCCTTGCTTTGCCTTCCTTTCGGCTTGCTTAGTTGGGCTTATTTATATATTAGGGATGATCATTTCGGTTATTTTTCTCGACTTACAATTGGCGCTCGTTAATCGATTATTAACTGTTAACTGATAAGATTATTGAATTGGCAATAAAAAATAAAATTGACGCTGTATCTGTGACCCGTTAAAAATAAAAACTATTTTATTTATTTATCAAAGGGTTTATTTTAATGTGCAAAGTGCAATCAGCAGCATAAAGAACAGATCAACAACAGAACCTGGATTCAGATCAAATTTTGTGTCAACAGAGGAATAAGAATAATACAAAAAAACATGAAATATGGCTACACTTAATATATATTTTTAGATAATTAACAAATTAACATGACAAAAAGAAAACAATAAATCCGTTTAAACGAAGCTTTCAAAAACCAGCATTTTTCCGTTAGACTAAGATTTTTCGTTAAATAAAAATAGCAGCCCTACCTCAATCCACAACGTGTCTAATTTTTATTTAAAAAAAGCAACATGTCAACGTGATTTGTGGTTAGTCTGGAGCGAAGCCTGTTGAAGGTTACACCCGCGGCAGAAAACACCTCTCCGATGGGACAGATGTCCTGGGAACAGATTCTCTGCGTTATTTCCTCAGATCGCTGTGCATCGCATCTTCTCCCTGATAACATGGCGGGGAGAGTTTGTTGCCCTTCATCACACGATGCTTGCGGATGTTTGCTTCTTAAACGATACTGGGGTGCGTTTCCCGAAAGCATCGTTAGCCAACTATGGTCGCAAGTTGGTCACAATTCCCATTGAACTCTATTTGGTAACGACGGAACTTGCGACCATAGTTGGCTAACGATGCTTTTGGGAAGCGCACCCCTGCATCGTACTTGTAACTACTGCTGTATTTTAAAACAGCGCAGCATATTTTACAGGTAACCTCGTCGTCGCCCTTTTTGTTGAAATGGTCCCACACAGTGCTTCTTTTCGATTCGCTTCATTTTGCTTGCTCGGTAAAAGCGTCTGCAGGCACGTGTGTAGTTGCGCGTGTTCGATGCGCCCGTGAGTTAATACATAGTTTTAACTATATAGTAAAACCTATATAGGCTAGGCCTAGTTTTGTTTTTTAAACCATGCAGCAAAAAAAAAAAAAAAAAAACTTTTAAACCGTTTAACTGATAGTATTAATCGGTCAAAATTTTTACTATCGGTTAACGGTTAAACGGTCAAAATGAGCATCCCTATTTAATATTTAACAATATTATTGACCTGTGTTGTACTACTTTCATGTTATCACTGTAAAGCTGCTTTGATACAATCTGTATTGTGAAAAGCGCTATATAAATAAATGCGACTTGACTTGACTTAATCCAGTTCTTCCTTATACTCAATTCAGTCGGGAATCCATGAAAACTTACGTAGGGTTGGCGTCTGTTGGTTAGATTTACAAAGTGGAACAGAGCAGTGACATATATAGCCTTCGGTCTCAGCCATTGTTGAACTGCGTCGGAAGTGGACATGCACTAAGTCTGACAAATTCCGCCCATGAAACCCGGAAAGCCGTGATAATCCCCTATTGCAGCTGCCAGTCTCTGCTTTAACCAAGAAGTTTAATTGCGTCAAGGTTAGACTGGAAATTACCTTAGTAGAGTCACGCGACAAATGTGTAAGGGAGGCAGCCCCTGTATTAAAAGCTGGTAGAACGTGGTCGTGGTAGAGGCAAAGGCTGCCCTTCAAATTGGTGATATCGTGGAGACAGGTACAGCAGGGAAGAAGGGGTTTTGGGCTCAGTTTAGCTCCTCCTAAATGGCACAAGGCAGGCCCGGCTCAAAGAAGGAAGCTGGTAGTCGACGAGGTGTGAAAGCAGGAGAAGAGGATGAGGTGTATAAAGGCTATTTACAAGGCCAAGCAGGGAGAGTGGATGAGATGGGAGAGTGTGGAACAACGCAAGATGGGCTGGCAAGACCTTTGGTCAATGGAAGAGAGTAGGATCAGTTTCCTTATTAGGTCCACATACGATGTCCGGAAGCTCAGTTTGAACGTCAGCAGATTGCCTTGACTGTGGGTGCTTCTCAATACTCAAAATGATGCTACATCCTACATCGTCCAGCCCTTGACACACAAACTGATCGTCCTCAGCCATTTTGAAGGACATCTCAATTTTCTAGTTGCACCACAAGGATGCAAGGATCGAGGAGTGAGTAAGGAAATGAGGATGGACAAAAATAAGAAATAAGAACCACCTTGTGTCTACTGAGTTGCTGTCATGTGATTGGTTGATTAGATATTTGCGCTAACGAGCAGTTCAAAATGTTTACCTATAAAGTGGCCAGTGAGTGTATATACACACACTATAGGTTCTTTAGTATGTATCTGCTGACCTGATGACATTTCCAAGTGTAGTTAAACTGAGATTGATCGCAGTGCCCTCTTTAAGTCTGTCGGCCTCTGACCCTGATGACCTTTGTCTCTCACTACCAGCCAAGTCCACTAGGTAAATGTTGGACTGTTTGGTGATGCACTCCTTTGAGAAGATCTACAAGCACAGTGAGCATACAAGTAAAAAATCTGTGAGAAAAAAAAACACTGCTGATCATCTTATGAAGCCCCGTTTACTCTCATTAAATGCCTATATCTAAATTTTGACCACAAATATATTGAAAAGACAGATCGGATCTCTGCCCATGATTGCAAAAGGTTTTTTAAAAGAAACCCTAGAATTTCACTTATAATCAATGAATTAATTTCAGTTCAGCAGGGGCTCACATACTGAGCAGTGTGGTTTTAGTATCTTTGAGATACTATTATAGTTGTTTAGTTAATTTTTTTTTAGTAATTTTGGTGGGTGTTTTATATTTTTTTTTTAGTTTCTATTTTTTGTAAATGTCTATATGATTTTTATTAAAGTCGTCATGAAACAAAAGTTGAGATTGTCCTTTTTTCCTTATTGTGACGTGTATCCAAGTGAAACGGCTTCTGAAATTACAAAAAAAATGTAGGGCGGGGCCTATTTTACAGTCTATGGGCGGGGCTTTATTTCATCCTTCGGGAATTGATTGGATTGTTGGAGATTGGGCGTTGCTAACAAAATGGAGGCAGATTTGAATGCCTGTTTACAGTCAGTTGTGGAGGATTTCTCTCCACCGGACTCGCCACTCGTTACCCTCCCATGAAGAATTTTTAATTGAGGAACATGATGATGAGAATGAGGACGAGCAGCCAAATGTTCTGGAAGGAATCACCCCATATTTATATGAGCCTCCCACGAACCAAGATGAAACGGCTGATGAAATACCTTGAAGAGGGGAGGGTAATGTATTTGATTAAAGATTAAAAGGGTACATGAATTAAAAAAAATAAATAAAAAAAAAATAATGAAGTGCACAGATAAATCACTTATAAGAAACACTACAATATTACATATAAAAATAAGTTTTTATATGTAATTTAAAATTGTATTTGAATGACTACTTTAATTATTATTTCAGTTTTAGTTATTTTAGTACATAAAGTCAAACTAAATAAACATTTTTGCTTTGGCAACTAAATTTGATCTAGATTCTAGTTAACTTTTATTTCAAGTAACAGACATTTTTGATGTTTCAGATAACCTATAACCTACACCTTTGCAAACTATACCTAAATAAACAGTTGTGTAATCGACACTTCACGGTAAGTTCATCTGCAATTATATTTTTTACTTAACCATTTAACAACATTTTAAATATTGTGTGGGGAAAAAGGTCCGATCTGTTACATGGATACAGAAGCTACTAAACATGGATGAATGTAAACATGCTATGTTCTGATTGGGTTAATGCCAAGTGTAAAGGACACCTGTTTGAGCTGGACGATGATGAGCATGTGCGAGCGGCTGCTGTTGGCGTTCATGTGTGTGGCTGCAGTGGTGCGCGTGCGTGTTCCCTGCTCCATCAGCTGCTCCACCTGTACTGCACTGTCGCAGGGCACCCGCTTTAGCCCTTCCATGTAGAAACCCCTCTGTTGGTCCTCTCTTCACCCGCAGACCACCCGCAGATCGGCTGATCTTCGAGAGCAGGTCTACAACCTGAGCAAAGTTTGAAGTTCCACTCAAGTCATGTAAAACCTCACTATAAACATCAGCAAGTCATCATTTAGCAGACGGTTCCATACAAAATCCACTTACTACAAATAAACTGGACCACAGTTAGAACTGTTAAACATGAATTAATTAATTTCAGATAAGGGTGAATTCTTACTTGTTCATTGTAGATTTCCAACATGCTGAAAAATACCTGTAAAAAAAAGCATTTTTAAGGTAAAAAGTGATGGTATTTATGTATGTATTACATTTTTTTAGGGGCACCTATTGTAATCGTTAGTGTTCTTGTCTATGGCAGCCATATGGTAAAAGTTGTGAAATTTGGCATAGAGAAATTTGCACTAACATTTATGCCCTATGATGTCACCCTATGATGTAATTTTCTGTCACAAAAAACTTTCCGCCATTTTTAATTTTTTGGAAAAAAATACTTTTCAGAACTTGTCCTACGAACTTAAAAGTTTGTTCCGACTTTCATGAAAATCAAACCAGATCATTTTCAGACCAATACTGACAAAAAACATGGGCTTCAAGTTAATTAGTCTAAAACAACTTGCAAACAATATTCTACAAAAAAAAACATGCCAAAGTGATGAGGCTATTTCCCGAAACGCTTAACAGTACTCAGACCAAACTTTGCTCGTGTTATGTCAACCCTGACCTGAGAGTCACAAAACCTGCAGTTTTGGTACAGTGCCACCTAGTGGTAAGGAGATATGAAAAATGGCTTATATTTGCTTATTACTTCTGAACAGTTTTGCCAAGATTCAGTGTAGCATAGAGTCGAACAATACCCAATAAATGTCAGCCAGAATTTTGTCCTAAAAAGCTACACTATATTGCCAAAAGTATTGGGACACAACCCTCCAAACCATTGAATTCAGGAGTCTCAATCACTTCCATGGCCACAGTTGTATAGACAAGTTTCCCGGGCACTTCCGCTTTACTTCCTGATTCTGCCAAGAACTTCCGACACAGGCTGAGTAGTAGTGTAAACATGGCTTTGGAATGGCAACATTCGACTGAAAATATTGTTAAAAATGGTGTTTTGACCATTCCGCATCCAAGTAAGAGTAACATCATGGGCATGTCGATATGGTCTGTATCGCCGGACCTGAGACGTTCCTGTAGCCATGCAGCCGCCGTGCTTTGGAAGGTACTTTAGCCCATCTTATGCTTGTATTAAGATGTTTGTATGTATCCTTGTGCTAATCTATAACAGAACACGAAAGTAATAAAAATAAAAAGTAATCCACTCTAGCCTGCCTGCACTAAAAGCATGCTTTAACCCTTCAAAGTCGACTGACGCTCTAGAGCGCGCACCCCTGACATATCTATTAATAGCTTCGGAATGGATAAAGGTATTAACTTACTTTTTTTCTATGGAAAAGCTGACATTCGTCTGCGTAATAATGAGTAGACTGTGTTGACTTCCGCGAATGATAAGATCCACATTGGCGCCTTGTAGATGGTTGATGGTCAACATTCAGCAATCGCCACGAGTTGTTACAACCGCGAACAGCACAATATGTCCCGGAGCCGTGTCGGCGTGTAACACCATCAATAGTTTACTTTTTCTGCACGCTAACCAAAGACAGTAAAAGACGCTAACCGGAAGTCGTTGGCAGAGCGAAAGGCTAATGGTGGCCCGCCTATTTCACTCAGGAAACTTGTCTATAAAATCAAGCAAATAGTCATGTAGACTGCTTCTACAAACGTTTGTTGAAAGAATAGGTCGCTCTCAGGAGCTCAGTGATTTCAAATGTGGTACAGTGACAGGTTGCCACCTGTGCAATAAGTCCATTCGTGAAATTTCCTCACTACTATATATTCCATGGTCAACTGTTAGTGGTATTAAAACAAAGTGAAAGCAATTGGGAACAATTACAATTCAGCCATGAAGTGATAGATGTAAACGGCACCAGTGCTAGAGTCCAATGGCGGCATGGTTTACATCTATCTCTTCATGGCTGAGTTGTAATTGTTCCCAATTACAACCCCCAACAATGGAGATGTGTTCTCTAGAGAAACAAATCACACTTCTCTGTCTGGCAATCTGATGGACAAGGGGAACGGTACTTGCCCTGACTGCATTGTGCCAAGTGTAAAGTTTGGTGGAGGGGGGGTTGTGGTGTGGGGTTGTTTTTCAGGGGTTGGGCTTTGCCCCTTAGTTCCAGTGGAAGGAACTCTTAATGCTTCAGCATTACAAGACATTTTGGACAATTTCATGCTCCCAACTTTGTGGGAACTGTTTGGGTATGGCCCCTTCCTGTTTCAACATGACTGGACCAGTGCACAAAGCAAAGTCCATAAAGACAATAAGACATGGATGAGTTACTGAGTCCTGACCTTAACCCGATAGAACACCTTTGGGATAAGTTAAAGCGACTGCAAGCCAGGCCTTCTCGTCCAACATCAGAACCTGACCTTAAAAATGTGCTTCTAGAAGAATGGTCAAAAATTCCCATGAACATCACACTTCTAAAACTTGTGGAAAGCCTTCCCATAAGAGTCGAGGCTGTTTTAGCTGCAAAGGGTGGGCCAACTCCATATTAAACATTTCTAAATTCCATCAAACCAAATAGACACTAACACCAAACTTTTACAAAGCATTGCATTATTTAGCATCACTCAAAATGAATCACCTTGAATATGACTGACAAACCTGACACTGCCTGCTGTCTTGTGTGCTCCTGATAGACTGAAACAGTCTCTCGCAGAGGGTGGGTATGAGGCCTTTGTTAGAACCATAACCGATCATGGAGTAACTCTTCCCAGAGCCAGTCTGCCCATATGCCAGTAATGTGGCATTGTAGCCCTGCAGGGCATTATCCAGAATGCCTTGCCCCAAATCCAGAAACACACTTGTCTGTAAATGACCACAGGGGACAGAGGGATTGAATCAAATAGAAGCTTTGTTAGTTCATCTGTCACCAGTTAAGCACACATTTCATCATTGTAAATATGCCCATAGTTGCATCCTCTTTTACAAGGTAAGATAACAATCTATAAAACCTGATCTTACCTGGTCTGCATAGCGCCCACCTGCCTCCTCAGGTACAAACAGACCATCTTTGTTTCTAATGAAGCCGCTATGGGACCAGTAAGTGTAGTCGAAAGTGAAGGTGCGGCTGTTCTGCGGGTTGCGAGGGTCCTGAATACTGATATTGTTCCGAGGTCATTGAGATCACACAGCGACTGCCTGCATCCCGCTCTCTCTGTATAGCCAAGAAAAAGTTTCAATTTTGAAAGGCTTTAAAGTCTTAGAGCTGTTCTTCCATCTCAAAAAGTCAACCTGTTAATCTAGACAACCCAATTGCATTCAACCTAAACCTTAAATAACCTTAAAATCCATTCATGCACACCTTACTATATACCTTTGCAGTATTTGAAATGAATTGGCTGTACTAACCTTATTGAAAGGCCTGACTCTGACTGCCACTTTCACACAGTCCTTGCTGGCCATTTCGATTCCCCTCACCCTCATGCTCACGTGGATACTTCAGACAGAAAACACAGAATGAGTGTCAGAACAACAGGATGAAACCTGAGCACTTTGTTACGCTCACTTTCTACCAGGGCCCAGCAAGATGAATAATACAGTACCCTTAGTTTCTGTAAAAGATCACTTCCACAGTGCCCATGCTCTAAACATGGAAGTAAAGCTACTTATATGAACAGTTTCTTGGCCTAGTATTCAACAACTGTTTGTATAATTGCTGCTTATAAATGGTGATTGCTAGCCATTTCTTGTATTACTTGTACTCAGGGTTGACTTGGGCCAAAAAAGAGCAACCCAAAACACACTAAATGACTTTTATAACCTTAGTAACCTCATTGCAACACAGTCAACAACAATCAACATCCAACAAGCAATGCATTATAAAACCACTATAACTACAGTACATTGCGTCTTGGTTACAAATCTTTAAGGCATTTTGCTATTTGCAGGAAAACAGTAAAATGGTTTAACCAGTACATCTGAAGAACTACAATACATCAAGATTGTAAATTCTTGTTCTGTATTTGAAACCAAACAGGCATTACAAATAAGTTCACAATGTTATTCAAAATAAAATGCATGTATTTGAAGGAAAATAAATGTACATTATTATTGTCTGCAATGAACAAATAACTCTGTTCACCAGTTTAAGACCTCAAGATAGAGGAGACCATGTGCCAAGCATTAAAGCAAGAAGTCCACCCATGTAATATGGATGATTTTATAACACTTTCAACCAATGTAAAGTATTCATCTTTATGAATTATCACCCAAGTGGTACAACCATACATTTTAGAATTGTTTGCTCTGACTTTACATGTTCCACAATCTTTCCTGTAAACAAAACAAGCAACAAAATTCACAAGTATCAAATTTTATTTATAACATACCTAAAAGACTATTTACATTTGCATCAATTAGTAGAAACATTTAAAAACTAAACCATCTCTTTTTGGTGCTCAAGTCCCTCAGTGCCCCTTACTGTAAATGGCATAATTTATCATACAAAATTATTTATCCCAAACATAGATTATTTATTCCAAACATTATCCATTGATTGAAAAACAGCAGGTTGGAAACAAGGAGAGCATAAAACAAAAATGCACATGAAGTGCATTGGGAAATGAGTCCAGTCAAAGAGTCCAAAATCAAAGCTTCTTCCTCCTTGTTACGGGTTTAGGAAATATGGCATCCATCATGCGTTTTCGGCGTAGGTTCATCCTCAGCGAAGGGGTTTCCTTCTCTTCGGTTCTAGTTATCGAATTCGGCGGGACTAGCGAGGGGAGAAAGAAAACTGATCTCAACTGGAGGTGGAGGTTCTGGGGCAGCTTTTGTTCTGTTAAAAGAAAACAGGAATTAATAAGAGTATGGTAATCTAGGACCAAGGCGCCGAGATCTAGCAGCTGATACCAAAGAACTTGGATACACCTGGAGCCAACTGGAGAAAAAAAAGCCCAAGACAGGGATGCCTGGAGAGCTCTTGTTGGCGGCCTATGCCCCAGGAGGGGTAGCAGGCATAAGTAAGCAAGTAATCTAGGACCAGTTAGAACATTCACATGCACCTTAAAAGTTCAGTCTTTCTAATTTGGTTATATAACTCTTTTGTCTGAAATTGCAATTGATATTAGAAAAGTTGGACTAACAGATTTGGATAATGTGATTGCAGACCGGTTTTCCAAAGTAAATCGGACTGCAATTGCGCAATAAACAAGGAAGGTAGTCTGTATCAATTATCCAACAGCACATCTAGTAGTTTCTCATTTATACAGGGAGATTAAGATTGTAACTAAACAAAAACCTGTCTTGATTAGAAAAGTTGGACTAACAGATTTGGATAATGTGATTGCAGACCGGTTTTCCAAAGTAAATTGGACTGCAATTGCGCAATAAACAAGGAAGGTAGTCTGTATCAATTATCCAACAGCACATCTAGTAGTTTCTCATTTATACAGGGAGATTAAGATTGTAACTAAACAAAAACCTGTCTTGATTATACTGTGCATGTAAACATTCTACATACATCACAAGAGCAAATGGACTACATGCAACATGGACAATTCACCTGGTTGTCCTCTTCTTTCTGGGCTTTACAACCTCAGTTTCAACTGCAACATCATCTACAGGGCCATTGTCCTACAACAAAAGACATTATGAATTTTAAAGCGTGATCCAGCAAAAAATTAAACAATTGCTTTGGTACTCAAACTTTATAGGCCACTGCATACCTCTTTGTATTGAGAATCAGTTTCATCTCCTGAGGCCTTGGTTTGGGGTACAGGAGACAACAGTTCTGGAACTTCAACATTTCGTACAGAAGATCCTTTTCTCCTTGCTATAAAAAAAGGATTGTAGATGCATTTAATTGAAGGCACATTAAAGTGTTCTAACTTACTGCAAAGATAGGCATTACTATATCTACCTCTTGTTATTTTCAGGTCAGCTATGGGAGTAACTGAATCCCCAAAAGCCATTGAGTTTTGTTCAAAAACCTTGGTCGCTCGTGTACGTCTAGCACTTCCAAGTGACTTGCTTGCATGTTCATGTATTTCATCAGACACCACCAATTTAGAATCTTCAATGTCTTCATTTTGAGTTTCATTCAGTGCTGCAGATCTAGTGGTTCTTCTCTTAGCATGTATAATTTCAGTTACAACTGGAACATTCTCTTCACTGGCTTCCTCATTTTTCAGTCGCTCTACAAGAGCATCAGTCTGAAGAGTTTTTGTTTCTACTTCCAGGGGAATAATTTCTTTGCCAAGGTCCTCTCCTTGATTCCAGTGCCGGCTTCTCGTAAGACGCCTAGAAACACTCTGAAGTTGTGCATCATCAATAACAAAGGTTGCATTGCTTGCTTTCTCTGCAGTGCTGGCCACGGTCTTCCTCCTGCTTCTTGGAGGAGTTTTAAAAGTTTGATTTTTATTTGTGGCATCTTCTGCAGGATCCTGTTGGAACTGTTCTATTGCTAGACCTCGGGTCGACTTGCGAGTAAACCTACTAGGACTGCTTTGTGCTTTGGCAGGCTCTCCCATCTCCTCTGGGACTTTTTGATGAGTTTCTGGAACTTCAACAATTGGTGCCCGGAGTTTTCTGGTACTCCGTCTGGCTTGTGATTCAGAGTCATCAATGGGAACGGGGTCAGTGGATATGGCCTCTTCATCATCAACCACAGTGCTCCTGGTTGTTCGGGATCCTTTCCTAGGTGTAGCTTTCTGTGGGGTCTTTCGTGCTGGACTAGCAGACTTTGATACTTTCTCAGGAGGCATGTCTTGGTCATTCTCATTAGCACGCTGTCCTGCATCCGCTTTTCTTGTGCTTCTTCTGGGTGTAACAGGAACTTGACAGTCTAGCAGCTGCTTGCCACTCCTTGTAACACGTTTTGGCGTAGAAGGTACTTGAGAATCCATTTGTTCTTCTTCAGTTAGACCTTTCTCTACATCAGGATTGGGTACAGGGAATGTTACGGTTTTCCTTGTCCTCCGTGATGGGCTGCGTGGAAAATCTTTAGCGTTCTCCAAAATTTCCTCTGTATCTTTTCCAGATCTATCAACTTTTGTTCTTGCAGGTGACTTTGGCCTTCCTGGTGACTTTGGCCTTGCCAACTGTTTCGTCGTGGAAAGTTCCTCAGGTTCTCCAGCCAATAAGGGTGTAGTGTCTAATTGGATAGGTTCAGTTATATTGTCTTTTGCAATGTTTGACACCTTAGTGTCCAATGCAGAAACTTCATTGGCCCTACCTAAATGCTCTTCTGAAGGCAACACATTCTCTGGCTCAGAAGACTCCAATACTTCCCCATGAAGAGGGATATGCGATTCTTCCTGTACCTCAGGAGGACCCAATTCTGGACTTTCACCATTGGAAAGACCTTTTGTTTCTTGAGAAGTATCCGCTTGTGGTGTTATTTGTTCCACTGTCTGGAGGACCTCACCTGGTTGCTCTTCAATATTATTGAGTCCAGTGACAACAGGTTCAATGTCTGATACCAAGTCTTTTACTTCTTCCAATTTGTTGTCTGGAACTTGAACAGTATGATCCAAGATGAAAACCTCAGAGTTTGCTGTAAGCTGATTATTCACATCCTGGGGCTCTTCTAGGTCATGCAGAGGTAGCAATACTGCATTGTGGTCCAACTCTGAAGCATCAGGCAGTTCCTCCACATCTGGATCAAGCATTAGCGTGAAGCCATCCGAGTCTTCTGGCTGCGTCCCATCGGGTGCACTGCTGAGGGTCTCTACAGTGCCTCCCTCTAGAAGATGTGTTTGCTGTTCATCAGCCAGCTCTACAGGCACCAGGAGAGTGGTGGATGCCTTAAGCTCAGTAAAACACACATCATCTTCCTCATCTAGATCTGCAGTGCCAAGGCCAACCATTACCACCTCACCTTCACCCTCTGGCATGTCGGTGTCTAGAACCTGCAGAACAAAAAGCCAGAATGGTAGAATGAATCCATGTACAACACATTTCGACATTAATAGTACGAACAGGTGTAGTAACCAGGTGCCACGTTTTCAGTGCTAATCTAATGCCGAGTTCAGTCTGCATGATTTTAACCACGATTTTGGCTCGTCGACAGGTTGAGAATTCGCAGACAAATGCCCGAAATCACATGCAAATCGGCGCTCGTTTACGCGAGTGACAATCACGCAGTGTTAATGAGCAAAGACGCGAACTGAGAGAATCACAGACGAGTCGCCGACGCCTGTGAGATATTTGGCATGCTAAATATCTGGACCTGTCGGCGATTCAAAATCCTGCTGTGTGAAAAGTGTTTTGACTGAAAACTACATTGGCAATTACCGGCAGCCAGTGAGAGAGCAAGATACAGAGCAGCAGGGAGTTCGGGGAGGAGTTATAGATCACATATCAACATGATATGGCATTGTTTCAGAAAAAAGCTATTTGGACACAATAAATGGAAGACAAATTTGTAGAAATTTGGCAGGAGCACTCATGTCTGTTTGACGTTTCACCTGAGCTGTACAACCGGGTCGAAAAAAAAAAGTCGTTATGCTTTCTGCTCAGCACTAGTTGTGTCTGCTTAACTGAATACATGTTAACTAACCACATTACATGTATTATACCATAGTTGTATATTACTGCCTTATGGACATTACTTTGACAATCTCTAGCTGATAACTGAACAGTTCCAACAATGAAACAAGTATGTATTGTGAAAAGCGCTATACAAATAGACTTGAATTGAAGACATTCTGCCAGTCATTTAGCTTGCATTTGTCAAGTCACTCTAGGTCATATTTTCTGTTTAATATACAGCTGTGCTTTTGGAAATTTGCAGCAGTATTCCAGCTGCATTCAAGCCATTTTACTAAATATGCTAAATGCTAAATGAAACTAGTCACATTTCATCTGGTTAGGACAGGGCATGAGATTTGTTTTAATATCGAAATAAGGCTTCAATGGTGCACTCACTTTTAGCTGTGCCTCAGGTTTGACCAGTGACAGCACTGCATTGGCTTGATCCTCGAGGTACTGCTCATTTGGTGGAAGTTCCTCCATGTAAAGGGCAGGAGAAGGCTGGTGGTTACTCCTGCCATTACCCTTTACTTCTTTAATAATCTCAACCTCACTTCCTGAGTCCTCCACCTTCTCATCTCCAGAGTCCTCTTCATCCTCTGAAGATTCGGCACTGGTAAGCTCATCAGTGTCATTTAAGCTAACTACAGCTATAGGAAAAATGAGATTACATTTGGATTATTACAATGTTAACTAAAGACATCATCTAAAATGCTGAATTGAAATGTAATTACATCTGGATTCTGAAGTAGCAGATTCTGATGTCTGTGTTTTCAAATCTGCAGCATTCTCTTCAGTGGGCTGAACTTCTTTGAGGTCACAAACTGTTTCACTATAGGGTGTAAACAGCACAAACAAAAGTCATGAAAGGCAAAATGGCAAGACATGTGAAACATGTGCAATGCCGCACACCAGAAACATGTAAGTCGTTAACAAGTACCTTTTGAGAGATTCCTCTGAGACTTCCCTAATACTGGACCGGGTCAAAGATGGAGAATGATCTGGACCAAATAAATGCTGTTCCACAAAGGCATCCAAATCTACAATATAAATGTTTAGACATTTATTTTCTTACCAGTTATCTTTCATAACAGAATACAGGACAATTAACATACCATTCAAAAATTTGGGGTTGATAAGATTTTAAAATGTTTTTGAAAAGTCTATTATGCTCAACATGGCTGCAAAAAAGGAAACTATTTCACAATATTACTACTTTTACTTTAAAATTATTTACTCATGTGGCGGCAAAGCAGAATTTTCAGCGGACCAAGAAACATCTCTTATTTTGTATTTATTTATGTTGTAAACAGTTGTTTGTGTGCGTGGGTGTATAAAAACTCACTGACCCCAAGCTTATTTATGTTGTAAACAGTTGTTTGTGTGCATGGGTGCGTGCGTAAAAACTCACTGACCCCAAGCTTTTGAATAGTATTGTGTGTCAAGGAATAAATATATTTTTTAACTACCTGAAGTTTCCATAGAGTCCCCTACACATTCTTCATTGATCTCAGGTTCACTAGTCATTTGTTCATGGTTCACTAACTCAACCACTGGAATCTCAGACACGGAGGCCTCACAGATCAGTTCTTCTGGTACGGTCTCTGATACCTTGGTGACAGCTGGTTCACCAACAGCATCATAAGCAGCATTTTCTTCCATGGACTGGTTTACAGGCTCTAAAGTAGGAGGATCACTTACAGCTTCAACAAAAATCGAGGAGGTGTTCAATGACTCTTCAGCGTCTGTTGGTTCTTGGATCTCTGGATACTTAAACATTTCAGTTAAAGAGTCCAAGCTTGGTTCCTGAACTGGAAGAACAAGCTCTGGTTCCATAACCACATCTGGCTTGAGAACCTGAGCCTCTGAAGTTTCCTTAAGCTGCTCCTCAGTTCCTTCCCTCACAAGATCATTATTCTCAATATTAACATGCACCTCAAGCTCCTCAATCTCATTATGGCCTTCCTGTGTGTCTGAAGGGCTCTCTCCACTGGACAAGTCTTCCTTGGTATGATTTTCCTGAGCTATATCCAACTCTTTCTCAGGCAATGCAACAGAGGGTAGGCCTAATTCTGAAGTTGGTTTGTGTTCTATAGAAGGCACGTGTTCCTCCTGAAGTGCTTGGAAGTCTTAAGGTCACCTCCTGATCCATACTGTTATTCGCTTGATGTTCTTTCGGCGTTGCCATAAGATCCTCAGGAGCATCATGGAACTCAAGAGTGGTATCAGACTGATTGGATAAAAGACTTGCTTCTTGCCCCAGTCTAGGCCGTTGCAAGAGAGTGGGAAGAACTTGAGTGGACTCTTCTGCAGGGATCTCTTCGACAGAGTAGCCACTCTCAGATTCTACATCAGGATTCTCTTTCTCTTCAGACAAGGCCATGTCCGTCCTCTTTAGATCTACTTCTTCCTCTTCAACATCTGAATGTTCACTCCAGGCATCACTGATTGTTTTAAGAGGTGGGGAAGATCTCTTGGGTGTATTGAGCTCCCGGTTAATCGCAATCTGTAAAGAATCACAATGACATTACTACTGCAAAAATCTTTTTCCTATGGCAGCTCAACTTAACATCTGATTTAATGGTTTAAAAGGCTTTACCCCATTGTTCCAGTGGACAGAGCCCTTGGGAACTTCTGGAGAGTCAGCCTCCTCTATGAAGGTAATACGGCTCTCTTTGGGCGGAGAGGAGGAGTGATTGATCTGCCAGGGGATGCAGAAGGGGTAGCCACAGGAGTGGGACGTAAACTGCTCCTCAGAATAGACTGTGGAGTGAAGGCTGAGAAAACCGGGCCTGACGCCAAGGCTCGAGCTCTCTAAAATCAAAAAGTTCATTATGGAGGTAGGACATTTCTTAAAACACTTGAAGTACATGCAGAATGCTTAATCTGAAGTGAGGTTTTGTGCAAAGTTTTAAAACCATAGGATCTCACCTTTACCACTTGAGGAGTTTGCAGCAAACTGAGCTCAGGAGCATTGCTGACAGACTTTGGCCCAGCCCACGAGGTAATGGACCTTGTAGGAGTGCCAGGCAAATTTGAGCTCCCTGGAGTATTCTGGGAAGATGGCTGCACAACTAAATCCAGAAGCCTGGTGACAAAGCAAGGAAAATGTTACCATGCACCTTATTTTGAATGTGCAAGCCTTCCAATTCATTAGCCGCTATTGGCAAACAAGTACAAAGTACAATAAATGGTAGAGCTATTTGTGTACAAGCCAGTGTTTGATGACGACGATACATTTAAATAATATGACCAGTCACATGCAAGTTTCCAATAAGCAGCATAACATTGTACAGGTAAAATACCTGGAATCGAACGACATTGGAAGCCTTGGAACATTTAAGTTACAAATGGCCTTGCTCACTTCAAAATAACGTGAATACTGTCTTGAGTTGTAAATTTATCCCAAGGAACTTGCAACATATTAAAACCAGTACGTGTCTTTTACCTAGACATTCTTTTGGTCAGCATGTTGATGGAGTTCCTACAAAAGCCTCAGGTAGATTTGGGAGGAAGGGTTTAGGCTAGACACTTGCTTCTCTGATTCTTTAGGGCTGAACAGGAAATACAACAAAACATTCAGTGCATAACAGGGTTTAAAACGAAAACATTTAATAAATTACATACAGAAATTGAAAGCTAGGAAAAAACGATTTAGCATAGTACCTTTTGAAAGGAGATGACTCGGGCGTGGTGTTCTTGCCAACCCACACTTCCTCCGATCTTTGATAGGACATTACTGATAAAAGTTGCTCTGGTCATCACATTTTCAGAGGCTGACCGTTTAGCAACAGTTGACAGAGGCTGGGGTCTTTTAACTAGTGGTAAGAGAAGAGAAGAGCATATTTAAGGTCAATTGCTAACAACTGTCAAGTTCTAACATTTGCGTCCCAGTGAGCATGACCATAATCGGTACCTTCTCTGTGAATCGTAGCAGGGTGTTGATACGGTTTTGCTCGTTCAATGGCTAATTTCCGTTGCAACCTCGAGGAAGAACCTTCCCATACTGATTAAGAATGGAGTTCCTTGTGTTTGACCTTTCCTTCATTTTCGGATCCCTGTCAGCCTAAATAAAAAAATTATATATATATAATAGCATGAATTCCTTGTAAATGAAATATAACTTTTAATATGATAAAAGTTTTATTAACAAAATGACAATGGAATATGTAGATTATAATATGAAATTAAACATACTGCTAGGTTCAATTTAATGGCCTGGTTGAGTTGAAGGGCAGGCACATGATTTGCCTGCTGGAGGTAGTGGACCATGAGAAGCTCCCGATTCTGGAAACCTCCGGTGTTTTGAAGGAACCGCTCCAAACACTCCTGCACATTTGAATTAGTTTTTTTTTAAAGAAGTCTCTAATGCAATTCAAAATAACCTTAAATGTAAAATTATATTAAAATTAGGGATGCACCAAAATGAAACTTCTTGGCCGAAACCGAAAACCGAACAAGAGGAAACCAAGGCTGAAAACCGGAACACCAAAGAAATTATGCCAATTATTAGTATCATTGCACTTATGGCTATGACTGTGTACAAACTTTACTAAAATCAAGGCATTGCAGTTGCATAAATTAATATCAAATTTTCAAATTCAAAATACAATGCACAGTATAAAATAAAATTCAAACTAAAATGTTTTGACCCCACTCATGTGTACATTAAATAATAATCTACTGGCCTGCAGAAAGATTTTAAAATTCAATGTTCTCTCATAAAAACTTCATCACACCAGCACCCAGTTTGCACGTCTAAATTAGTTGCTTACTTTTTAAAAATTTTGCATATAACAGCATAAAAGGCCTTTTTAAATGAACAAAGGTCCATGTTTAATACAAATGTACATGAAACATGTTTAGTGAATGTAGAAAATATTTAAGAGAGCATTAATTTAGTTCTATACATGCATGTATAAGGCCATATATAAGGCGTTCTGGATTATAAGGCGCACTGTCGTTTTTTGAGAAAATTAAAGGCTTTTAGGTGCACCTTATAGTGCGGAAAATATGGTATTTTTCATTCTAACAGCCATTAAATGTAATGTGTTGTAAAGATTTACACACACCTGTTCTACAAGTCCAAGTGGAAGCTTCAGCAGCTCTTTCATCAGTCCCAGCTCCTGACAGGTCTCAAAGAGAAACGTCATCATCTCTTCCATGTTCAGTTTATTACAGTGCTGCCTTAGCAAGGCCCAGGCCTCCACAATACACCTGGCCACCCAGAAGAAAAACAAAAGTATGAGTCCAGCAAATACAACTAAACTCCAAGCCGACACATTAATTACATGGTACACTACACTCATACCTGTTATAAAGCAGGACAGAGAGGCAAAGCTTGGCTTGGTTGGTGGTGCACATGGGAGGCTTCATCACGTGCAGGTAGCGCAGGGCGATGCTGTGCTTCTGCTGGCACATCAAAGCCTGCAGGACACGCTCATGCTGCCAGCTCCACAGAGAGTGACTGGTGGCTGGGTGCAACAGCAGCTCCAGAGAGCTCTAAGGGAGATAAAAACCAATCAATACAAATTATTCATGAAGCATCATGTTGCACCTCTGTCATTCACACAAAATACACTAAGAGTAGTGTTTAAACTGATATAGATCACACCATTTATAAATTAAGCCAAAAATATTGTAGTTTCTTTTAAAAACTAGGATAAGAGTATTAATGAGAAAGAAGCTTAACACTGGTTTTCATACCTCATGATCATGATGATCTAGCAACCACAGGCCTTGTACCAGTTTCACTAACCCAATGGGAATGGCAAACGCCGTGGGAAAAGACTCCACTGATGCCCCACTTTTATTGGGAAATGAGTACATCACATCCAGCAGCAAGTAAATAACCTAAGAGCCTGAGTCAAGGAATAATCTTTACAAACCAGCAGCAAAAAGCACAATATTTATGGCAAGCATAGAATGTACTAAAGAAACCCCAAAAGGATACAATGGCATGTTTGGCAGATTCTTCAATGTTTTCCAGGAGGTAAATATCCAGCAAGGCCTATACCAGGGACATACCAAAAAAAAAAAAAAAAACAGAAAATTCAGCCCAGCTGAGCACAATTTTGTTTGAACACGTTATCTTCTTTAATTCTTAACTTACATGAAGTGATGACGGTGGATAGTGCCCTGTTCCACCCTCATCCCTTTTCCAAAGTTCAGTAAGGCGTTCCCCACACTGACTCACAAGCCCATCAATCAGGAGGCAGTCTGCACACCATTTGTCCCTATTGGAAGAAAATTATTGTTTTATGCCTTATTACACCAATACAATTTGACTTAATGAGTAAGGAAGTTTAAATTACATTATATGATTATTATCAAATATATATATTTTTTTTAAAATCAATGGTGCAACATACTTTGCCAGTCTCCTCAGCTCCTCCCTCTGGCTGACGTAGTAATTCTTTATAATAGAATGACTGTAAAAGGGCCTTGATATCTGCAGCACATCGTCGTCATCTGTTGGCAGAAGAACACAGTTCATCATATGCACAGATGTGTTTAAAATCACAGAGAGTCTAAGCAAAGCTTTGGAGAAGATCATACCAGAACCCTCTGGAAGAAGACCAGTCCGGCAAAACCATAAAACCACTTGAGCATACTGGGAGATCAAGTTAGACACCATGCATTTGTTCATGAGTCCCATTAATCCTGCAGGGAACCAAAAACAGAGTCAGTCATTCTAGTGATTTATAACTCCACATATACCAGTGTGAAGTCGGTGTATACTCGGACACCTTTCTGTGTGAGCTCCTGAGCCTCATTTAGCAAACAGTGGAAAACGTTGCTGAGGTTTGCCAGCAAGCGCTGACTGTGCTGTAGCAGCTGCAGTGTCTGGGGATCTGTGAAGTTTGCGAAGCTGTCAAAGAGCGGCGCACCTAGATGCATAGAAAGCACACTATTAGAACGCTGTTAAATTTGCAACCATATTGAGAGAAATGCGTGTAGGAAACTCACATATTTCATCCAGTTCTTCTTTGGTGCGCACAACCTTATTCCAGGCCCACTCCAGTATATAGCGCAGATTGACAGCTGACCCTGGTTGCTCTGCGTGCAGAAATGTGGCAAAGGAAGTACTTTACAATTCAAAGTTTGGGGACAGTAGGATTTTTTTTTTTTTTTTAATACTTTTATTCATGAAAGTGACATTCATAACATCCCAAAACACTTCCATTTTTAAATAAATGCTGTCATTTAGAATTCTCCATTCAGAAAAACCATGAAAAAAGTATTTTTTTACAAAAAAAAAAAAAATTAAGCAGCACATCGATTTAAGCCAGGGGTGTCCAATCCTGCTCCTCCTGCACAGTTCATCTCAAACCCTAATCAAACACACCTGAAGCAACCAATCAAGGTCTTTAGGATCACATTCAGGTGTGTTTGATTAGGGTTGGAGATGAACTGTGCAGGACAGTCGATGGCCAGGAGCAGGATTGGGCACCCCTGATTTAAGCTATATTATAATAATAATATTGAGAAATGTTGAGTAGAAAATCAGCATATATCTGAAGGATCATGCGACACTGAAGATGGCAAGATGAAAATTCAGCTTTGCCATCACACAAATAAATTAATTTTAAATTGATTAAAATAGCTTTTTAATTGTAATATTTCACAATATTAGTGCCTTTACAATATTTTTGGTCAAATAAATGCAGACTTAGTGAGTATATGAAGAGTTCAGATGCAAAAGCCTGTAAATGCCATTTGAAATTATCTTCTAAAATGACCGTTTTTATTCGAGCTTGTATATTTAAGTTCAGTAATTTCACTTAAATGACAATTAATAGGTAATCTTCATTGCCATTTAAGTGAAATTACTGAACTTAAATATACAAGCTTGATAAAAATGGTCATTTTAGAAGAAACTTTCAAATGGCATTTAGAGGCTTTTGCATCTGAACTCTTCATATGAAACTTCTAACACACTTCAAGTTTTATAGATTAACCTCTTAACTGTCACCCCCCCCCCCTTTTTTTGAATAGACATGAAAATGCACATTTCAAACTTAAATGGTTGTAATTCAAGATTGCTTTGGAATATAGACATATAATTGGTCTTGTTTTAAAGAAGACATTTGGCAGGAAATAAATTAAGAAAGTTAAACAGAAAAAAAGTTAAAGAAGTTTGAGTTTTTGGAAATGTACAATGTAAAAATATTAATTATTTATATTTTACATAAAATATATATTTTCAAAACCTGGGCTACTCTAAAACTGCAGAAAAATCAAAGCCAAAAATCTGAACAAGTTGTGTTTCAAATTTTAGGTTGATATCTCAAAAAATTAGCTTTCAGTAAGATTTTGTTTGAGCACAGTACCAAACTTTTTCACTAGGGCACAATCAGACTCCATTACTGCCCATATAAGGGCGCCTCCATTATTTTTTCTTGATATGGATGCTATCTTTAGAACTTTTGGCATGAAAACAAACTGAGGTATCTACCATTTTTTCATGATTTCTCATGTTCTCTGCTATTTTAAAATAAAGGTCTGAACTCGCTTTATGAGTATGAAAATATTCTTGTTGCATATTGATTAATTATGGTTCCTCTGTAATATATTTTGAAAATCAGTCACCAAATATGGAAACTAGAGATTGTAAGCTTTCAAATGATATATAGTTTGTCAATATTACTAAAGGTATTTACTAAGATATAATTGATTTAAAATATAGTGGCAAACGTCCCACGTGTGGGACGGTGACAGTTAAGTGGTAAGAAAGCCTTACTTCTCCCATCCTCACCTTCATTGGTCCACTGTTTAATACAGCCAGTTATGAGTCCCAATGAGCTTGTCTCCACAGCAGTGCACAAAATTGCATCAAGCTGTTCTTCCTGAATTAAAATCACAAGGCATTCAATAAAAAAAGTGCATAAAAACTAACCATTCTGACACCAGCAGTACTACATGTGGATGAAGTCAATTTAGCCAATAAGCAAACAGATTATTCCTGAAATATGTTTAATAAAGGGTGCATTACCTGTGAGAGGCTGGAGGGCTGGACATCGGCCAGATCGAGAGGACAGAAGGCCAGACATGAGACAGCGCGAGTATTCCATTAGAAATGCTGTCACCCAAACTTGGTGCCACCTTCTTTAAATAACTCAGGGTCTGAGAGGAAACAGTTAGAGTTTAATGTACTAGATTAATAAAGACTCAGCATTGAGTAGTAAACAGAGGGCCAAAATCTAACCTCTTTCTGATAGCCAGAGCAAGTAAAGTGCACAATTCCAGCATTAAGCAAACAACTTCCATCTAGATAAAATAGAAAAAGATGATTCAATATTTAATGGAGTTACACAACACACAAATAAAACGTATACAAAATAAACATGTCTTGCCAAAGTTGTAGGTGGTGGGATTAAAGAACTGTTCCGGTGGAGGGCAGGTATAGGGCAGACCCCTGCTTAGACTGCGCTCATGAATCAGGACGTCCAACAGAGAGCAGGGAGCTGTAATCTCGGTCACACAGTCGAGAGACCACACTGCCAGATATGGACAGTTCCGTAAAGACTCGCCCGCTCTGGACAGGTAAAGAGAAAAGGAACTGCATGAGTTTATATGCAGCAATATAGACTTGAGTTGGATGTCCCTTGCAACACATCAACACTTATCATTTACTCTTAGCATTCTCACCTTAATGAATCTGGCATCTGAGCGTGGTACCATCTGTTAATGTCAAAAACACCTACAAAGGTCGATGGCTGGCCTTGTCCATACGATTTAACTTGCCAGCTGAAAACTGACACACTTGTGTCAGGAGACGCCACTAAAGAAAGAGAAAAACTAATGTTATAGAACATGTCAAATCAATCACTCTGCAAAGAATATGTCTTTGGACATGCAAAAACACCTTCATTCATGCTGTCATCCCGATCAGGATGGTGGCGAAACTTTTCTATGGTCTGACAGCTGATCAAGCGGGTATTGGTGGCCTGAGCTCTCAGAAGGAAACGCTGTACCGTTCAAGTCCTGACTGTAACGCTCCTCACAATACTCCAGACCCTGAGAGTCAAACATCACACACAAAATGAATCAAGCAACAACATTGTATGGATATAAAGTAAGGATGCACGATATATCGGCCACATATCTAGGCCGATATATGTTCATTTTTAATGTTATTCGTTATCGGCCTGGTAGAAAATGTAGCCGATATATTAAACCCGATAAATAATGTATTATTCCCTTCAGCTGAGACACTTGTTGAGCACTGTTTATGTTTTTGAATTTCTTGAAATATGATTGAAATCTCTTCAAAAAATTAAAATACGGTTCGTTGCAACATGTGCAGTGCAAATCTGTCATATCGGCTACATAACACTATAATGAGAACATCATTATAATCGTGCGTATGGGACATTGGTTTAATTGTGAGACTTTTGTTTTTGTAATCAGGCTCTCAAAATTATACAAAAATTTGGATTTAAATTTATCAGGCCGATATATCGGTATCGGCTTTCAAATATAAAGAATTATCGGTTATGGATTGGCCAAAATTTTCATATCGGTGCATCCCTAATATTAAGATTGTGTAACATTCAAATAAATCTATGAAAATGTAGAATCCTACATAACTCTGTACCTCATAAATAATTTTCCCTGAAGCCAAGCACTTTCTCTCCCCAAAGGCCAGTTGTAATAAATGGAGGCTGACCACATCCCCCTCCCTGCAAAGACAAAATATGCCAAAAATCAGTTAAAACAATCAGATGATGATGCCGATAGGAGAAAATGAAACGGCAAACTTACTGATCCTGTGCAGACTGCACTGCCCACAAATAGCAGCAGTTCCGAGGGTCATTTTCTGGCTCCTGGAAGGTAAATGCATAGACAGGCACTCTGCCACCCTCTAGCTGGGAGTGATATCTGGAGAGCAAGAGGACACATTCAGAAACAAATTCACTGGTGCAGCAATACATTTAAGTCGGGATTGGAACGGTGGTTTCGACATATCACTTCTTCTCGATCATTACATGCATCCAAGTGAAACCGATTATCAAAGACATATTTCAACTGAGAAAGTTCTGCACACTGTTTTCCATTTAGTGGCAGTCAAGGTGTCGGACGTTAACCTCGTCAAATCTCAAAGGTCAGCTGGGCCTTTAGTTGACCTAAGTTACACTTTTATGCTGATGTGAATCAACCAGCTGAATCAACATGCTTTGTTTCAGAGTGTCTCCACTTCTATGCAACCCCTCCCCCTTAAAAAGGTATATCAACTACAATGTATACTCTATAATAAGATTTTTGGACGAAGCAGACTACAGCAATGCCACAGCAATAAAGAACCCTGCTTAAAATAAGATACATCCAAGTCTCCTGGTCTTCGCTTCCGAGTTTTCAAACCCTTTAGAAGAAATAAGTTCACAACACTAACAAAGATAGTTAGCTGGAGTTCTCAGGATCATCGAATTTAAAAACAAGCGTGCTCGTCAAATAAAGTCTCGCTTTTGAATCATTGGCCAAACAGAAAACCTTATCAGTCGATGCAGACATTTCGGCCATGACGATATATTTGACGACCACTAATTTCATGCCCATTTTAATTATACCAAAACAAACAAAAAAAGTCAAGTCAAGCTTGTTTTAGGTCTTTCGCTCACTCTTTTTGAGGGTCTTTAGGTTCCAGAGCTGCAGGTTGCCATCTGAGAAGCCGACAGCGAGCTGGTTGGTGCGTTGGATGTACTGCAGGGCTGTAGCTCCTGTACCTGTGGGGCTGCTGAGCTGCAGACACAGGTGTCTACCCTGCTGCGTCACACCCTCCCTTAACCGAGGGATCTCAGATGGAGACTTATTGACCACCTCCAGATCTGTAGCCGAAGCAAATGAAAATGGTTTGAGATTATGGAAAGGTTAACATCTTTTTATCTTACTACTACTACAGTAACAAGCAACTAAGGGTAGCTCCAACTCCAATTAAACACACCTGAACCAGTTAATCAAGGGCTTACAGACAGGTGTGTTGAGACAAGTTGGAGCTAAACTCAACATGACAGTATGACAGGCTATTCAGGACTGAGTTTGGACACCCCTAAACTAAACTATTATAGTTTTCAATAGAGCTGTGTTTTCGATTCAAATTTCAAGAATCGATTCGATTACAATTCTCAAGATCTTGAATCGATTATCATTATTCGATTCGATTTCGATCCGATTTTCGAGATTTAGATCATTGTTTCTGAAAAAAGCATTTTTTTCCAGCTGTTACCTGAATGACAGGACTGTGGTTATGCAACATATATTGATACTAGACATTCAACTGCAAATTAATGTAGTATTGATTGTAAAGAACAATCCCCCTTCCATGTTGATACAACTGCTTTCACAAACGTGCACTGGTGTAGACGACAGAGGACGCAGAGGTATAGGCTATATCAGCAGGAGGATTGCAAGTAACCGGAACCGTGATATTCACGTTTTTTATAAGGCTATACCCTTCTTGTTTTGAACTTCATGCATGTGTATTGAATGTTAGACAAGTTCATAATGATAACGAGACTGTTTATCGTGGTGATGTGTAGCCTACAGAGGCTTCGCAAAGAGTGAATGAGAGAGAGCGGCAGAGCGCGTGCGATTACCTGCGATTGTTCTGAAGTCATTCGTGGAAAGGTTGCTGCCGTGTCAAAGGAAAGCGAAATAGTTGTTGTATCATCCTTTTAACATTCATGTTACGGGTATTTACCATAAATGCGCGTCAGTAGCAGCGCTGGTCAGCATCCCACAGCGCGAGGAAGCCGCGGGGAAATAAAATCAGCGAGTCACGCATTGAATCAATGCCATATGCATCAGCTTCAGCGTTGCCCATGCGACGCGCATGCTCAGCTGAGCCTTGACAAGTGGAACTCAAAGTTAAAAATAATTAACACCTTGAAGTTGTTTCATTACATCTATTTTAATGAATCTGCTTTTTTGAACGTGTTCGTTGAATGAACGGTTTAATGACTCAGTCAGAATTGGTGAATCGATTTTTTCAACACAGCACTAGTTTTCGACTGTTTACATGAAAGCGCAAAAAAAAAGTGCCCACCTGAAGCTTCCAGTTCACTCTGACTACAGGACAGGTCATCCAGACAGAGGTCAACCAGCAGAAGCGTGACCAAACATCCGTGTACCACTGCAGCCACCCCAAAGAACCAGCGAAGACTCTGATGTAGATGCTGTGTGCTAGCACTGGCCCCTTCGTAGCTAACCAGGGGCTCAATGGCTGTGATCTGTGGAAGAAGCACATGTTCTATTCAATCACTTGATCATTCACAGTAAGGTCTTTAAAGAAAAGAAAGAGAACTTGGACATTTTTGAAAAGCAAATTTTATAATAAAATAAGTATGCAACACAACCATGTTTACACTCATTCAGTTTTATTTAACCACAAATCATTTTTGCTACTTAAATAATATTTTTTATAAATAAACAAATTAATTCAATATTAATTGCACCAAGTCAACATTTTAATTTAGTTTAGTTAAACTAAAATTGAAGTAAGTCAAAAAAACTATTTAGAAATATATTTGAAAAAATAAAGTTGACAAAAGCAACAAAATTACTAAAACTAACTAAAATGAAAAAGAAAAATTAATTCCAAATATGAAAAACTATAACAGCATCTCAATGATACTAATATAACACTGCACTCACTCTGCCTGGGATGACCACAGCCTTGACAACACGGGAGATACCAAGATCATACAGACACAACATGCTGCCCTCTGCTTCCTCCAAACCAATGAGCAGCCCTGTTCGCTTCAGCCAGCAGAAGTCCCGCACAGACAGCACTGTGGGCTGGTGCTCCGACATCCGCTGAAGCGGTAGGCTGAGAAACGCTCTCCAGAAATGGCATGGACGACCTCCAATTGAGGACCGCAGGCAAGCCAGGACAGTCCACTCTTCCCTGCACACATGAAATAAGAGATTTTTTTAAAGACATCTAATGTTAAAATAATACTATTATAGTTTAAGTTCAGATATAGTAATTCATAATTCCATTATTAATTATAGATTCATATTTGTTTTACTCGGTCTTGATGATCACAACTCACCAACAGTAAATCTCCCATGCAGCACCGAGTCGAGCGTAACTTCATCCTCCCCCAGAGCATCTATCGTTACCTCTGGAAAGCGCAGCAAGCTGCTGGTGACTTGGGCTGCCAGGTCACGCATGCTTACTAAAGAGAAAACACGTGCTATTAGTCAATCTGCCTGCCCTGAAACATCAGGATTACAAAAGAATTCAATAAACAGAACAAACACAGACTGCGTTTTAACCCAGGACAAAAATCATGTTCAAATAACACTCAAAACATAATGGACAAAGACCCCCCTACAGAACAGCAGTTGTCAGCTCTTTTGGGCCTCCAATGGAGCAGTTGTCCAGCACACTTGTGTTTCCTCCAAACATACAATAAAATCATGATCATCAAGTGGTGAGTACAGATGAGCTTATAGTCAGAGAGACTATCAATTTTAAAAATTAAATGCAACTAACCATTTATTTGTGCTTAGCTAGGATAAATTAAAAAAACTTAAACAAATTTTACCTGAATAATATCCCATTTTTTTATCTGAATGTTATCTGTTATTATTGTTAACTAAAGCCCTATTCGAAGGGACTAAGTTTTCCAGGGGTCGTTCGAAAATTGTGTTTCACAGACATATTTTGCGATTTTAATCCCATTTGAATCTGCCAAGTGTGTTTTTCACACACAAATTCTGTAAAAATACCAGAACAAATTACCTACTTTTTTTCAGCGGTCCTCTGAGATATCTAATCCCATCCGAATGCGGTATCATGTCTATAATTGCTGAGGTTGTATTATCCTAACGCTTCTCCTCACGTGTTTTTTGACCTACCTGAGCTACTGTTTACGCACCAATCTTCGGCAATGCATGCTTTCATTTAATTTCAATAGGGATGGTATTCTACGAAAAAAATATTATAATTTTTTTTTTAATAGAGCCAGATCACAGAAACTGTGAAGACAATCTATTTTAAGATACTAGATTTCGCTGCTCACGTATGTGGTTTTTTAATATAATAAACAGCCATTTCAGTTTTCTTAAATAGGGCTTTTATAATAAATTAAAATAAAAATTAATAATTTAAGACATGTACGTTATACAAGCAAGCACAGCACATGACCTTCTGTATTGGCAACATCTAGAAAACACACACTCCCACCTCTGTAATAAACACGAAGATGTTAGTCTGCAGAATCTTTCATGTTAGTAAAGGTACATGAAATCAGAAGTTGACTGATAAATTCTAACGCAAACATTTAGAAAACTAGTCCCGTTAAAAACTAATAAAAATTACAAGAGAACAAAACTAAACTACAATGAAATGAAACCTGAAAATATTAAAATAGGACAGTTCAAAATATTACTAAATATTAGTAGTATAATAAAAATAATCCTAAAATAACACTGTTTGGTAGAAAGCAACCAACATGGACATAAATCGCAAAACTATAAACTTGAGGTAAAAGAAAATAAATACATTAATAAAGAAAGAGAACATGTTTTTTTTACCACACAAAATTGATTCCGTGCAAATTAATTGTTTATTATACATTTGGAAAATAAACTAAATCATTTCAAAATGTATGGTAATATTACTCATAACATTCGTTTTAAAGACTTATTTTGGCATAAACAATGTTGTCATTTAGCCTAGCTTGGTTTCGATGTAAAAAGCTAAATCGCTAGAGGATACTCTAACTAAACTGGTATTAAAGAATTAATATTAAATGTAATTATTGGAACATGGGCATGGTCATCTTAGCTTTAGACGCCAAGTTGTTTACATAGCTTTTATGTTTACCAGCCTCAATGACGCTGGCATAGCCTTGATAACACTATCTCGAAAAAAACATTGAAAGTCTGTATGTCTACTAGACTAGGAAAAGATTTTCCACAAGGACAGCTATTTTACTCTAGTGAAATAGTTCAGAGATTTATAGAGACATGACATGTTTAAAAAGTACAACATTTACAACTATTTTAAAGCACATTTGATGATGATCTGAATGAAGATATTATATAAAATGAGATTGAAAGCGGTTGTGGCTTACAGTCTGGGTCTGTAAAAGTCAAAAACCTTTGACTCATGCAACACTGCCCCTGGAAAAGGATGGTCATCTCTAATGAACACAGATGCATTGCAGCCTATACGGTTCATCCATGTGCCCGCGCAGAATACATGTCCCACCCATGCGCCGAGACTCACATGGCGAAACCGCGACCTAAATTCCAGCTTTATTCAACACGTATTCCTAATTAAAGTCAATACTAGACCAAGTACACTAAAACAGGTGTCTGCAGCAATTTATGTTGCTTAATACTGCGATAACTCGGACGTTATGCTTTGTCATTACGGGTACTGCCACTTTAAAATCGTAGCAGCTAACTCATCAAAGTGAATTCAAATACATTCAAATTATAGCTGACAAATACTGCTGTATACCCCAAGCAAGATGCAGAGTTGTCCCTTCCGCAATTTAACGTTACATAAAACGTTAATTTTGCATGGTCTGAAAACTAGCATTTGCTGGAAAGTTTCTGTTCTGTCAACCACAGCACGCTAGCAACGAAATACAGCTGTTAATAGCAATACGTATACAAACAAATACGAGACTCAAATCACAACGACGACGGGACATTAAGTAATTGACTAGGCTTAACTTACTGCGATGTGTAATAAAGCATATGTCTCGTAAATCGCCGTGTTGTTGGTATATATTGAGCCCACGCAGTCTGTTCCCATGAGCCCTTCAGGTTAGCTGTACAGGCTAACGGCAGCTAACTTAACGGTCACAACACGAGACTTAACTCACAACCAATTTTAACAGTAAATAAGCCTCTTAAATGAGTGTTAAATCGCCGCATACTTCTACAGAAAATCATAATATGACATAGACCGCTGAAAATGAACACAGACAACAGCGTTGTACCTGCGCGCTGATGACGGCCCTCAAGAAGACTGGATATAACGTTACTTCAAACACGACTTTCGTGGCAACTCTTTTCCGGTCATAATCCGGACTCAGTTCGTACGGATAAACTCTCGTAGTCTAGTTGTGTTGAACTTTAAAACAGTGGCAAAGAGAAAACTTAAATTCCAGTGACTTCAGTGCAAAACGTTATAACTGCCGACTACTGGTGCTTGAATGCAGGCGCCATTTCCACAGCGATGCAGAACGACTACTGCGCATTCATCTGCTTCAGCCAAATCACGCGCCACTAGTAGTATCGCGAGATCTTCAAGCAGCTGCCCTTGACCAGGGAAATTATGCTGTCTATGGAAATTACACGAGTTTTCATATCCTGTCCTTGACTGCACATTTGTTATTGAAGTCACTTATTAAAAAGATGTGAGTGCACCTCTCATAATCATCAAACCATAGCAGTGCAAATAATACAATTTTTGACGTGATTTTGTATTGTTTGTTTTCCCATAGTAGCCTACAAATAATTTTGCCTCCACTCGTAAATTCATTAATTATCTATTCTAGGTAAATATCTTCATACAAATAAAAACGATCACTTCTAATAATACAAATATTTATAACAATAATAATACAAATCCATGCACTTATAGTTTAATATCATCTAATATTTAGGCCTACTTGGTGATTTCAATGATTCTTCTCAATTTCTCAGTTTTTGTGAAAATAAATATTAAATAAATATCTTGTGCTTGTAAATGTACAATTACTCTCTAAACAATAAGTTCATGTCCCTGAACAATTAAGTTTCTTGTTCACATCAGATTTGGAGTTCTTGTTGATTTAAGCAATTTGCATATGTGCATAACGAAGTAAATACAATTTGCAACATTTAAATGCACATGGCTTGTTGAGTTGATGAGTTATTTCTCAGTGAAGTCAAACTCTTCAGCAACGTCTAAAGTTTCTAAATCCTAGACTGGAAAATCAGTTTATAGTTTAGCCGTTACATACAAACTGACCAAACACATTGTGTTGCTCGTTGTGGAAGAGCAATGGGACAGATATAAGAAGCTGTGGTGTTAGGGGAAGACATAATGTTTATGTAAAAGAAGAACAAGCAACTGTGAATTTCGAGTTTACATGTAACATGTTTCTACAAAAATAAAATAAAAATAAATAAAAATGTTTGGTCCGCACTTTATATTAGGTGTTTTTAAATCTTTAATCTTTGTATACAGTAACATTAACTTATGAATCATTTTGATTCAATGCAAATAATTGTGATACATGTTTTTACATTGCAACTTATTTTACAACTTATTTTTACAACTTATTTTAAAAAATTAAAAATTAATAATAAAATACATCTGTAACACTATCGAGCCTTCCCTTACACCTTGACCCTTAAACATCCACCAAATCTGTCACTAACCACCCGTAATCTCACCACAATAGCAACCACAAGTGTTTTGCAATAATATGAATATCAGAAGTAGGCTACCGTGTATTTTTTTTAAAGAAAGTAGAGAAGGACACCTGAAAGAGTGTGATCAAATGTCCATTTTCTTTTTGTGTCTACATTGACTTTTCTTAGTACATTTTTACCTGCTGCCTGAAATCTGTATCCAAAATACTCTGTGTGATACACAAGAACATTCAGCTAAACAAAATTGATATTCTTCTATAGTGTGGAAAACAGACAGTGTCAACTAAAAAGTAGGAA
The DNA here is from genome assembly GCA_030378365.1 of Hybognathus amarus. Classification (NCBI taxonomy): domain Eukaryota; kingdom Metazoa; phylum Chordata; class Actinopteri; order Cypriniformes; family Leuciscidae; genus Hybognathus; species Hybognathus amarus. The sequence goes on along the minus strand of JAQIUQ010001681.1, from coordinate 305,802 downwards.
ACAATACAATTTGTATATAACAAATATTTCCATGGTGAAAACACATCTAAACATTTTGACCAGTGTGGTTCAAATGACGACAAAAACACTTGTTATTTTGGTGGCATTGGCCAATTTACTGACAAAATAACTTTGAATGAATTAAATGTTTTGGTGAGTAACTGTATTTTGCAGACATCTGGCTTTGACGCTTCAGCAGACAGTTGTGACAATTGAACTTACAGTGCAATATACTGTTTTGAGAAATTTGCCAAAAGTGATTGAGAAAAACTGTAATCACTGTACTACTTCTATTTGAACACTAGATGTCAGTCACTAACATGTGTCATGTGTGCAAACATCACTTGATAAGGTTTCTTTACATTATAGCATTAAGGGGGAAATGCTTTTTGAAAATGATGCCCTATTACCTACGATATTTTGCTGAATCTTGCATAAATTAATTCTTGATATAGAATAAACTTTTTCATTTCTAGTTTTGTTCATTACTAGAGTAAATTAGAAATTTTATCCAAATTTAAAACCACTTATACCATGTTATTCTTGACTGTAAAATTATTTTGCGGATTACTATGGCATAATACAGAGATAGTGTAAGCATACATAGTACATATCAAAGTACATGGTATTATATTCTAATGATGATTAACATCAATCTGTTATGGTACTGCCACAAATGGCACACACACACACAAATATGGTGTATATATTTAATGACAGACAGACGGACGGATGGATAAATAGTTTGAATGCAAATGGAGACTCTTTTTCCACGCTCTCCTGCTTTTCTTAATTTCTTTTCTACTGTTCTATCCTTTTCTTTTTCTTGCACTTGCAAGACGGAGCAATAAGGTTTATGCAATTCCCGTTCCCCTTCCCCCACACATCCTCATCTTCCCCATCACTGGTCCGTCAGAGTGAGTAAATGAGAATCCCTGGAAGGATGCATTACAGCGATATTCTATCACCTAATGGTAAGCTTTACAATGAGGGACATGTGCAAGTTTGTGTGAATTTTCAAATGAGATATACAAATGCATTCCAGTGAGTCAGAGTTGGAGAGCCTTTGGAGTTGCTGTCAGCATTTGTTAATGAGTTGGCAAAACAACGCTGGAGACGGTATGTCTATAGAAGCGTGAAACAAGGGATGCGAAATGTAAAGGGGGCGAAGAGGAGGTGGGCTGCCTGGAAGAGAGACGATGCACTTTGAGATGAAGAACAGGCCAGCGGAGGGCTGTGACTCAGAGGAGTGGGTGTCAAATGCTGAATAATGATCCTGTTCAATCAGCACCTGCACAATGAAGAGCACAATCATGTACAGTATCAAAGAATTGGAGAATTCTATATGCATTCATACTCCTGAAAAAGTTGAGCAGATAAACTTTTAGCAGATACACACACAAATGATTGAAAAAATATTGATTCATCTTGCACCCGATACATTGCTAACCTTAATGAGAATGTCCTTACTCCAAATATTTTGTTTTTATTGGTATTTACATAATTTAAAAAAAAAAATCTTTAAAAAAACTAAATAAATTGACATTTTATATTAAATTACATCATATAAATATGAAAAATAAGTTAATAATACATCTTCATCTTCAGCGACTGTCTATCTCTGCATATTTGAATATAAGCGCTTTTTTATTCTCAAAACAAGTGAAAACAATCTGAGACAACAAAATTAAGATGCAAGTTTTCATTTTGCATTACTGCGTCTCATTTAAATTCTTGTTTTTAAATAGCATAACATTTCCACAAATGACATAAATTATGGATTTATTCCCGGAAAATTGAACAGAACCAGCTTGAAAAATGTTTTTCTGACAAAACAAAAACAAAACACATTTGGTGCTACACTAAAGGGTGAGATAACTGATTTTAAATGAAAATGGAAGACATATTCATTAAGAATACATTGTTTTTGCAGAGTGGTTGTGGCGTGGCCATTAAAAAGCTCAGATAGCCTATGAGTTAGCTGATTCTCCAAAATCCTGAAAATAAAAAATGACAGCCTCTTATGGCCTCTGAAAACCCCTCACTGAGGGCTATAATTACAGTTTTCAGTTACTAACACTATAACCATTTGAACAAAATTTAAAAAACCATATCATTTGAAAATGTTTGTGTGGGGGCTCGTGTGTGATGTCTGAGGGCAATTTCCAGAAAAACTGTAATAGCTGCGTTATTCATTTTGTAAAGGTCCATTCTTTTGTCATACTTTGGTTGCTACAAAGGAAAATAGGGATACTTTTTGCAGCAGTATTTCGATTTAACAACACTAAAAATACTAGAATCATAAGGATCAAAACAACCAATATACACAACCTAGAAACAGACACAATAAACAAGGGAAACTCAGGACTTAAATACATATGACGAATCTTAATTAGATTAATAGGCGGAAACTAAGTACAGTACACATGGCAATGAACTAAACCGAAAATACAACAAACAACACATAATCCTATACATGCCGATGCTCAGAATTCATCATCGAATGCTGCCCTTATTATAGGTACAAGTTTCCCGAGTTAAATCATTGGACATGAACGTACTCTCAAATTGTATTTACCACTGAAGCTCTGGAATAATTTGATACCCAAGTTCCAGAGTTGGAGCGTGTCATTGCTCGCTGTGACTGGTATCTTCTATCAAACTTTTTCCACAACAGACACTGTCTTGTCGCTAAAGTAGTGAATCTTTACATATTTGAATAATCATTTTGAATAAAAGTGCTTTATACACAGCAAAAAGCACTGTTTTTGACTGAAATTTCAGGATCGTCGGAATCAGCGCTGTGAATGTTTATGCAAGTTGTCAATGAATGGGATGCTAAACATAATTTTGGCTTTAGACGATTTTTTATTAAGTTATAAAAATTAAATATAAATCATTTCAGTTTAATATTTTATTCAAGATATTAAGCATCATGATTATGAATATGATCTGTTCATTATGGTAGGCATAATCTTAATGATTTACAGCCTGTTAATGATGTAATGATGGCAGCTGACTTCAATAACCGCGATTGGACAGTCGTCCCTTAACACCTCGTTTACACGTGCTTGCATTTATCTATGGTGTGTGTGTTGAACCAGTGTGTACTTGTGTATTTCAGCATTTGGATGTACTTAGTGACGTTGCCAGGCATAATCCCTGTAAAGCCTCTGGTTCAAAGAGGATCTTGGTTAGTACAGCGTACATGAGCACTAACACACTTGTGTCAAACGCTCGCTATTGTCTCTTGTGTTGGAAAGATATTAAATCAGATTCAAGCAAACAATAGATTTAGGTTTGTTTAGTTTTTATTGGCATTTCTTATACTTATTTTACAACAACTGACACATTTATGCAGATGTACAGAGAATGAAAGTGTGGCACTATTGTGATGATGAGAACTGTGATACTTCAAACTGAATGCATGTACTGACCATGCCCATGCTGTACAGTAGTGTCTACACATCGGGAAACGACTTGGGTAATGACAGTGAAAGTGTACACGGTGAATACATATATGACCACTTCAGGTGGAATAATCATTACTGGACACTGTCTAAAGGCGATTACAAAATAGCAGGCTAAGATTAAGAAATAAGTCATGTGATCTCCTGCACCTCACAGTCTAATTCGTCTCTCCTGTTTCGCTACATCTGAATATGAAGCATGGCTTATATAGAGTAAAACACAGAGCATGGACACACAGACGACTGAAAACTTATAAGAAATTTCATCCAAAACATTTGTGTGTATATATATTAATAAATATACACTTAAAAAAATATAAAGAAACCAACACACAAAAAAGAAGAAACTTCACATGTGAGCTCTAGCCATCAAATATGCACTATGTACATTTAACCTTTGGAGAAAAAGATACAGAGTAAATGTGACCATTTACTAGACTATCAGTTAAGACAGACACGCAACGACACTTTCTAGATAGAGCATTGAGGGGGTGATAAGTGCATGTGTGCAAACCGGTCAGGTGAGTACCATGGTAAAAGCACATGTGCACTGTTGCAGGTACAGCGGGAGGGGACACATGAGACAAAGCACTTCTTGTATGGATTTAGCCACTTCCCAACATTTTTGTGGCACGCTGGTTAGCTTCGTCAATCCTGGTTTTGTTGGAGTCAGCCTGGAAGACAGAGATAATAGATACAGTAGGTATATCAATAAGCGGGAAACTCACTGATCTTCTGGGAGAGGTGGGATGTCGGATAATAATACTATTAATGATTATAATAATGTATGAAATGCATTTTAAAGGAGAACTCCAGCGCAAAATGAACCTTTGGTCTAATAAAACATTGGTACCTATAGTCAATCGTTCTCTGAGATTTGTTTTCATGACAATCGAATGTAAAGAGTTTTATCTCTAAAAACTGTTTGAGCGTTTACGCTAGTAATGGGGGCATTTACTAAGTAAAAAGAAATCGCAAGTTTATAGCACTAACAAGGCTAAGCCCCACACTAACACAGTAACACAAATGAGGGTCCATACATGCAAAACGAAGCATTGAGAACTTTGTAAGTGTACAGACCGTTCAATAAGAAGATACGTATAGAGACTTTGTTATAAAGTTCACTTTGTGCTATACAGGCGGCGCCATCTTTGGAAAACAGTCTCGATAAGTCGATCCCCAACGCCGTTCATACAGTTCAGAAGTTCGATGAACTTCCTAGAGTTCAGCTCACTCTGCACGACGTTTGTGGTCATTAACTGTCATTAAGTGACTTTCACTCAATAATGACATTTCAATGCAAATATGACATTGTTTAAGATGCCTTTGTTTTGACACCTTGACATAAACCAATATATCATAACCTGTCAGTGCCTTTGTCATGACAACTTGACAAAAAATTGAAGTTAAACTGTCATGTGGTTGGCTTTGACATTGGATGTCATGAGGCCTGTCATGAATATTTTTTGTGACCTCAACTACATTGAATTTGTCATTAAAAAGTTATAATGGCTTCATGACAGCCAATGTCAAAACCAACCACCTGATTGTTTAATTTAATGTTAACCAATAAAGCTGTGGTCTCTTAAAGGGGTGGTTTGGAATTTTGGACATCGGGCCTCATTTCCAAGTGAGCCTTAGTGTTATTTATCAGTAAAGACATTTTTTTAAAAAAATCATCCAGTCGTACCTGTTGCTTAGTTAGCCGGTGCTAGGCTAGCGCGAATCAATGGTATCTATTGTAGCATGCCATTAAAACAGTTTTAACCACTCCACAGTTCACCAAAAGCACATCAGTTATAACACCAGACTATCGATGTAAATGTCTGTTGATAGAATAATGTTAGAAATCAAACTACTCAATGTAGTTTGACACATCAAAATATATTTCAATGATCGCATTACATTTATAGGAACTAGTTTCTCAGCAGTGGCGGAATTTTACTTTGCTCCGGGAGTAGCGCTACGCCGGAAAGTAAACACAACAGAATCGCACTACGTTACAGTCAGAACATCAAGTTAGCTAGTAGTAACCTCGATTTTTTGAAACATTCGATCAGAATTTAAAGAATATTCAAAATGGTAGAATGATAGAAGTGACAACAAGTCACTGTCTTTGAATGCTGTTCCAGCCGTCTTTCCCGATGCGATGCACCAACAGCTACAGATGAACAGGTAATAACTTTTGTTAGGCTACTCTAACCTCTAGCTAATGAAGCTACTCTTTCATAACTGATAGATTGACACTGACAACGTTCAGTGGAGATAACGTTATTTTTACTATAACAGATTTTTTTTCTCTTTCTGAACTTTTAGCATCCATCTCGATTAGTTCTTCATCTGTGTATTCCGGCTCATACATGTATGGTTCATTGAATAACACACATTCCTCATCTTCATCGTCTTCAAAGTCCGAAAAATTGTCATGGCTTTCAAACGTGGCCATAATTATATGTCTTGTTTTTTTTTTTTATTCTTGAAATAAACTCTGTTTCTGTAGTGATGGCGAGTATCAGCGGCAGGTAAATACACTTGCGTGATTGTCATGTGGACCGGCTCTTCGGTTGCCTAGGTAACATATCACTCCGCCGCTGCTGTAGACGTATGCTGATAAATAGAGGGAAGTCTAAACTATTGCAATGCGATGAAAGGGTAGTTTGATTTCTAACATTATTCTATCAACAGACATTAACATCGATAGTCTGGTGTTATAATTGATGTGCTTTTGGTGAACTGTGGAGTGGTTAAAACTGTTTTAATGGCATTCTACAAACAGATACCATTGATTCGCCCTAGCCTAGCACCAGGCTAACTAAGCAACTGAGACGACCGGATGATTTTTATAAAAAAAATGTCTTTACTGATAAATAACACTAATGGCTCACTTGGAAATGAGGCTCGATGTCCAAAATTCTGAACCACCCCTTTAAGTTTGATAATTAATCTGCTATGTCATGTTTATGACAGCTTGTGTTGTCTTAGTAATGTCAAGTTGTCATGACAAAAGACTCTGACAGGTTATGATGTTATGGTTTATGTCAGTGTCAATTAAAATGACATTAAAAATGTCATAACTGAGCGAATTACACTTAATGACAGTTGTCACAAACATGCATAAAATTCCATGTCATGATTACAGTGGTGTGAGGAAGTACTGAATTTCAGTACTTAAGTAAAAGTACAAATAACCAGATAAATATTTACTTTAGTAAAAGTTGAAGTAACACAATGACAACCATACTTAAGTAAAAAGTAAAAAGTACCTTATTTTAAATGTACTTTAAGTATTAAAAGTAAAAGTACTTGCATAACAATTTATTCTCTTAATGTCTATTTTCTAATGATTAATAAAACATTCATTCTAACTCATTCAACCTAATACTCATATAATGATGGAAAAAATTAGTTGTCACCATTTCTGAAACAAGCTTGCAATTAATTAGGCAATATACACATCATGCTTATCCTTACTATATGTTAATAACTATGTTTGGCAGTTAAACGTGATTAATTTATGGTGTAATTCTGAACCTCTTGGCTTGCCATAATCCTAACCAACCGTATATTACACACGGTGCGTTTCCTATGCACGTAAATACAAATTTTCGTGTATATAATTGCACAAATAAATGCACTGCATGCGAGGCGCATTTAGTGTGACCGAGTTGATATATCTATGGCAACCAAACGTCACTGGTGAGACAAACGTGCAGACGGAAGGACGGTCAGATATACGTCTTTGGCAGGGGAAAAACTGATCAGAAAATGTAACAAAAATGTAACAGAAGTTGTAGAAATGTAGTGGAGATAGAAAGTATAATAATTGCTGCAAAATGTAACGAAGTAAAAGTAAAAAGTATGCACTATTTATTCTACTTAAGTAAAGTAAAGTAACAAAGTATTTTGTACTTCGTTACATTCCACCACTGCATGATTATGAAGGTGTCATGTTAGTCTTATGCAAACCCCTTCAAGTAAAGTGTTACCAAAATGCCTTTTATTTAGAAATCATGACCATTTTTTATGTAAAAATCATATTGACATAATATTATTATAAATTATACTACAGGGCTGTTGAATGCTTGATTCTGATTGGTTGAGAACGTTCTAAAGGTGTGCATTATTTTCAGGAAACGCACGGCTAAAGTAGTTTCAGGCAAGTTTGAACTCGCATTACAGTTCCATATCACTGCGCATAGTTAACGGAAAATAGGATTCAATTCATAACAAGAGAAGACATGCAGCCCCATGCGCTTGATCTGAAAAATTTGATGTCTAACTTCACAATCAACTGACACATACAGTTTAATTTTAATAAATAAAGTATAGTCCTATCTATAATAGGCTAAATAGAAAATTAAACTGAATATATAAATAAATTAGTCCTGCTATATACGGATTTTCGTAATTATTTCAGATAATATAACAGATAAATAATTATTGATAGGCTTACTTGTTAAAAGGGCTTTGTGTTTTCATTTATTGGGTACCCAATGTCAATTATAGAAAACAATAATGAACGAATTAATTAAAACGAAGTTAATAAATAAATAAATAAATAATACTAATATTGACGCACATGCTTTTCTGTCTCATTATTTCAACGTCCTTCTTCTCTCTCTCTCTCTCTCTCTCTCTCTCTCTATTAGAACTGCATTAATAACTGCATAAAGCCGGGACAGACTGGTTTAGGCCTACGCCAGTTATGAATGTAATCTTTCTGACTCATATGCCCAAACGCGGGTTCAGCAGCAGCAGCGTTCAGTCTGTGTTCACTCAGATGGTAAGACCTGCTACTACAGTCGATGGAAACAGTCGGTCTTCGAATATTTCAGCGAATTGTAAGTGTGTCCCCCATCATTACATTAGTCTGCTATCAGTGACTCAAACCTCCGTTAACGTTATACCTCCAAAATGACGTTTTGGAATTAGCAACGGAGGCATGAGATTAGATGCGTAAGAAATTAGTCCTACATACAAGAGGCGCTTTAATGTCAAAAATCTTGACAAACGTCTTGATATGAATCATTTGAACAGTGTTTTGAGGTGTGGTAACTGTAGTATAAGTGGAATAATTGACTTCAGGCCGTCGAATTATCCGAAAAATAATGCACACCCGAGGTGTAACGGCCACTCCGCTTCACGTCGTGACCGCATTACCAACCTCGGGTGTGCATTATCTTTCTAATAATTGAACGGCCTGATCGCAATTATTCCTTACTTAACATTATAAAATATTTAAACAATGCAGTTCATGACCCATGTGATAAGCAAACATTAATCTCAAAAGTGACTTTGTGGGATGTGACTTTACAAGCACCAACAAGCATATTTTGCTATTATTAGAAGGTCTAATCTCATGAGAGAGTTTGCAGTCAGAATTGAGGCTCTTGCATTAAGTAATAATTTATGCGATATTGCAATGTCATGATCTTACCATGTCCATAATCCTGTCGATTCTGACGGTTCTGGTGTCGACTCTCGTCTGCCCATGGTCGCGAAGCCATGTGCGCGTAGGTCACCGATGATACCTCCCACCTGTTCCAAATTCTCATCCATTTCGTTCTCACGTGCATCATTTGTTACCCTTAAGATACACAAAACAAAACATTCTGGGTTTGAGAGCACTGATTGAGATGGGCACAATATCCTCAGGATGATTTCCACATTAAGGTCACCAGAGAAATTTATTTCGCAAACCCTTTCAATCATATTTAGACTGGAAAAACATTTAGTTATATTGTTTTCTGATGAAAGATTTAAGAAAAAAATAAACCCAGTGCAACAGCACTAATGGTATTATGTAAGTAAATATTGGTCAATTTTGAATTAATGTTGATCTTACTCTGTTCCAGTTCCACAGAAAAGGACATTAAACACATACACTAGCATAGAACAACTGTCTAAAACCATTAAGGTGTATATGGATTCAAACTGAACATCCCATTTTGTTTGGGATATGGAGATATTTTGAGACAGCGGACCAACAACAGCTTAGTGTTTCTGTGAGCATCCCTGATGTGCCTGAAGCTACAGTCTGGCACAAGCGGACATCCGTCTTCAACAGACAATCATAGAGATGCTTGTGACTCACTGACAACTGAAGTGTGCTGCACTCACTGATACAGATGAAAACAACTGTACAATATAGGCTACACTCATACTGATCAGCCTTTGGGACTGACAGCCTTATTTACTAACATGTCTCTCAAATGGTTTTGTCCACACAGCAAACAGGAGTTAATGATCAAATAAGGTCTGAAAGAACAGGTGACTGTGCTGATGTCAGTCCCCTTCTCTAATTGGTGGGTGATGCCTTTAACCATTGTGACAAATAGCAAAAGTAAAATCTTTTAAATTTTTACTTTTAAATTAAATAAAAGATTATAATTTTTTTCACATTACATTAATGATCATTATCATTATTATTGTAGTTTCGGCTAATTGTCATGAAAATAAGGTCAGTAATGGCAAAAAGTCTCAATGGTTTTAATATATAAAATATCACCCAATTTATTACGTATTAATGATATAATTTATCATGACTGTTGTTATAATTACTGAATTATTTAATTACGAGAAAATTTTAATAATGTAATGCATATATATACTGTACTGTACTATATATATATATATATATATATATATATATATATATATATATACATATAGTATCATACAAAATAAAAGTTTGTGTTTATATAATATATTTGTGTGTGCTATATGATTATTTTCTATATATAAATACACACACATTCATATATCTATTTAATAAAATGTGTTATTCATTTATAAAATATTTAAATGTATATATAATATAGATTTATATGTATATATATATATATATATATATATATATATATATATATATATATATATATATATATACGTGCATGCAAATAATTCTTAAATATTTACGTGCCTGCATATGTATTTATATATACAAAATAATTATACACAGCACATCACACACATAAATTATGTGTATCGCAATTAATCTTTGCACAGCCCTAATATATACATATACATATATGTATATATATATATATATATATGTATGTATATATGCATATATATATATATATATATATACATATACACATATATATGCTTGTCATCATATACATAGACACACTGTATGTTTGATGACACACACATATATATATATATATATATATATATATATATATACATATATATATATATACACACACACACACACATATATATTCCCATACCCTGCTGCTGAAGTACCCTATACATGCACGTTTCTTTGTCTCCCTGATCAACACACCTCATTCAACTCATCAGCTCATTATCACATGGGATATATATCATATATATATATATAAATACGTGCAGTGTTGGTACATGTATGGCTAATGACAAATTATGTAATGTGTTAAAATATAAGTCATAACCAAGGTCCATTGACTTTGCCATTGCAGTCATTTTCTTAGAGGTAACTGACCTGCGGCATGAATCCTCCGCTGATGGCCATCTGCTCACGTTCATGCGACCACACGGGCCGGCTGGCTCGACACCACCCCATCCTGGTTATTACCCCAGGACTGGCCACCGCCTTTCAGTCTGGACAACCACAGGAAGTGAGAGAGAGGTTGAGAAGCAGGATGGTGTGAAGCAACTAGACATGCACTGAGAGGAACTACATGCAGATATAAATGTATAACACTTAAAACAGGAAATGGTGGTCAGGATTATCTGCATGTTATGAAATTTAATGAATAAATGACCGAACACACTAGCGTATCACTTTCATGGAACTAACACACTTCACGTACAGTGGGGTATGACAGACAATTACACACACTGATGGAGATGTGACAAGTTAATTGGAGGAGATTGACAACAATTATTAAGGTGAAGAGACAAAGAGAAGCATTCAGAAGTTACATGTTCTCAGTGAGGGTACAGAATCCAAACGTATAATGAGCACTCATTCAACATTTAGATACAGTTTGTTAAGATCTGAAGTTAAATCAATAGACCAATAGAAAAGCTTTTATAATAACAAGTAACATGCATTGCATTCAGGCAGGGAAGGGGAATTAGGCTTTTTTTAGTAACAGTTAAAAATCGGATCTGTTTGTTCAGACAGTCGATATCATATCACTTAAAGAGACAGTTCCGCTAAAAATGACAATTTTCAACATTTACACATCCCCTGTGTAACTTTACAGACTTCCTTTCTTCCGTGGAATACACACAAAAAATATGTGTTTTTTGCTAATTTAATGAATGGTATTAAAATTACTAAAACTAGAACTGAAATAAAAAAATAAATAAAATAAAAAATGTAAAAAATTACAAAAAGCACAACAAAATTACTGAAACTTAAAATGATATTGAACTGAAAATATAAAAATAAAAGCTAAATTAAAATATTAATAAAATACTACAATAGTAGGCTATATAAATAATAATAAAATAACACTGTCACTGATATCTGTGAACTATCCCTTTAAGGGTCACATGATCCCAGAGAATTACTAAGAGATGATGCTAAAATTCACAAGGCCAATCATTTTTTTATTAGTATTAATGGGTCCACCCTCTGTCGGGTTGTTTGGATAGCCAAATAAGAGAAAAACAGATTTAATTTTTCTCAAAATGTATGAATTAAATCAGATGTCATACAATTTATGGGTGTAATTTGAGTCAAGTAAGTTTGTAGAAACTTGATTTCAGCTGCAAAATAGGTTTTTAGGTTTCTGTCTGTCTGAACAAAGCTTAAGCAGCAACTCTCTAAGCGATGCAGGTGATTTCCTATAAGCTGTTACCTTTTATTTCAACCTTTTATGTAAGATAGGGCTGTTTATGAAGATTTTATGGTATGCATTGCCTTATGCCACTGCCATTGTGATTACAGGAGCTGACATGAAATGCTCTGACCAGAGGCAGTGAGACTCAACCATGACCATAATCCTTACTGACACAGACACAGGTGTGTGTCTTTTAAAAGAAACACAAGTAAAAGTTCTGAGGTAAGCCAAAATCTTCTTTATCTGCCCATACTTTAAAGTCAACATGAAATCAAAATGGACCTTGTTTACTTTCTTAATACATGTTCTGGTCTAACTGTGTGTGCATGATTCTTTATTCCAGTTGTTTCTTTATCTTTCATCAAAATGTAAAAACTTGCATCACTCTTTTCGGGGACCTCTCATTAAAAGACCACTTTTCCCAATCCAATCAATTCCCGATGCATAAAAATCAAGCACCAGCCCAACATTTTTCCCATTGAATATATTCAATACACAAACTTTGAATCACGTAAGTAAAAATGCGAAATCACTTTCATGTTGACTTTAAAAGTAGAAAATAAAATACATTTACTGTTCTGTTTGGTTACAATTTTAGTATGTCAACCCCAAATACATAAAAGGAATAACAAATAACATTCATAAATACTTCATCAAACAACTGGCGTTTGGCCTGCATTAACACTGATGACCGTTAAAAGCTTTTCAGCCAGTGACAGTTGCTCACATGAGTATTTATGCAGTGCCTGCACCATTATGCAAGAGTTGGTCACACAGAATATCATTAACATAATATTTGCATCTCATGAAACACGTAGAACCAACGTGTGTGCCCACTTGGATATTACTGAAAACGTGACTGAATGTGTTGTGCATTCGTGTCGTTTAAAGGTGCACTACAAGTCATTTTTTCCATCCAACTTTAATTACCAAAGTCCCAAGAATTAAATTATTCACACCCCTCAAGCAATATCCGCAATAAACAACAGAAAAGCTGTTAAAACCATGACTGCATATTCCCTTAATAAACTAACTGATTCATCTCCATATACAATGTATATAAAAGTGTAAATATCTAATAATTTGTTTAAATAAACTTTGCAAATGGCATTTTTTTTTTGCAAAAACAAGTATTAAACAAGAGTTTTTTCTACTCTAAATTCTGATTGGATGAACCATGTTTGACGCTCTCTGATAATGACCAGTGCATGTTTCTTTTCTGAATAAATCAGTGTTTTTGAGTGGATTAATTTAATCAATGATTTGGCTCTCTCATAAAGACCATGGATGAATCACCGTTTTTATACAAATAAGTTGTAAACATGATTTAATGACTCTCACAAATTGGTCCAGCAAATGTTTCAGTGACTCGCTCAAGGACAGTCCAATGTTTTGTTCCTGAATGCATCAGTGTGTTGGAACGAATTGTTTGCAGAAATGATTCAATGACTCTCACATATCGGTCCAGCAATTGATTCAGTGACTCGTTCAAAGACAGTCAATTGCTTCATTCCTGAATTCATCAGTGTGTTGGTGCGAATCTGTTGCAAGAATGATTCAATGATTTTCACAAATCGGTTCAGTAAATGATTCAGTGACTCACTCATAAATAGTCACTTGTTTTGTTCCTAAATAAATCAGTGTTCTTGAACAATCAGTGAATAAATTAAGACAGTCACATGTAAAAAAACTGCAGGAGTCACTGAAAAATTCGGACTGACACACAAACTTTAGTAATAAAAACAATGAAAAGTCCCAGTGCTGATGAACTGTTTATGAGCACATTTGGAAGACCCTGTGAAACCAATGGGGACCAGTACTAACTGTTTTAAATAAAAGAAAAAATGACTTAAAGTGCACTTTTAATAAGGTAAGAATTGCACATAATTAGAAGTCAGCTGTACTATAATCAATTACATTGGCCATTTATATGAGATGGTCCTCACTGCAGAACTCGTAAATCCAGGGGAAGGAGTTGGATCTGGATCCAACTCCTCCCACCTAACATATACCTTAACCTACCCATCTCTGCCCCCCTGATCACTAACCCTACCCCTTATCCTACCCATCTCCGCCCCCCTGATCCCTAACCCCACCCCTTATCCAACCCATCTCCCCCCGATCCCTAACCCCACCCCCTACCCAGCTCCACCCCCCGATCCTAACCCCACCCCTTATCCTACCCATCTCCGCCCCCGATCCCTAACCCCACCCCTTATCCTACCCATCTCCGCCCCCCTGATCCCTAACCCCACCCCTTATCCTACCCATCTCCACCCCCGATCCCTAACCCCACCCCTTATCCAACCCACCTCCACCCCTGATCCCTAACCCCACCTCTATCCTACCCATCTCCGCCCCCTGATCCTAACCCCACCCCTTATCCTACCCATCTCCACCCCTGGTCCCTAACCCCACCCCTAAACCCAGCCCATCTCCGCCCCTGATCCCTAACCCCACCCCTTATCCTACCCATCTCCACCCCCCATCCCTAACCCCACCCCTATCCAACCCACCTCCACCCCCTGATCCCTAACCCCACCCCTTATCCTACCCATCTCCGCCCCCTGATCCCTAACCCCACCCCTTATCCTACCCATCTCCACCCCCCTGGTCCCTAACCCCACCCCAAACCCAACCCATCTCCGCCCCCCTGATCCCTAACCCCACCCCTTATCCTACCCATCTCCGCCCCCCCATCCCTAACCCCACCCCTTATCCAACCCATCTCCGCCCCCTCGATCCCTAACCCCACCCCTCATCCTACCCATCTCCGCCCCCCTGATCCCTAACCCCACCCCTCATCCTACCCATCTCCGCCCCCCGATCCCTAACCCCACCCCTCATCCAACCCATCTCCACCCCCCTGATCCCTATCCCCACCCCAAATCCTACCCATCTCCACCCCCTGATCCCTACCCCCACCCCAAATCCTACCCATCTCCACCCCCTGATCCCTAACCCCACCCCTTATCCAACCCATCTCCACCCTCTGATCCCTAACCCCACCCCCAAATCCTACCCATCTCTGCCCTTTGATCCCTAACCCCACCCCCTTATCCAACCCATCTCCACCCCTGATCCCTATCCCCACCCATTATCCTACCCATCTCCACCCCCTGATCCCTAACCCCACCCCAAATCCTACCCATCTCCACCCCCTGATCCCTATCCCCACCCACTATCCTACCCATCTCCACCCCCTGATCCCTAACCCCACCCCAAATCCTACCCATCTCCACCCCCCGATCCCTAACCCCACCCCTTATCCAACCCACCTCCACCCCCTGATCCCTAACCCCACCCCTTATCCTACCCATCTCCGCCCCCTGATCCCTAACCCCACCCCTTATCCTACCCATCTCCACCCCCTGGTCCCTAACCCCACCCCAAACCCAACCCATCTCCGCCCCCCTGATCCCTGAACCCCACCCCTCATCCTACCCATCTCCGCCCCCCGATCCTCTAACCCCACCCCTTATCCAACCCATCTCCGCCCTCGATCCCTAACCCCACCCCTTATCCTACCCATCTCCGCCCCCCTGATCCCTAACCCCACCCCTCACCCTACCCATCTCCGCCCCCCGATCCCTAACCCCACCCCTTATCCAACCCATCTCCACCCCCTGATCCCTATCCCCACCCCAAATCCTACCCATCTCCACCCCCTGATCCCCACCCCCACCCCAAATCCTACCCATCTCCACCCCCTGATCCCTAACCCCACCCCTTATCCAACCCATCTCCACCCCTCTGATCCCTAACCCCACCCCAAATCCTACCCATCTCTGCCCTTTGATCCCTAACCCCACCCCTCATCCAACCCATCTCCACCCCCTGATCCCTATCCCCACCCATTATCCTACCCATCTCCACCCCCTGATCCCTAACCCCACCCCAAATCCTACCCATCTCCACCCCCTGATCCCTATCCCCACCCATTATCCTACACATCTCCACCCCCTGATCCCTAACCCCACCCCAAATCCTATCCATCCCCGCCCCCTGATCCCTAACCCCACCCCTAATCCTACCAATCTCCACCCTTCGATCTGGATCCAACTCCGCCCCCCTGCATCTCGTGTACTGCAATCAGGTGCTACTGATTTATATTGCCAAGATCAAATTTTCCACCATTTTACCCACATGCAGTGACATGCTTTGCCTTTTAGAGAAAACCTAAAAGAAGCCAGCTCAGCCAGCCTTGAGTAAATAAAGCATGAATTTCTAATCTGCGCTCCACAAAGTTCATTCAAGGAGTGTGTAATGCTTGCATTTCAGAAAGTAGCACATGCATATTAAGCAGGCACTTAACATTTAAACACAACAGTCCTTGACCAACGGATCAGTGAAGCATATAAACCAGCGTATTTGCGCATTCAGCCTGCAGAGAGCAGGGCCTACAGCTACATCTAACCAGTGGCGCCGCAGACGGACTTAGCTCTACCACCATCCCCATGCACAGAGAAGTGGTCCAGGAAGAGCCTGTGCAGTGGGGAAAGTCGCAGCTACGGAGAGAGTAAGAGCGAGCGTGCAAGCTGGCCACGTGCTTTTATTTCCTATTTGTCGGGTTCAGGCAGGCAGAGCAGGCAGGCAGGCAGGCGACAGGAACCACCTACTTGTTACATGGACACGGACATATACCACAGAGATTTCCTAAGATCCGTCAAATTCTTTTCTGCTTCTTTCATGTCCTTATTGATCTGATCCATTCCCTCTTCGATGCGCTCCAGTTGTTCTGATTTATACATTAGTCAATTATGCCCCCAAAAAGAATTAAAGAGTGCGAAAAAGGAACAAGGAGAGAAAGAGAAAGGAAAGGCAAGGAGGAAGAGAGGGACAAAAAGAAAGAGAGAGGCTTAAACATTCACAGTGACAAGACAGTCAGACAGCAGCAGACAGGTGAAAGCCTCGGACGCTTCACCAGTACCTACTTGTCGCAGGGACATACAAGTCCACAGCATTTGCCTACATCTTTTAAACTTTTCTCAGCTTCCATCATGTCTTTGTTGATATGGTTCATGCCATCTTCAACACGCTCGAGTTGTTCTGGTCAGGACAAAGGGGTGACAGCAATGAAATGAGACTTTTCATCCTGGCAGACAAACGATGATGATAAATGACATCTAAGTTGTCCAGAAACACATCTACTCAAAACGTGAGACATTTGAATGATGCGGTTGGGTGGTTAGGTTAGGTCGTCTTGAGAAGATGGTCTATGAGGCGTAGTGGAGCACATCTGCAAAGTGTCTTTTCAACCCAAATGCTTAACTTGATATTTTGCCTCAATTAAATTAAAGAAATAATTAAAGAAATTGTTAAAGAGATACTCCACTTTTTTTTGAAAAAGGCTCATTTTACAACTCCCCCAGAGTTAAACAGTTGAGTTTCACCGTTTTCAAATGCATTCAGACGATTTTCTGATATTTAGGAGTTGTAAAATGAGCCTATTTTCAAAAAAAGTGGAGTATCCCTTTAACCCCCAAAAAGTTGTTCCAATATGACATATTTTCCACCATAGAACACAAAAAGTCTTTTTACTGTAAAATCAACACATTCTCACCCCAAGGCATCACCTTTGACCATGCTTCAATATTTGACGCTTTAGGCGCCCTTTTATGGGTAGGGTAGGGTTACACGTGATCCTAGGGCGTCATCTAACTGACGCTGAACAGGCGCCTAAAGCATCAGATATTGAAGCATGGTCAAATGCTTCCCAAGGCGTCAGTTAGGCGCCCGTCTTATCCCAAGACGTCATATAACTGACGCTTTTGACCATACATCAACATTCAACGTTTTAGGGACGCTATCTAATCCTAGCCCTACCTCAGACCTAAACTGTACCGGCGTCATCTAACTGATGCTAAAGGTATAAAAAAAGCGCAGTGAAAAGTATCATCACATTCCATGGAAGAACAACATTTTTGGGTTCATTTGTGTTTGTTCTAATATTTTGTAATAGTGTTGAGGAATTCAGTTATTGTTGGCATAAAGGCTTGGGATGTGATTACAGGGGTGTAAATTAATGAATTAGAAATACAAGGTCATTTCTTTATCATAAAATGCTAAAACTGGCCGAGTAATTGGCTCTTTTTAATCACTCTCTAGTTTGAACCTATATCTGGTGTGTGATGACAAACTCTCATATGAGTTTATAAAGGTTTTTGTAGTCTTTGCACTGTTCTGGACATTTATATTGTATGTGCAACAATAGCTTGCCTAGTGATTTTTAACATCTTACAACTGATTTTAAATCTATTTATATGGTGATGTACTGAAAATAACCTTTTCCATCTTTTCATCTCTGTAATAGTCTTTCCGTGTCAAAATTAAAACTGATGCATGATAGATATTTTTCATTCTTTCTGACAACCAACATAAAGACAATGTGAATTACAGTGTGTACACTGTTTTCTACATTTTTAAATTGCAGTGTACAGTGTTTCTTATAAGGGAATTGAATCAGCAGCTATTCACAACTCCCGAGTACTTAATAAGCTCTTTTACTCTCACTCAAGTAGTTTTTTTGGACACGTATATATTACTTTACTTACACTACGTGTTTTTGGAAATTGGTAAAAGTAATGGTAATTTTTTTCAGTACTCTTTCCACGCCTGAGTAATATAGCCACCCCGTCTGAGCTAAACTGGAAAAAAAAGTCATGGTGTTTATGAACGTGGCATCATGAGCAGATGCTGAGAAAGAGAGAAGATGATCAGAGACAGAACCGAAATAAAGAGCAAAAGAGAATGAAATATGGAGCATAAGTGTTAGTTATTGTGTGGTAAGGGAAAGTAATCTGAAGAATGTAATGGTTGATCATTCATGAGCTGAAATGAACAATTGGCTGAAGGGATAAACATTCCTTTAGGGTTTTAGAAAACTGTAAAATCCCTGGGGAGCAAAACAGATATTGCTATTTTATAAATAATAATAAAGAATCATGCATAAGTGTCTTGATCTGCCCTTACTTGAGCTTGTAATTTTTTTTTTCTTCTTAGGTAGTTCTAACCCTAACCCTAACCCTATACCGTCAAAAAGAAAAAAACAGCTAATTGGGCTTTGCTGCTAATCCCATGAGCAAGAGCAGCGTGACTAAACACAGAGGGGGAAGGGTGGGAAAGAGACAGCGAGGGACTCGTCTCTTCATTGGCTGACAGTGATGTAGAGCAGATATTCACTTTTTTGCATGTGGGAGAACAGCAGAACAGAGCCAATAATGCAATGGCACATCCATCTAGCTGCTTTAGTGCTTTTCTAAATAGTCGATGTTAACCAGGATGGCCGAGTGGTTAAGGCGTTGGACTTAAGATCCAATGGACGAATGTCCTCGTGGGTTCAAACCCCACTCCTGGTAGAAATTGTCAACTCTTAATTGAGTTAATGCAGGAAGCTGCTTTATCTTATAGAGATGAGAGAAAACAGACCGAGGATTGACTAAGACCTGGTGAAAGCAATCATGATGGCTGAGTGGTTAAAGTGTTGGACTTGAGATCCAATGGACAAATGTCCTCATAGAGTCTAACCCCACTCATGGTATTGTCTTTGAACTTCCGGTTTTGCGGTCGCTCTGTATATTTCTATGGCATCGCTGCTGAGGAGTAATTAGCTGGTGAAGTGGATTTACTTATTGTAGAGTTAACAAAAGTTACCATGAGCATTGTAATGTTTATCATAAGCATTGTAAAGCAGATGATGAGAATTTCACCATCTATCTTTAGCTCGAAAGCAACCAGGATGGCCGAGTGGTTAAGGCGTTGGACTTAAAATGCAATGGACAAATGTCATAGTGGGTTCAAACGCCACTCTTAGTAATAAATGTCCACTCTTGAATTAATTAATGCAAGAAAGATCTCTTATCGTGTCCAGGTGATATAAAAAATACTCTATTAGAGGAGAAATTTCTATTACAAGTTGATAAAAATGACTAGCATGGCTGAGCGGTTAAGGTGTTGGACTTAAAATTAAATAATCAAAGTTTCTCTTGGGTTCAAATCCCACTCCTGGTAGAGAGTTGTAAATGGACTTTAGTAATTTGGCTGTAAGTTGTTTTGTTATTAACAAACTGGTTTCTAAACATTTTACCTTAAAAGAGCGACCAGGATAGCCGAGTCATTAAGGAGTTGGACTTAAGATCCAATGGACAAATGTCCTCATAGAGTCAAACCCCACTCCTGGTAACAATGACCTTTTCTGGAAAGAATTTGTTCAAGGATTCTGTTTTACATTATAGAGAAAGAGAATATTGAATGTATATCAAAGGATCGATTTCACCACCTATGATTAGCTTGTGAGCAACCAGGATGGCCGAGTGGTTAAGGTGTTGGACTTAAGATCCAATGGACAAATGTCCTCGTGGGTTCAAACCCCACTCCTGGTAGAGCAATAGGATTTTTAAACGTTACTTTATAGTAACGTGGCTGTGTTTCTAAATATGTTAAAAGAGTGTTTAGGATGGCTGAGTGATTAAGGTGTTAGAATTAAAATCCAATGGACAAGTGTCCTTGTGGGTTCCAACCCCACTCCTGTTAGCATCCATGCTACTTTACATTATAAAGATGACATAATTTTGAAAGCAAAAGGAGCAATTTCGGCATCTACAACTAGCTCAAAGCAACCAGGATGGCCGAGTGTTTAAGGTGTTGGACTTAAGATCGAATGGACAAATGTCCTTGTGGGTTCAAACCCCACTCTTAATATTAAATGTCAACTCTCTAATGAATTAACACAGGGAAGCTCTTTAATCTTATTGAGATGAGAGAAAGCATACAGTATGGCGTTGTGTGTCCAAACCCCACTCTTGGTAGCAAAGCTGAATTCAATATGGTAAAGAGATTTAAACTGAGATTTAAAGTTATAAGTCTTGCTTGTAAAATGCAAGGATTTTTTCAAAGAATGTAAAACCTCAACATGTTAATCTACCCATAAATAAAACAGATGGAGTAGCATACCTTTGGGATACCCAGAGGTTTAGGGCTGAAATGTGATTAATGATCTACTACCACTCTGCCCTTGAGTTAACTGACTTCAGCTGTTACAGCAGGAATGGGCATTTAGCAAAAAAAGAAGACAATTTTGATTGCTTCCTTTATGTCTAGTGAATCGCTAACTGGGATCCTCCTGAGCTCTAGGAGACTATTGCATGCAGCAATCAGAGCACAGCTTTACGTATGGGACGTGCTGTTGTTCTGCTCTAAAACTGGAGCCAAGAAAGGTTGCAGGATCATTTAAGGTAGGAAATGGATTGTCCTGAGGCAGTCTGAGGAACACAACATCTATAATTTAACACAACGAGAGGAAGGGCTGTATGTTATTTTGACAGACTAATTAAAATTTCTCTTTTCTCTACACTTCGTATTATCCACATAAAACCGAATAAAGCCTCAAGCAACATAAGGGCTTAATTTATCAATTGAGATGTGACTGCTTCTATTAAAGTGTTATATCATTGATAAATCAATTATTGCTTTGTTTTTCATTAAAATGCCTATGCTATTTGTGGGATTGAGTGTGTTTGCCTAATTATCCTAACATGTGTTAACTGGAAAGTCTTCCACCCCAGGGATTGTACACAGATATATGTCATCTGGTGAAGAGGGAGAGCGGTTTGTCATTACCAGCAACATCGATCGTTTAATTTACCTTTTTCATGACTCTCATTGCTTCACTTTTGACAAGACGGCCTGATGTTTATGATCTGTTTAAATCGTCATACTGCTAATTTCCTTAAAAAGCATCTGGAAAAGCATTGTGCGTAACCTCTAGACAGTTACGTTTAAAGTAAGCAAATAAAAATGACTTACTGCACAACCTTATTATGATTCCACAATGTGTTTTTTGCCGTAACTTACCTCCCTGCTCATCCAGCATAACCAAAGTTCTGATACCAGCATCCTTACTCTAATCCACCAAGAACGGCAAAGCAAGAAAAAAAAGAGGAAATAACAAACAAATGAGAGAAGCCTACAGGTGAAGATTAGATTCACACATAATTAGGTCAGATATATATGGAAGCTTGTTTCCACCACTGAATGAAAAAAAAGAAAAAAATAATTGCAACTTTTTTTATCTCACAATTGCAAGATAAGGAGTCAGAATTGTGAGAAATAAAGTCACAATTGCAAAATATAAAGTTGCAATTGCGAGATATAAAGTCAGAATTGCAAGATATAAAGACAGAATTGCGTGATAATAAGTCGCAATTCGGACTTTTTTTCTCAGAATTGCGAATTTACATCTCGCAATTCTGACTTTATAACAAATAATTGCGAGTTTATGTCGAAATACTGACATCTTCTCTCAGAATTGTAAGATATAAACTTGCCAATGCAAGTTATCAGGCCAATTCTAAGGGCAAAAAAAGACTTTTTTTCATCTCAGAATAGTTAAAATCGAACAATTCTGACTTTATAACACACAATTGCGACTATATATCTAGCAATTCTTACTTTATATCTTGCATTTCTGACTTTATAATACGCAATTGCAACTTTATATCACGCAATTCTGACTTTATATCTCATAATTCTGACTTTATATCTCGCAATTCTGACTTTATATCTTCGCAATTCTGACTTTATATCTCGCAATTCTGACTTTATAACACGCAATTCTGACTTTATATCTCGCAATTGCAACTTTATAACACGCAAATACGACTTTATATCTAAGCAATTCTGACTTTATATCTCGCATTTCTGACTTTATAACACACAATTGCGACTTTATATAACGCAATTCTTGCTTTATATCTCGTAATTTCTGGCTTTATATTACGCAATTCTGATTTTATATCATGCAATTCTGACTTTATATCTCGCAATTCTGACTTTATATCTTGTAATTCTGACTTTATATCACGCAATTGCGATTTTATATCACACAATTCTTACTTTATATCTTATAATTCTGACTTTATATCTCGCAATTCTGACTTTATAACACGCAATTCTGACTTTATATTCGCATTTCTGACTTTATAACACGCAATTCTGACTTTATATCTTGCAATTGCAACTTTATAACACGCAAATACGACTTTATATCTAGCAATTCTGACTTTATATCTTGCATTTCTGAGTTTATAACACACAATTGCGACTTTATATAACGCAATTCTTGCTTTATATCTCGTAATTCTGGCTTTATATTACGAATTCTGACTTTATATCTAAATTCTGACTTTATATCTTGTAATTCTGACTTTATATCACGCAATTGCGACTTTATATCACACAATTCTTACTTTACATCTTATAATTCTGACTTTATATCACGCAATTCCGACTTTACATCACGCAATTCTGACTTTATATCTCGCAATTCTGACTTTATATCTCGCAATTGTGACTTTATATCACACAATTCTACTTTACATCTCATAATTCTGACTTTACATCACGCAATTCTCGACTTTATATCTCGCAATTCTGACTTTATATATCACACAATTCTGACTTTATATCTTGCAATTCTGACTTTATATCTTGCAATTCTGACTTTATATCTACACAATTCTGACTTTATATCTTGCAATTCTGACTTTATATCTCGCAATTCTGACTTTATATCTCGCAATTCTGACTTCATATCTCGCAATTCTGACTTTATATCTCGCAATTCTGACTTTATATCTAGCAATTCTGACTTCATATCTCGCAATTCTGACTTTATATCTCGCAATTCTGACTTTATATCACGCAACTGTGACTTTATATTACACAATTCTGACTTTATATCTCGCAATTCTGACTTTATATCTCGCAATTCTGACTTTCATATCTCGCAATTCTGACTTTATATCTCGCAATTCTGACTTTATATCTCGCAATTCTGACTTTATATCTTGCAATTCTGACTTTATATCTCGCAATTCTGACTTTATATCTCGCAATTCTGACTTTATATCACGCAATTTTGACTTTATATCTCGCAATTCTGACTTTATATCACGCAATTCTGACTTTATATCTCGCAACTGTGACTTTATATCACACAATTCTGACTTTATATCACGCAATTCTGACTTTATATCTCGCAATTCTGACTTTATATCTCGAATTCTGACTGTATATCTCGCAATTCTGACTTTATATCTCACAATTCTGACTTTATATCTCGCAATTCTGAATTAATATTTCGCAATTCTGAGAAATAAAGTCAGAATTGCAAGATGTAAACTCGTGAAAAAAAGTTATGTTTGTCAGATAAAAAGTCGAAATCACCTTTTTTATTTCCCATTCTGTGGAGGAAACAAGCTTCCATAAGATGATAAAAGAACAGCAGTGAATAAAAGAGTCTCAGCATGCAGAGGACAGAGAGTAGCACGCAGCTTTATCACAACTATTGAAATACTTCACAAGCGCTTTTTTTATTGGGCAGGATATTAAAAGAAGGCAACAAGGAGGCAGACAGTACAGAGCTAAAATTAGTTCAGAATCGTAAACAGAGCACAGGATTGAACTCTCAAGGTACGGGAGGATGTGTGTGCAATATGACGAGTTCTCTGAGCCACACGTTGTTCTATTGACCCAAATAAAACAGCTGATTGTCTTATTCCAAATCCCACAACACCTCATTATTTTAACTAGATTATCAAGCAGTGGAGCGGTTATAGCAACAAGTATACCTAACGGGAATCTCTTTACATGCACTTTAAACATTTTTACTTCATTTAGTCAAATATCCAATCTGGTCTGTCAACTCATTGTATAGTAACAGGTATGTGCATCAACTCAGCATTTAATCAAAGTGACATGAGGTATAATGGAAACTGAAAGCACCTAATATGAAATCAGATGCAAGTACATGATGGAAGCATTATATTTGTTCAGCACTGGTGAACTTTGAAGTTCATTAGCAACCCAAGTATGCAATTTTCTTCCAACAACGGCTAAATGGAGCGGGGGAATGATTTGTTCACAAATTTTGATAACCAATTTCAAGATTTAATTTACCACATCTGGTACTGGTTTTAATAACCATCAATATACAGACCAAATATATTACATACACTAGCTTTCAGCTTTTTTTTAAAGAAATGGATACTTTTTTTCAGCAGGGATGCAGTAAATCGATCGAAACATACAATAAAATCTCTGTAAACACATTGTTGCAAAAAATCTATTTCAAATAATTGTTAATTCTGTTAATACATATATATATATATTAATATACAAAACATATATTTTCCATTTATTTTAATGTTCAAAATGTTTTTAAAATATTATAATATTTCACAATATTACTGTTTTAATGTATTTCTGATCAAATAAATGGAGCATTTTAAATAATAGACTT
This sequence comes from Hybognathus amarus, assembly GCA_030378365.1. Lineage (NCBI taxonomy): Eukaryota > Metazoa > Chordata > Actinopteri > Cypriniformes > Leuciscidae > Hybognathus > Hybognathus amarus. The sequence goes on along the minus strand of JAQIUQ010001681.1, from coordinate 280,249 downwards.
TATATATAATATATACTATCTGTATGTATATATATATATATATATATATATATATATATATATATATATATATATATTAAAAACATACTGACATAATTTTACCTAATTTGTCCATTATAAAATACCCAGAAAACCTTGTGAAAATATATAACAGCAAAAACAAATGCGACTTATAATTGCGAAATAATGTGATCTTTGCATAATTTCTGCATACATTTTGAACATTGTTTTATCATTTTTTCTGCACAGTCTGGTATATTTTGTCTTTGCATTTGGCCTCTAAATAAAGTATCTTCAACTATTATGTGTGCGAGCTCCACTCTTTGTTGAACTTTCAAAAAATAAATAAAATAAACCATATGATTTATATATTTTCAATGCCAAACCAACCACAATCTTTTCTGAACAGTGTCTCATCTCCACATGTGGGGTCATGGGTTTTTGATCCCTATTAGACACTAGAAAGACTCATTTTCTCTCCTGTGTCTCGACACTGCCCTATCAGTAACACATAGATGGAGTTTCTCTGAAATCATTATTGATTTTTATCACAGAGCGGAAATTTGGTGCTATTTCACAGTCTCGATTTCTGACCTTCAGAGGCCATGAAACCAAGCAGCGAAACAACCTCTTTGTAAAAACAGCTTTTCACATACAGCCAAACTGAGTTTGAATATAATTTCCAGTTTATCACTATATATTATCTTACCTCTTCGACCAGCTGCAGCATGCGGCGAGTACTCTCCAAAGACTGTAGAAAGAAAAATACACATTATTACTCACGATAACCTCAACAGTTAATACGACCCTGCTGTGTGGGTATTCATATTGTTATTTGAATGTGATGTGTTGAGGCACAGTTAGTACAAGGCCACAATGTTCATTTTGTCAGTTCCGACAGCATGTTACTAATGGCTGCCAAGTTCAGACTGAGCTGAATGTACAGCCATTTCTGTTCCCTTCCTTCCTGTTCCTTCAAAGAAAGCTCAAGATAGTATTATCCACTCATGAATATTTAAAGCTCTCCCATTCCAGTCTAGTGTATATATCTGAGCTGAAGAAATATGACTGCGCAGCGCCACAGGACGCTCAATAGAAGGCTAGGATTAGAGATCATTATTGTGATCTCTATTTTCTTTTTTTAAGAGCCATCATTAAGCGTCATATCATGTGGAACCATACACCACCTGGTCATTGTGAGGCCTTGAAGGTGAAATGTGGTTTTATCTTTTGTTTTGCATAGATTATATACAAAAGCGTTATAACCTTTACTAGTCAATTCATGTGAAATATCTAGACACCTTTCCGTGTCATCAGGTGATCTCTTCTCAGTGATCTGTAAAGCGTGATATAACAATAGATGGTGGTAATGCACAATTTTAGTTTGCGATCTACTCAGAAGAAGACACTGCACTTCTTTACATTTGAGGTTCGTCAAAACATCATCGCTACTTACTGGAAAAAAAAGTTTGTTACCAATGAAGCAACTGAGATAAAGTTAATCATTTGAAGAAAAGTCTATATATGAAAGTTAATGGGGTCCAATGTGGAGTTGTCAGTCGGTACTGGAATTTAAAAAATGTGATGATACCAGCATTTCCCTCTAACATTTGTTGAACGATTCTTAAACACCTCTGATTGGCCATTGGGTTGACGTGCTCAACATACAGTATATGTCTATGATTGGCTACAATGGTCAACGCTTCAAAAACATGTTGTCTTTGTTGAATTAAGCGCTTACACAGATACACAAGGGAGCATTCGAAAGCGGCATCTATATCAACCCTAATATATCCGCTGATAGATGGCGCTTTTGAACGCTCCCATGTGTATCTATGTAAGCGTTCAGTGAGGAGCGTCAAAGATGTCATTGTATATCATTATAGCCAATCAGTATGGAAGCTTGTTTCTGCCAGAGAATGAAAAATAAAAAAGGTAATTGCGACTTTTTATCTCAGAATTCCAACTTTTTTTCTCACAATTGCGAGTTTACATCTCGCAATTCTGACTTTATTTCTCAGAATTGCGAGATGTAAAGTCAGAATTGCAAGATGTAAAGTCAGAATTGCGAGATATAAAGTCAGAATTACGCGATATAAAGTCGAATTGCAAGATATAAAGTCAGAATTGTGAGATATAAAGTCAGAATTGCGTTATATAAAGTCGCAATTGCGAGATATAAAGTCAGAATTGCGAGATATAAAGTTGCAATTGCGTGATATAAAGTCAGAAATAGTCTGATAACTCACAATTGTGAGTTTATATCTCACAATTCTGAGAAAAGATGTCAGAACTTCGACATATAAACTCGTAATTATGTGTTATAAAGTCAGAATTGCGAGATGTAAACTCGCAATTGTGAGAAAAAAGTCTGAATTGTGAGATAAAAAGTCGCACTTCTGTCTTTTTATCTCAGAATTGTGACTTTATACCACGCAATTCTGACTTTATAATCTCGCAATTCTGACTTTATATCTCGCAATTCTGACTTTATATCTCGCAATTCTGACTTTATATCTCGCAATTCTGACTTTATATCTCGCAATTCTGACTTTATATCTCGCAATTCTGACTTTATATCACGTAATTCTCGACTTTATATCTCGCAATTCTGACTTTATATCTCGCAATTCTGACCTTATAACTCGCAATTCTGACTTTATATCTGCAATTCTGACTTTATATCTTCGCAATTCTGACTTTATATCTCGCAATTCTGACTTATATCTCGCAATTCTGACTTTATATCTCGCAATTCTGACTTTATATCTCGCAATTCTGACTTTATATCTCGCAATTCTGACTTTATATCTCGCAATTTTGACTTTATAACTCGCAATTTTTGACTTTATATCTCGCAATTCTGACTTTATATCTCACAATTTCTGACTTTATATTTTACAATTTCTGACTTATATCACGCAATTCTGACTTTATATCTCGCAATTCTGACTTTATATTTCGCAGATTCTGACTTTATATTTCGCAATTCTGAACTTTATATCATGTAATTTCTAATTTTATATCACGCAATTCTCGAATTTTATAACATTCAATTTCTGACATTTATCTCGCAATTTTGACTTTATATCTCGCAATTCTGACTTTATATATTCGCAATTCTGACCTTATAACTCGCAATTTTGACTTTATATCTCGCGAATTCTGAACTTTATATCACTGCAATTCTGACTTTATAACACGCAATTTCTGACATTTTTATTCTTGCAATTTTGACTTTATATCTCGCAATTCTGACTTTATATCTTAGCAATTCTGACTTTATATCTCACAATTCTGACCTTATAACTCACAATTCTGACTTTATATCTCTGACCAATTCTGAACTTTATATCTCGCAATTCCTGACTTTATATCTCGCAATTCTGACTTTATATCTCGCAATTCTGACTTTATATCTCGCAATTCTGACTTTATATCACGCAATTCTGACTTTATATCTCGCAATTCTGACTTTATATCTCGCAATTCTGACCTTATAACTCGCAATTCTGACTTTATATCTCGCAATTCTGACTTTATATCTCGCAATTCTGACTTTATATCTTCGCAATTCTGACTTTATATCTCGCAATTTCTGACTTTATATTCGCAATTCTGACTTTATATCTGCAATTCTGACTTTATATCTCGCAATTCTGACTTTATATCACGCAATTCTGACTTTATATCACGCAATTCTGACTTTATAACACGCAATTCTGACATTTTATCTCGCAATTCTGACTTTATATCTCGCAATTCTGACTTTATATCTCGCAATTCTGACCTTATAACTCGCAATTCTGACTTTATATCTCGCAATTCTGACTTTATATCACGCAATTCTGACTTTATAACACGCAATTCTGACATTTTATCTCGCAATTCTGACTTTATATCTCGCAATTCTGACTTTATATCTCGCAATTCTGACCTTATAACTCGCAATTCTGACTTTATATCTCGCAATTCTGACTTTATATCTCGCAATTCTGACTTTTATATCTCGCAATTCTGACCTTATAACTCGCAATTCTGACTTTATATCTCGCAATTCTGACTTTATATCTCGCAATTCTGACTTTATATCACGCAATTTCTGACTTTTTACCTCGCAATTCTGACTTTTTATCTCGCAATTCTGACTTTATATCTCGCAATTCTGACTTTTTATCTCGCAATTCTGACTTTATATCTTGCAATTCTGACTTTTTATCTTGCAATTCTGACTTTATATCTCGCAATTCTGACTTTATATCTCGCAATTCTGACTTTTTATCTCGCAATTCTGGCTTTAGATCACGCAATTCTGACTTTATATCTTGCAATTCTGACTTTTTATCTTGCAATTCTGGCTTTATGTCACGCAATTTCTGACTTTAGATCATGCAATTCTGACTTTATATATCACGCAATTCTGACTTTATATCTCGCAATTCTGACTTTATATCTTCGCAATTCTGACATAGATCACGCAATTCTTACTTTATATCTGCAATTCTGACTTTATATCATCGCAATTCTGACTTTTTATCTTGCAATTCTGGCTTTATGTCTCACGCAATTCTGACTTTATATCACGCAATTCTGACTTTATATCTCGCAATTCTGACTTTATATCTCGCAATTCTGACTTAGATCACACAATTCTTACTTTTTATCTCGCAATTCTGACTTTATATCACACAATTCTGACTTTAGATCATGCAATTCTGACTTTATATCTCGCAATTCTGACTTTATATCTGCAATTCTGACTTATATCAGCAATTCTTACTTTATATCTCGCAATTCTGACTTTATATCTCGCAATTCTGACTTTTTATCTTGCAATTCTGGCTTTATGTCACGCAATTCGGACTTTAGATCATGCAATTCTGACTTTATATCTCGCAATTCTGACTTTTTATTTCGCAATTCTGGCTTTAGATCACGCAAATCGGACTTTACATCTCGCAATTCTGACTTTATAACACGCAATTGCGAGATAAAAAGTCGAAATTATTTTTTTCTTTTTTTATTCATTGGCGGAAACAAGCTTCCATAAATCAGAGATATATGTTGAGTGTGTCAAGACAATGGCCAATCAGAGGTGTTTAAGAATCTGTTCAACAGCGCTCAAATGCTAGAGGGAAATGCTGGCATCGTCACATTTTTAAAGTTCGACTTGTTACCGAAGTCCTGCTTTTTGACATCTCTAGTTAGGTACAATTTATTCTTGAAAATATCTTCATCTGTTGCATAGCAGTTTGCAACTTGTGAGTAAACAATTACAGAATTATTTTGTGTCAATATAGTCTATTAAAATATTCAAGGAACTATGTGCAGTGGTCATGTTAAGAACAATTTTGGATGACATGGTTAACCCTCCCACATGGAGCTGTGTGTCAAAGTTCTGATTGTTCAGCAGGAGGCCGTGTGATTAAAGCTCTATCAAAGCCAGTGCAGAACCCCCGCGGGGCAGGTGCTGTGAGGGAGGCCGTTTCTGTCTGAAATGAGTGCGGTGCGGAGAACCTCTCACTGATCACCTCTGCTTCTGGTAACCAAGCAGCCTCGCCTGCTCTATGACAAATGAATGAGCAGTCTTAAGATAGCCGCTTCTTTTAGCCAAAAAACTGATTTATTAATTCATGGATGCTCTCTAGAGTGGTTCAGTCTTAAACTGAACGTCTGGAAGTCACGGTGTGTTCATTCTCCTTCACGCCGGGACGGGTTTATTTATATACAGATGCTGTCGTATTAAGGGTTTATTTTTAGACCTGCGTCGACCATGGGGTTTGAAGGTGTACTTACCTCATCGCCCAGCTGATCAGCTCTGGCCTGCATGTCCGTCAGCTCATTGCGCATGTTCGGAATCGTCTGCCATGGCTGTGGAGGGATGAGGTACTCGCCTCTAATTGGGAAGTGTAGCTCTTACTTGAAGGCTGGAAAAGAGATGAAAAATGCTTTGTGTTAGGCTATGTCAACAAATACACAACAAAACGATTTACACCAGATAGATCTGGTACAGCAGTGCACAAAAATGTTTAATATCAGATTGCTGAATGAATAATCAGAATTTATAAGTGACTCACACAGAGCAATCAACATCTGCATTTTATTCCATTTATCTTTGAAGACAATGATATGGCAGTCAATATATTCAGATTCATTCTCAGAAATTGACTCATCAATTCAATAACTCAGGTTTCACAATGCTCACAAGAGAGAGAGAGAGAGAGAGAGAGAGAGAGAGAGAGAGAGAGAGTGAGAGAGAGAGAGAGGGACTGGAAAACGTGTAATGAAAATTGCATTATGAATTCATCTGCTACTACTAAAAATAGTCTATTGGAGCCCAGTCAATATGAAATCTAAACTGACCGTATTCATTTTCTAGAAGCACATTCCTGGTCATATTGTGCACAATTCATTGGTGAATGTTATTTGAAAAGAAAAAGAAAAAAAGATGTGTTAATCCAAATGTAACAACTTGCTCTGCCTATGAAACAACTTTCATTTAGGCTGATGTCACCAATATCCATCTAATCATTTTATGATGGATCAAATTAAGTACCATAAATAGTCTAAAAATACATCTGATCACAGATATGAAATGGGTCCTAAGTACCTTTGAAATGGGTCCTGAGTACCTTTTAATGTTGACTTGAAAGACAAATTCCCTATCTAGACTGACCAGAGGGTCATTATAAAGAGTGTTCACAGAAAAATGTTACAAATGTCACAAGCATCTATGTTAAGAGTCTTGAATGCTTTCATAAATGCCACAGTGTCTCATGTCCTATGAGTACATTTGTGCTTTTCATTGAAACTTGAGCACACGCTTCTTAAGATGCTTTTATAATCTAGTTTAAATGTAGAAAAGCATTGGATACAAGTGTGTACTGTTGGCTACAGCATCATCTTGGCATCTTGGCATCCTGGCACTGGCATGTTTCCCTTATATTCCTCATTTCCTGGCACAGAAGATGTTTGATCAGCCCACTGATGATCATCATATGGGCCAATCAAAAATTTTGTCAAAATCTACCACTTAAGTATAGATTGTATCTCTTTATCAAAAGGACAATTTGTTATATATATATATATATATATATTTTGTACCTCTGACCTCTAGCATTAACAAGGCATTTTCGCCCACAGGACTGCCGCATACTGGATGTTTTTCCCTTTTCACACCATTCTTTATAAACCCTAGAAATAGTTGTGCGTGAAATTCCCAGTAACACAACAACCATGCTACGCTTAAAATTGCTTAAATCACCTTTCTTTCCCATTCTGACATTCAGGCTATGTTTACACGGAAACAATTCTGAAGAGAAAACGCAAAAGTAGCGTTGCGTCATCACTTTTTATTCTGCGTTTAGACGAGCGTTTTGTGTGGGAAATTTGCGTGCAAATGGTGATGCAAAAGTCTGTGAAATTCAATGTAGTATGCACTTCAGGCGGCTAGGAGTGCATACTATAACAACACCAAGCCCGCACGCCTGCGTACAACCTTCACTGTCAAGCAGACTTTTGCGTTTTTACCATTTACACGAGAACGCGACGGTGGAGCGTTTTAAGATTTCCACTCTGGAGGGTGGTTTCACTTTTTTGCGTTTGTAAGCCTCAAAAACGCGTCGCCGTGTAAACGAAAGGCACATCCGATAAAATATTTTTACATTTTCACCCGCGGAGCGTTTTCGTGTAAACAGGGCCTCAGTTTGGAGTTCAGGAGATTGTCTTGACCAGGACCACACCCCTAAATGCATTGAAGCAACTGCCATGTGATTGATTGATGGGAAATTGAACAGGTGTTCCTAATAATCCTTTTGGTGAGTGCACATCATTATTATCATTATTTTTTAATTCATGTGCTCTTGTAATCTTTTATCAAAATAACTTCCCCTTCCTCTTGCAGCAACATCTCTTCTCTTTTCTGATGATGTGTTTACTGACATGAGGGCGGGGCAACCTGTCACTCACATGAGATCAACCAATAGCAAACTCCAACCATATAATCAATTCCAGATGGACAAAATCAAGTACCAACCTACATTTTTTCTTGTTCGAGAAGCCATTTCACTCGGATATTCATCACAATAAGGAAGAAAACACTATTGCAATTTGGTGTCATACGAATACAGGCACTGATTACATTTCATGTATGCATTCAACACAAATTTCTATCCAGAACCACTTATAATGCTTTAAAATGAGTCATTTCATGACATTAGCATTGCTAGCATTGCGCCAGTTTAGCTACAGTAACAGCAGTCAACACTTTTTTTGGTCCGCTTGGATGGTGCCAAGTATTCCAGGCAATGTTACTTTAATCAAGTGTAAGTTGGCATCAAATCATGTAAATATATTGCCAGAAATCTGCTGTAACTGCTGCCGGTCCTCTCTGTCATTAGGCATTTGTCCAGTGCCAACTGGAAAAGGCAGCAGACCTCTGATACTCCATCTTCTCCCTGGCTGCTCCTTATATATCTCTCCGCTCCAGTGGTGAGAGGTCCAGAGAAATCATGAGTAATTAACTTACTCTCTTCTTTATTATAGCACAATTAGATTAACTAAAGAATCACATTTATACAGTGTCAAGCTGAAAGCCTGATGATCTGTTGCACAAAGCTGGTGCTTGTGGGCTCTTGCTTTTTATTATTCTGTTCTAACGTCTCTCTTTTGTTTTACAAATGACTAGCTGGACTATCAACAGCCTTGTAATCAGGGGTGTTTCCTCTGAGGAGGCAAGGGATGCATTGCCTCTTCAATAAATTGATTGAGAAAGGAATCTATATTGCAAAAACAAAACAATGCAAATATTACAAAATGTGACATTCCCAAAAGAGTATAAATCACTCGTTTTTCTAAAGTAACACTTTCCAGCAGTGACAACAACAGGTAAAGTTACAGCAAGAGTCCGTGTCTCTCTTGCCTCCACTGAGCCCATTTATTTTTAACAGACCCCCTACAGTGTGCGCTGGGTTTGGTGGGGGTAATTGAGAATGAATGGAGGAAGTCAATGCCTCTTTCATGCTATGATTGAATATGATTGGTTATGATTGGATATGATTAGTTCACACGACAAATTCCACCTCTTGTTTTGAGCATGTTCATACATCGCTCAGAATGTACAAAATTATGGCATTTATGGGACGACTAATTAAAATGACTCACTACTTCACTACTTACATCAGCTTGGTCAAATAACGATACATCTTTGTGTCTGTGATCAGTGTTTACAGAGCTTGATGACTGATGAAAATTAGTAGACAATTAAAAAGAACAGTTCAACATAAAAAAATAAATAAAAAAATAAAATAAAAAAAAATTCTGGAACCAATAATAAATAAATGTCAGACCGTTGAAACAAACCAAAAAAAACCCCAGAGAAAATCGCGTTTATAATGATTTATGGTGATTTTATTTCTGTTAGACCTTTGTCTGCATTGACGCTGTTGCATTAAAGTGGAGGGGCTCCCCTGTTTCAAGATGGCGGCTCTATTGACGCATTCTTTCTAATGAACTGCCATAGCCAAGGCGACATCTAGTGTATATATCTATGACCTCTGACAATGACTGGTTTTGCAAATATAGTTTTCTTCATTTGAATATCCACTCTGGGGTGCGTTTTCCGAAAGCATCGTTAGCCAACTATGGTGTCAAGTTCCGTCGTTTTCAGCATAGTTCAACGAGTCGGTGTTTCCCAAAACAATCGTTCCAGCGAACATTCGCAAACAGCAAATTCTCCAAAAGTTGTTCACCAAGCGTACAAATAAATTTAATGTTCGAAATCAAATCACTAATGAAATCTGACAACAACTGTCTCAAACATTTTGTTACCTAATTATTCTCAAATCATAATGGAAAGAACCCCAGCATTTTTCAGGCTAGACCAGCCAAAGTGCATGAGTAGCCATAAGCGCATGTCTCAGAACACTGACTGTTTTTATAGCATCCGGAGCTTCTGAAGTGATGCGATGACTTTACCAATGGGCGCTCGACTCTTTAAAACTCTTTCGGCTTCGTTTTATAAGGCTCAGCTGCCTCCTCTGACGAAGCACTAGTGGAAATTAATAAGCTTTCGTTTTGTTAGGCTATGTGTTTTATGATAGTATAGCTGCTGTCCTTTTAAAATCCATATTTTATTAGTACTATTTTACTTGTGAATGACTCAATGTTATTGAACTAATCTGTAGAGTGACTCATTCATAACACTCAGTTCACCATTATGTTGTAATAATCACAGATTTAATCAGCAAACAAATCTGAACAAATGTTTTTAGGTGAACTGAATCAAACTATTCAAAATCTCTGGAATTAACAACAATCCCCATGACTAGGCTTTCCTGGGATGTGCAGTAGTTTGGTAATCAAGGATATGCCAATCCCTTCAGTAAAGTCCGATTCCCTCATGGATTCTCAATGCCTCAGAATTGATTCTTTTTGGGATTCGACTTCCAGATTAACAAAAATGTAAATCATTTAAAAACATTAATAAAGTACAAAAAACACATTTAGGGAATGGAATATATTACTTTTAATAGTTCAGAATTTATATTAATCTGGACAAACTCAGAGGCATGCTGCATGGCAAGAAAACAGGCAAATCTATAAAAGTGGAAATAGGTCAGTCTATATGGAGCACATATGGTATTAAGATTCCCATTCTCTGTGTCATCCTCAAACGCTATTTTTCATTCCAGTTCTTTCTATGGAAGCTGTTATAAAATAATCATTTGAGAGGAAACTTCAAACTGCCATGTCTCACACTTCCACAATCACACTGCAAATGTAACACCTCAAAAAGTAATCGCCAAGACTCCTCAAGTGCCAATTACGTTCCGAAAGATCCACATTTTAGGGGGGAATGAAATTTCAAAGCAAATCCTCAATTAAAGGGATAGTTCACTCAAAAATTTAAAATTCTGTCAGTATTTGCTCACCCTCATGTTGTTCCAATCCCGCAAGACCTTCGTTCATCTTCTGAACACGAATTAAGATATTTTTGATGAAATCTGAGAGCTGGATCACTCCTCCATGCTAGTCCATAGGCTTCTTGAAGGATTGAAACTTGCCGGCCTCGAAAAGTTATTAAAGACATCGTTAAAATAGTCCAAGTGACTACAGTGTCTCAATCTTAAGTTTATCAAGCGACGAGAACACTTTTTGTGTGCAAAAACAAACATAAATGACGACTTTATTTCAACTATTCACTTCCTTATCTTTGAGCGTCTATTCAGTTAAACTAGTGTAATTGCGTAGAGCTACGTCACACGTAGGCTCACTATTGGCCGACGCTATCATATGCTGTTACTCTAGTGAACTCACTCGAGGCCCACAGAGAAGGAAATTAATATTTGAAATAAAGTCGTTATTTGTGGGGAGTTTTGCGCACAAAAGTGTTCTCATCGTTTAATAAATTTAAAGTCCCTGTTGTTTAGCGCATATTACTAGTCTTGTGGTGAACAATTCATCCGTGCAAGTAAATATATATATAAAAAATGTTTTACCTTGGTAATCTTTAATCAAAATCTGAAAAGTTACTTCCGGTCTGGAATGGTGTCTTTTTCTGATGACGTAGGTTTGACGGCTTGGGTTGGGAAACGCTTAATCACTCCCCTCAAACCGTTAGTCTGCTATGAGCGAGAGATGGAGAGGAGGAGCGCTAGAGTAAAACCCTGCCTTCTGTTCAATATTCCGTTTCACTTGGAAATACGTCACAGCACTGGAGAAAAGTCGTTTGCAACTTCCGGTTCACGGGGACTTTAAGATTGAGCCATTGTAGTCACTTGGACTATTTTAACAATGTCTTTATTAGGGTTGGGTATCATTTGAATTTGAATGATTCTGATTCCGATTTCGATTCTTTGTTTCAATTCCGGTTCCTAACGATTCTCGATTCCGATTCTTTTAAGAGGCAGGGTCAAAAAAGTTTAGCTAACCTTGATAACCAACGGTCTTTCTGAAGGAAATACTCCTTCTGTCACAAATACTCATTTTGTCACAAATTTTGCATTTTGCCGAGATTTCGTTATTTGTAGAAAAGTGAAGCCACACTTTGGACCGCCGACGTAAGCTACTCATGTTCGAACTCGACGCGGTTATGCCAACACTTCCGGTAGACGCTTCTTGGTTGGTGTTGTTCAGCGGTTTCTTCTTCCGGTCGGCGGACTGTGAATATTGAAACTAGGAATCAAAATTTTAACTTTTGAACGATTCCAGGAAAACGAAAAGTTAGTCCCGGTTTCAATCGATACTTGATTCTCGATACCCAACCCTAGTCTTTATTAACTTTTTGAGGCTGGCAAGTTTCAATCCCTCAAGAAGCCAATGGACTAGTATGGAGGAGTGCATCCAGCTCTCAGATTTCATCAAAATGATCTTAATTCATGTTCTGAAGATGAACGAATGTCTTACGGGGTTGGAACAACATGAGGGTGAGGAAATACTGACAGAATTTTCATTTTTGGGTGAACTATTCCTTTAATATGAGCTTACAACAGTCAAATAAAAAGATATACTGACAGACTTTCATACATCTACAGTACATGAAAATGATGGCTCAGAAATGAATCTGAAAGCACCCAGAAGCCTAGAGCAAAGTTTGTCATTGTGATTTCATAATGTGTGAGGATGCTGAGGGCAAGCCCATGATGTACGCAGACTGGTTTCTATGTGGCAGAGGCTGAAATCTTCTGTCGGTAAGAGCAGTGGGTTCAGAACTATTTTTGCTTCATGAGTCGTGAGATATTTAATGTTTCATGGCCATAAAACAGCATGGAGTGCAGCACATGAAAAATAAATTGCGCTTTTATTTTGTTCTTTTGCGAATGCAGTGAACGGCGTCTGAAAATAATTGTTGAGATGTGGTTTCTGGATCCATTACCATCTAACACAAAATAATTAAATATTTTTCAGACGTTGGAGCAAACACTCCCTAGAAGTGTCCATGGTGTGTGCTTTTCTTTCTGTTCGAACACCTCAGTTCAGTAAAACCATTTTTTGATGAACTATGACCTATATCAAAATTTGTTGTCCATCCCAGTACTTCCTGGAGAGAACAACAGTATTGCTGGTTATTTAAAGCACTCTTGTTGAACTTGACATTTACGACTAACAGTTAAATTTGAAGGTCACAGGTGACCTTGTCCAAACACATCACTGACATAGGCTGTGTTCAGTATCTCTTGCTGTGTCTGGATTATATAGTGTACTGCGCACAATGTAATACCTGGATCACATACTACATCCTGTTCTTGACTTATTATGCACTCGCATTATTGTCATGAAAAGAACTGACATTTTTATACAAAACTGGATGAATAATGCAACATAGACATTTTAATTTTCCAGAATTTGACATCACTTTCTGAATCAGTCTTGCGACATGCTGAGTTTATGTGACAACAAAGTAGCATAGCACTGTTTGAAACGTTCATCACTGCTATGTTATTTCACAAATGCTTTTAAAGAATACACATTGTTCAAATGTTTAAAAAACTTAAAATACGTATATTTGAAAGAAAATTATCACGGTTTCTACAACAAATATTAAAGGGGTGATGAACTGAGAAATCAAATTTTCCTTGAGCTTTTGACATCTAAGAGGTCATCATATTATAAGAATATCTTGTAAGTTTCAGAACTGAAAACGACCTTGTTAGTCCAATAAAAGCTTTTATTGAGACCAGCCTCAACAAACGTCTCGTTTTTGGAAGCGTGGAAGTATGACGTCAAAGACGAAGAAACCCCACCCGCTCATCAACGCCTACTTCAACATGGCAGGTTTAGCCCCGCCCACCGATTCGCGCATTCATGCATAGGTAAACAAAAGCATGCCTTGTGATGACAAACCGGAGCGAGCTCCCAGCCAGTGTATGTCTATGGCTCCCACCAATAAACATTCCATGTACAAAATGTTGTGCCGTGCCTGGCTGTGGAAGAAGACAGTTGCTGCATAAGCTTCCTCTGGATTCCAATATTAGGAATGCCTGGTTAAAATTTGTTTTTAATGAGGTTCCAGCAGATGAGTGTAAAACATTATCCGTATGTTCGCTTCATTTCACCGAGGATTGTTTTGTCAACAAGACACAGTTTGAGGCTGGATTTGCAGACCGATTAAGAGAAAAGAACGGTGATGTGCCGTCTATATTGGATCTGACAGGAATTGTGCAACACTCTGGGACTCTGGGTCGAACATGTATGGGCGAATCCGGTTGCCATTTGACAACATTGGACGTTTTCCCCCACATGCACTCATTATAAACTCATTATAATATAAGAGGGAGAAATGAAGACGACACAGATATGCATTTTGTGTATGACCTAGAAGTATGTATTCAGTGATCGGCGGTTAAAGTTAATCTGTACGGAACATCGTTGTTGTACGGAACATGATTATTAGGGTTGGGTATCATTTGAATTTGAACGATTCTGATTCCGATTTCGATTCCTTGTTTCGATTCCAGTTCCTAACGATTCTCGATTCCGATTCTTTTAAGAGGCAGGGTCAAAAAAGTTTAGCTAACCTTGATAACCAACGGTCTTTCTGAAGGAAATACTCCTTCTGTCACAAATACTCCTTTGTCACAAATTTTGCATTTTGCCGAGATTTCGTTATTTTTAGAAAAGTGAAGCCACACTTTGGACCGCCGACGTAAGCTACTCATGTTCGACTCGCGCGGTTATGCCAACACTTCCGGTAGACGCTTCTTCGTTGGTGTTGTTCAGCGGTTTCTTCTTCCGGTCAGCAGACTGTGAATATCGAAACTAGGAATCGAAATTGTAACTTCTGAACGATTCCGGGAAAAATGTAAAGTTAGTCCCGGTTCCAAATCGATACTCGATTCTCGATACCCAAACCTAATGATTAGTCTACGTTATACCTTCTATATTGGATCCAACAGGAGTGGTGCAACACACTTATGTGAGTAATATTTTTATTTTAGAAATAATAATCCACTCAGCTAGCATTGCATTGTTACAGATCTTTGATACCTAATAATTATGTGTATGTGTCTACAAGTATCTGTTGTATTCGAGGTGCTGTTGGTTCATTGTCCTGCGATTCGGGATCGGACTCTGGGTCAAACATGTATGGGTGAATCATTCCAGTGGTTTTCAACACAAATTCAGCCAACGACAGAGTTAAAGCTCATTATAATATGCAAAACTGTTATCCACTCACAGCAGTGGGCGTTTACTTCCTAGTCTTCAATGCGATACGCCCATAAAATCCGAGCATTTTTCAAGTAGGCTGAAAACTAGGGAAGAAAATAGCCCATAACTTATTCATTTTTATGTTTTTGAATGTAAAAACCAAGCGAACGCCATAAGTTGACCTCAGACAACAAAACAAAAACATTTAAAAAGTCGGTTCATGACCCCTTTAAGCAGCACAACTGTTAACTGTTAATTTAACATTAATAATAATAAAAAATGTTTTTTAAGCACCAAAATCAGCAAATTATAATGGTTTTTGAAGGAAGCGTTGTCATCACA
The DNA here is from genome assembly GCA_030378365.1 of Hybognathus amarus. Classification (NCBI taxonomy): domain Eukaryota; kingdom Metazoa; phylum Chordata; class Actinopteri; order Cypriniformes; family Leuciscidae; genus Hybognathus; species Hybognathus amarus. Next base: position 264,760 of record JAQIUQ010001681.1, on the reverse strand, counting down.
GGAATAAACTACCTTTTGAAATATATTAAATAGAAAACAATTTATTTTTAAATTGTTATAATATTTTACAATTTTTGATTAAATAAATGCAGGCTTGGTAACAGACTTCTATTAAAAACATTACAAAAACCATTACCAACCCCAAACTTTTGTGTATCTATTGTAATTATTGCATTCAATTAATTGTATTGCTCATGACTCATAATGTGCTTTCAATCTTCACAAGGATCACAAAAGACATTCCTTTAACTATACAAGTTGGATGAAAGCTATGTTACAAAAATATTCGTTCTTAAAGGGGTGATGAACTGAGAAATCTAATTTTCCTTGAGATTCTGACATCTAAGAGGTCATCATATTATAAGAATATCCTGTAAGTTTCAGAACTGAAAAAGTCCTTGTTAGTCCAATAAAAGCTTTTATTGACACCAGACTCAGCAAACGACTCGTTTTTCAAAGTGGGGAACTATGACGTCAAAGAGGATAAAACACCACCCCCGCAAGAAGATCAACGCCTGCTTCAACACGGCCAGTTTAGCTCCGCTCACCGATTCGCGCATTACATGCTTAGCTAAATAACATAGGCCTACCTCGAGATGACAAACCAGATTGAGAGTGAAACTCATTATAACATGCAAAACTGTTATCCACTCACAGCAGTGGGCATTTACTTCCAAGTCTTCAATGCGAGACGCCCATAAAAACCGAGCGTTTTGGAGCTAGGCTCAAAACTAGGGTTGAAAATAGACTATTACTTATTCATTTTGATGCTTTTTAACGTAAAAACCAAGCGAACATCATAAGTTGACCTCAGACAACAATATAAAAATTTTTAAAAAGCCAGTTCATGACCCCTTTAAAGCAACATCCAACAGACATTAGATTGTATGGTCTTTGAGATGGACACTAATGTGATTTTTCTCAATGGAAACTGCATCTTCTCCAAGTGATAAACAAGAAATTAGAGGTCCAGTTACACTGTACGATGAGCTTTCTCTCCATCTCTCACTCCATTACTCTCTCTCCTGAGCCATCCTAATTCAGTATTCCATTAATAATGGATGATTTGTCTGATAGGGAACAAGAGCAATGGCTTTCTCATTGGCGAGCATAGCCTTGTCTCTACAAAGCCATGGATGCACAGGCCATCTTGTAAATCATTGTTCTTCAAGGACGTGGCTTATCCGCCAAACCGGCTTAGTTAATCCACACCCCAAGGGAAAAACTACATCGCCACCCGAACGTGGCAGCCGTGCGCGCACTTTGCTTTTCTTGTAATCCAGACAATCCAGAAAACAGTCATGGACCGACCATTTTGGCCAATGTTTACTCAACTACTATGCATTTTATAGCAGTTAAAATGCCAAACATAGAGATCCTTTGCCAGGCACACATCTTAATGATTTTCATTTTCTGAGGGAGGATTATGGAATCTGCAAGAATGAGGGTTCAATGAAAACACATTTGTATTAACCAAACCACACCGATAGATAGCATAAGGGCATGCACATTGCAGTTGTCTCTTCATAATGCAAAAGGTCATTTTGTTTAGCCCTTTGGCAAATGTTGTGTCGTGCAAACCACCTCTGACGTGAAGGGCAAGCACAGGGTTGATATATACGGCAACCTTGACATTGAGAAACAGGTTTGTTGAACTCTGGCCACATAAAAAACAGCAACATCGCTCTATCATATACTATTTTGGAGGATATTGCCCTTTTATATTCATGAGTCAAAGCATAAAACTATGTTGCACTAATGACAAAAACTATAAATCCATTTATACGTCCATTTAATAGAGAGAAAAGAAAAACCTGTTGTGTCTCTGAATATAGCTATTATTACTTCTGTGCTGTTGTCTTTATACAGCATTTGCCATCTCCATTGAATTCAATGTGATGGTGATGAATCTTTAGGATTATTATAAATAATAATACCTAACCTGAACCAGCACTGAACAAAAACATGGTTCAAAAGGTTTGGTTTTGAAATATTTTGATTCAGCCATCAAATCCATCTCAATTGAAAAGTACACATAATTTCATTTCTGCATCAAATAACCCTCAGTTCAACGTTTTAGCAGATTTTTCACAGACACCTTTGATAAAGAGCTGATGCAAAAGAGACCCTCGAAATGCGATGCTTAATGTTAACAGCAGACCAAAACCACATTAATGACTCAGCTGCTATTATGAATATAAAATAAGCAGAATAATTAACGCTGAGTACTCAGAGTGATCTGACATTTTCACAGAACACAATATGTGATAAACAGCATCCAACTGAGTCTTATTTTGAGATATTAATTCAGCTATACAATAAAAAATACTACTAAAAAATAAAGCAACAGAATCTGATATTTTATATACAGTACATATCTTATATGATACTGCATTGAGAATGCCCACAATAGATGTCATTTCACCATCTATATTAATAGACCCAACATAGGCCACGTTTACACAAAGCCGGGTATTTAGCAAAACGTATATTTTCACCCTCTCCGTTTTCAAAAATAACATCGTTTACACACCCGCATAAATACACCATCGAGCGCCATCATAACTATGCCAAATCTAAGGCGGCAGTGTAGGGGTTAAGGATAAAGCCATGCAAGCCAATCAGAATCTCAGAATCGACAAGAGAGAACCTAAAACGCCGTTTCTCCCAGTTCACACGACAACAAATATCCGGCGTTTTCAAAAATCTCCACTTTGCCCGGAGTTTTTAGAAATAATCGTTTTCAGTGATAAAAACGGTGTTTTCATGTAAATGAGAGGGCAAAACGCAGAGAAATATCTGCGTTTTCCCATCGTTGTTGTTGTTGTTTTTGCCTAAATAACTTGCAAGATGTATTATATTCCATCATGTAAGCAAAATCAACAGTGATTACAAGGTGTTTGGCTTTATTTATTTAACATGTTATCTAATTGACGACTAGTCTATTCTTGAGCTATGTTTAGACGTCTATTAAAATCGAACTGACAGTCTTTTTAACTGACAACAATTTTGCCTTGTTTTGTCTAGATGTTAGGGCTGTGTTTGGATGGCTTTTAGGCATCTTGCAAAATTGGTGGCTGGGAACTAATAAAATAATGTAAGATTCATGTAGTTTTTGGAACTCATTGACTACATTTACATGCAGCCAATAACCCGTTTAAAACCTGGATATTAGCAATAACCCGGTTGCAAACGGCCATGTAAACACCGGCAAAAACCCGAATATGCTCATATCCCGGATTTTAAAAACCAGGATATTATACCTGGGGTACCCCTTTTCTAACCTGAATTTTTTGGTCATATAAACGTGTATCGGCATATCCCCATAGTGATTTGTGTTCGGCGCATGTTCTATTCGCAAGGAATCTTGGTCTTTTGAGTAGAGAAACTTACAAAATCCGTGTGCAGGATACCGGAAGTAAACATGGCGAGACCAGGCGAGACACAGCACAGCATACTTTTGGAGCGAGCTCAGTAACGTTACCAGCATCACAGCGCAAACAAAGGCGATCGCTATCTGCCCCAAACTATTCATTATCCGCGTGCTACTGTTATTGTTGTCTTTGGATACAGGAAGAAAAATCGGAAATGGCGCATATTGCGTCTTGAGGTTGTCTGTACGTCTAGACGCCAAACCGCGCATCGCCGTTTACATCGGGATATTACAATTCCATGTATACAGGAGAAACTCTCTCTGCTCACGCATGTAAACGGGTTATCCCTAATGTTTCAGAAACCCGAATAGTGACCTTAACCCGACCATAACCCAAAAATTGGCTGCATGTAAACGTAGTCATTGTTGACCTCAAATGAGCACATTTTTGTTTGAGCGAATCTTTGTGTTGCAAGCAATATCAGGTAAGTGCTGAGTGCTGACAACGAAAAGACCAGGTGCTTCTTTTTAACACATCCCAGTACAAATCCCAAAAGCACATTGCTTGGCAGGATGTGTTACCCAGCACAGTTAAGAATAGCTTGCAATGATGAAACGTACAATAATAAAAAGACTGTCTGATGAAGGACAAAATGTTCGATGAGCATCCAACGCAATGCAAGAAGATGAATATGACCTCAGTCCAGACCCGACCAGATGTTACCACGTCTACCTCAACAAGAGTGCAATGGATGAGTCTATTTTATAGCAAACAAGAGTCCACAAAAATAATTAGATGTTAGAGATCAGTAGATAAACAGAGCCTGCCACTCAACATTTCAGTGTATCCTCCAAAGAAATCGACCTGCCGGCCTCTCCAGAGACCTGCGGACTGATGTGTATTAAACCCGTCAAGCTGTGTCACATCGACCATGCCAGATGACACAGGGCCACAGATTAAACCCACCACTCAAAGAGGATTTATGGCCTATTGGCTTTACTGCAATCTTATGGTGTTGTCCCGCCCCTTCTGTTCAATTTACGTAGAACAACTTCATTAAAATAAATCTCTCATTCATATACACGTACCTGTCAATTAAACACAGTAACTCTTTACACATTAAACACATTGACATTAACCTCTACATAAATAGTCTGTATAATAAGTCAGTTAATGTATTTATGCTCCATAAAAACATTTGATATCATCTCGGTTGGCATTGCAGGAACTGGCTGTGACCCAAGAGGCAAAACTTTTAAAGATTTCGCTCTCCAGAAAACACTTCCAGCAGTGTTATCTGGCACAGACATGAGTCTAATTATAGTCATATGTGATGTTTACTCTTGCAGAAGTGCCGTTATGCATGATTTAGTCTCATGCCACACCAAATGTTGCCTTAATATGCAGCATAATCAGATCTCATTCCACGCAAAAACCATGTCACAGGATATTCCAGCTGTGACATCCCATCCTGAAGCTTATGCTTTCCTGTATGTCAGTAAAAGCAAAGTTTTTTTTCCACTCTTCTACCCTTACCTGTCTAGACAGCCATTAGACTGCAGATCCCATTCAGCTTAAAGCTTGATAACCATGACAACCAGAATAGAGGAGAATGAAGAGAAACAAAGCAAATCAAAACCAAACTTTTACAAACAAGGTTTCATATAAGACATATCTAAATGTTGCAAGCCAACTCAAAATAACAACCAGGATGAGTAAAGGACATCAAATAGATAGAGAGAAAGAGAAAATGGTGGGACATCCACGAGTAGATCCGTTTCCTTGCCAGAGAAGCGTTCGGTTTTTCCGCTTGCAAATTCAGAATTCACCATGGTGGATAAATAGCGAATCCACATGGCTTTCAAAGGGAATGGGAGATGAGACTCTGGTTGGGTTATAACACGATACGCCCAAATCACCCATTACTCATTAAGAGAATAGGGACATACCTTTTCAAACCATTTTCCCACCATTAAAGGGATAGTTCACCCATAAATTAAAATTCTGTCAGTATTTGCTCACCCTCATGTTGTTCCAACCCGGTAAGACCTTCGTTCATCTTTGGAACAAATGAACTTCGTTCATCTTCGGAACAAATTAAGATATTTTTGATGAAATCTGAGAGCTGGATCACTCCTCCATACTAGTCCATAGGCTTCTTGAGGAATTGAAACTTGCCGGCCTCGAAAAGTTATTAAAGACATTGTTAAAACAGTCCAAGTGACTACAGTGGCTCAATCTTAAGTTTATCAAGCGACGAGAACACTTTTTGTGCGGAAACAAACAACACAAAAATAACGATAGTTATCGAATAACGATATCGATACGATGTCGGCTAATAGTGAGCCTACGTGTGATGTAGCTCTATGCTATCACACTACGTTAACTGACTAGAGGCCCATTGAGAAGGAAATGAATAGTTGAAATAAAGTCGTTATATATGTTTGTTTTTGTGCACAAAAAAGTGTTCTCGTCGTTTGATAAACTTAAGATTGAGCCACTGTAGTCTATTTTACTAGAGACTAACACTATAATCGTGATATTAAATTTTCATACCGTCCCATCCCTATTAATAATGATATTTCTTGATTTAATTATGTCCTTACCCATTTCCAATGCGAGTGCGGGCCAGCAGTGCACTTTCACAGAGAGACTCCGCCCACACGCTGTTCTGAATGGCTATGATTTTTGATTGACATGTGGCGTCTCACAGTCGCATCGCGTCTAGTTTGAATTTTTTCGCGCCACGTGTAGTTAGGACACGGTGTTACGGGGTTGGAACAACATGAGGGTGAGTGAATTTTCATTTTTGGGTGAACTATCCATTTAAACTAGCAATAGTGACCATGCGCTTAGATCGTTAAAATAGGACCCTAACAGTGTGAATGTTCTTCAAAACATCTGCTTTTGTATTCCATGAAGAAAATAAAGTTATGCTGATTTGGAATGACATTTTTTTTGTGTGTGAACTATCCATTTAAAAAACAAATTGCATCAATTGCACCATGGAAGATGGTCAGAGTAAAAAATCAACTCCATATGACCCCCTGAGAGCTCTGCTACCTCTAATAATCAACTATTAAATCCTGCTCATCACGAAAACACAGCTCATCAAACCTAATCAGTCTTAGAAGACTACAGTTCTCCAAGGTGAGAAAAAAAAACAGAGAAAGTAGGTTAGCATGAGTCGTGTGATTAAATATTTGACTGTAGCTGTCACGAAATCACCAGGTTCCATTCCTCAGACAGTTGTTTTGACGCTTACGCTCCACAAGGTCGAACACGAAGGTCGGCTACAACCAATCCCTAAACGTTGACGTCTATAGAATTACGGAAAGTCAGGAGAATTGAATTCTGTAACTCCAGAGGAGGTATCTTAGCAGGAAGTGAATTGGCAGTGTTAATATCCTAATGTCAACAGAAACTCAGTCAAGGCTGATAAAATACTGTACGTCCATTTGGAAAACGCGCTGAAACACATTAATCATGCTCGGCGTTGCATTGAGGGTCGACTCTGAAAGTAGGACACGATCATGATCTCAGCCCTGTGATGGAGAGGATGTCATGTATAGCTCCTCTTTGTTTCAGTACAGTGCATTAAAACCAATATTTCAATGACACGCTTTCCCGTATCATATCGCCCACGCTCTTCTAAAACAGATTTGAGATAAAAGAATGCTTGAATATTATAATATTCCCCACTGTGTTGACAATTTTCATCATTAACATCACAATAGCCTCCGATTTCTAATTTCACTGCAATTTAAATGACACTTTAATTCAAAATCCTTTAAAGACACTGGTGAAGCTCTTCTGAAGTGCATTGTGGGTCTTCAGATGTAGCTGTTTCTATGTCAAGGACGGTGAAAATGTCAGTGCAGCACACTGTCACATCTGTCTCTGCCTTAATTCACAGCGCACTGTAGACATACATTATTCAATGAGAAATATGAGGTCAAGATTATTAATGTAACATTGTTTTTGTGTGGAGACACTGGCCTGAACATGGACATGACTGGCTCTTATAAAACCCACAATGCACTAGGAATAAACAGGACCAGATTCTGTAGAGGTATTTAATATTGTGCATAATATCATATATAAATATTAATCCAACAATGATTCAGGCTCAAAAATCAATTTATACATGCAAAGCTATTTTAATATGACTTCTGTGGAACACACATGTGTTTTTTTTCATGCAATTAAAATGAACGACAGAAGGGGTTTTCAAGCTTGAATGAGCTTGAATTTTCATTGAATAATGGCTTAATCTCAGTCTGTTTCTCAAACAAAAGCAAATGGCCTCAAATTCTTGGAATATTTTGACATTCCCAATATTTCTTCACTTTCATGTTGAAAATAGTGAATATATATATATATATATATATATATATATATATATATATATATATATATATATATATATACATATATATATATATATATATACATTTACATTGTATATATATATATATATATATATATATATATATTTAATATATATATATATATATTAAATATAATATATATATATATATATATATATATATATATAATTCAAATATATATATATATATATAAATATATTAATTATATATTATTCAAATAATATATATAAATAAATATTATTATATATATATATTATATATTTAAATAATATAATATATATTTTATTTAATATATATTAATATATATATATATATATATATATATATATATATATATATATATATACATTTACATTGTAAATGTTGCTTGCAAAATTAAATATGTTAAAATATACACATATACGCTGCCTGGCTAAATTTCTTTTTTTAAGTCAATGATTGGATCAGTATTGCAGTGATTATTATGTTTCTAGCATGCTGTATGTTTGGCAACTGTTCTTCTAACCCTAATTGATGGAGGAGCTTTTCATAAACAACATGTAGGAAGATACATTATGGCCATATTCCAGGATGGTCAAGATTCGTGTTTTTTTTTTTGGAAATTGTGAAAGAATGAACAATCATTTTCAAACATGAATTGGCACCTCTGAGTCCAGATGTTAAATTCATTGAAAGTCTTTGGGATGTGCTGGAGGAGACTTTAGAGAGTGCTGGACTCTTGCATTCTCAATACAAGATCTTGACCAAAAATAGATGCACCTCTAAATGGTGTGATATTATTTCCATCAAGAAACAACACAATTTAAGCTTTATGAATCTTGACATTGCCATCCTGGAATATGGCCATGACGTGTCTTCCTACATGGTTTTTTCCAAAAGGACACCTTATAACCAAATGATATAAGCAGTCCATGCAATTCATGCAGACCAAAGCACACACACACACGAAAACTGGGAGTACATTGTACAGTATGTGTACATTGCAACAGCAAAGAGCTTGTTTAGAGCTTGTTTATGTTTTAGACATGTCAATTTGCGATACTGGACCACACTAAGAAGCCAAAAAAACCCTAATCTGCGTATACTACAGTACACAGATCCATTCAGAATTACTAAACACAGCAACATACACTCGACAGATAAAAACATTATCCTGAATGTGTGTGGAAACAACATGAATGTACTGAAATGTGTCTGTGCATGAATTCAAAGTGTGATCAGTGTAAACTAAACAACTAAAACTTAAACAAAAATTTAAATTATAAAAATAACTGAAAATTTTAAAATGAAAGTCAATAAAAATAAGAAATAAATATTATAATAGTATATAAAAAATACTGAAATAACAATGTTTTTTAAATAAATGATATAATATGTTATTCAAAATCAGTGAAAGACCCCCGTGACCAAAATGTGCTTGTTAGCATATTTACCCTGACCCTGTGCGTCCAAAGGTCGCGTCCTCCAACCCAATGTATGGCTACATTCTGCTCAGTTCGCAAGGGACCATCTGGTCACATATGACCCTGAAAACCCCTGGGCAATAACTCCTACACACTAAAGGCTTATCTCCATTAAAACCCTGATCCCAGGATCAAGGAGAGTCCCTGGAGAAGTGGCCGGCTTCTCCACTGAGAAACTTTCCTCACCAGAGAGCTCCAAACCAGCATGCTCCCATGTGTTGCTTTGAAGATATTGTGTCTGTATACAAAATCAGACATCGGTTTTGCATTTTTCTTGTTATGTTTGCAGACAGAATCCGTGGGAGGGGAATTGGTCCTAAATCAGTGGGAAAATGGAGAGTTTAACCGAGGGCCATATTTGTGCTATGAGTCTATTTTCTCTCTCCTTGCCAAAGGCAAATATGGGGACAGCAAGCAAAGGTGATGCAGAAAGGTGGAATTCATTTCTGACACAGGCAGAGTTATTTGTGCTCGGTAATTCCTGATTGTTTTATTATTATTCATTACGTTATCTGCTTTTTTGACTATGTATCAAACAGCATTAATAAAAGGAGGGGAACACTTTTCCCAGAGGAGGTATTTTTAGGAGAAGAACAATTAATTTACAGGCTTGAACATAAGTCAAGAATAAAATTCAAAATGCAAAAATGCAAATGCACATCATTTTAATAAACTTATGTAAGCTTTTAGGAGGAACAACAACACATACACTATAAGTTGTACTAAGTAAACGCGAATAAGTTGGCAAAAGTTAAAAAATTTAGGCAATCAGTTACCTCAATTTAATTGGTTTAACTTGAAGTATTTGAATAAGCTAATTCATCACTGTAAAAATTATTTTCATGGTTTGTAATCACAACATTTTTTCTTTTGTCAAATCAACTTAGATAATTTATGTAGTTCAGATAACATAATAATTTGAGATTCTGGTGATTAAATTGATCTCCTTCATTGGATTAACTCATTTTTTCCATTTCAATGAACTTACATTTTTAAGGTAACCAGGTTACTTATTCTTTAAGTTAAACCCACAATGTTTTTTTTTTACAGTGTACAGTACATTTAACTTAAATTATCATGTAATCTCAATTTAAATATATTTTTAGTAGTGGAAACACAACTAGCCATAATTAACTAATTCACTAAATGTTAGCTTGCTAATTGGTAACACATTAGCATAGCCATTGCTGAAGGAATAAGCTTTAATGAACATTATTATCTGTTCTCAAACTAAGCTCAAGCTCTACTCCGTCACCATGATGTTAACCCCCAAAAAAACAACATAACAGACACTCGTCTAAACTAGAATAACAAAACGTTAAACACCACTTACCATTAATCTTGTACACATAAACACATAATTTATCACTTAATTTTAGCATTTATTCTCTCTTTTGAGTGGCAAAGCATGCTGGGAAATAGAAATCCCAGCCCAGTCAGTTACATTTAAGTTAAATGTAATGTAACAAGTTCATTAGTTCTCAAAACAATATAATAATTTAAATTACTTCAAATGTGTTAGTTTCGTGAAACCTGAAAGAAAAAGAAAGTTCTAAATACTCATAAAATAAACATAACTTTCCCTTCTCAAACCAATTAATTATTTCGAGCATGAGGGTTTACATCGTACTTGATATCCAGAGTGTGACTGTGGTTCAATATATAAAACTCCATGTGGCGAACAGGATGAGTGGCATGATTACTAATGAGTGACAAATGCACGACGCATAAAAGGAGGAGCGACGACAGTGAAGATCAAGAGAGGACCAGGCCTGCACTGAAAAAAAATTTAAATTTACAGGTAATGGTCTGTATTTTTTTTTTACAGAATTTTGCCGTTTTGTCATTATACAGTGACTGCCTGTTATTTTACAGATATTTGCTGTAATTTAAAGGTCCACTATTGAATTTACAGGTAATTGCTTGTATTTTGGTTTTACATCTATTTTACGTTTTTTTAAAGTAAATTGTCTGTATTTTTACAGGGTTGTGTGTAATTTTACATAACATATTCCGTAATATTTTACAGATTTTTTCTGTTAAATTAGAAAACAAGTCATTTAACATGTTTTCCTTGAAGATCATTAAGTATGTGGGTGTTAAAGTGAGTTTTAAGGTTAAATAATAGTATTTCCGTACTAAATACCATTAAATTTACAGTTTTTGAAAGTGAAAAAGAACAACTCATTGTATAATTTACAGTGAAAAAACCGTAAATTGATATTCCCACAATTCCCTGCATGACACTTCACATATGATGTGTTTTTGTTGAAATAACTGTTTCTTCATAGTTTTCTTAGGTTTTTTCGAATCAGTTATGTATATTAGGGTTTTATGTTACATTTAATGTTGTTAAACTAATGTTTAATGCATTTTAAAAATTTCATGTGTTACCATGATGGTGTTTAATGTTTCTGCAAATGAGACTGGGGTGCGCTTTTCCAAAGCATCGCCAGCCAGCTATGATCGCAAGTTCCGTCGTTGGGAACTTGCGACCATAGTTGGCTAATGATGCTTTTGGGAAACGCTCCCCTGTGCAGTTTCTATATATTAGTATTAACTCTCTTGTGGAAAAGCTGCTTGTAATGAACTTTGAATGATCATGTGACTGTCATCATCACTGTGGTTGTCAGTGTTACAATGGTACAAAACAGATATTAATACTTCAATAGGTCAGTAAATTAACATTATTATATCAGATAATGAAAGATATTTTTGTGTAGAATAACAGTAATAAACCATAATTATAGAATAAGAAATTACCATTTTTTTACTGTTTTTTACCGTTTTTTACTGACAGTATTTTTCCGTTTTTTTAATAGACATTTTCTGGCGCCCCTGCTGCCAGAAAATTACCGTTTTTTACAGTTTTTTTTTACAGTGTGCACTATTTTATTTGATGTTGTGTTTTGTTATATTAGACAGCAGTCGTCCTGCCTCCTTCTTCCTATAACAACGAATTTTGCTTCACTCTACAGCAATACGAATGCAAAAAGTCCTACAGTCCGTAAGTTCATGTAAAATCCATGGCAGAAATTTTTAAGCTGAAGAAAAAGTGAATAAAACATGAAGTACAGCAGCAAAATAGGCCAAAAACACTGTACCATAAGAAGCCACAGGCCCCATGACATTATAAACAACTTATCCAGAGCACTATTAAAATGTATTCTCTATGAAATAGCCAACTTGTAATATAAAACAACTCTTTTTACTTTCTCAGTGCACATGTAGTCTTGCAATGCAAAACATCAGTCCACGTTGTTTGAAATAAAAATGTGCTTGTCTTTATAATCTTTAATCAAAATGTAATATCCTGTTCCACCTCGGCAACTATATTCCTTACGCCTGTTATCATGCATCTTTCTTACTTTTGAAGACTCTCCCCTCCAACTGCTTGGCTCCAAATGCTATATTTCGCACATGCCAAACAATTCCTAAGGGATGAAATCAAATCTAATCTATAAATGAGAAGTCATAAAAATACTTGCTCAGATAAAATGGGGTGCGAATGACATTCAAAGTGCAATGTAATTGTGAAAGGCACTACAGGAAATTGAGAAAATTTGTCTTTGACCAACTATAAACTAAGACTTGACCTCAACTGCAATGACAAACACAACATGACATGGAGCAGGAGCAAAAACATTCATAAAAGCAGGTTGCACAAACTTTTGAAGGATGCAACCCGGTTTTTTCCCCATGACTAGCACAGCAGATATGATACGGTCACGAAGAACAAGCCGTGAAATGCGCTGTTATCAAAGACCACAAATCCTTTTTTTGAAAAGGAGGAAAAAAGATGAAAGTCTGCCCTCAGAAAATGTTTCTATTCTGGGTAAATGCCATAGATTACACACAGACAAGTGATGCAACCCAAAAGGACGCCACAAAAACCTGCTGAACATCACTACCGTAAAAAAGAAAAAAGAAAAAAAAATCAAGTATGGAATGATTATTCGAAAACTTCACGATTATATAATTGTCATATTTGTGTCAGAGCGTTGGCTGTGTAGTGCAGCAGCGTTCGGGAGGTTCAAAGCAATCATCTTTACCAGAGGGGATTACAGCTTTAAAACCAAAGTGAGTGTCCCATTCAGGAAGGGATAAAGCCCAGTGTACTAATCTGATGGAGCGGAGGTAGCTTGTATGAAGCCATCCATTAAAGCCACCAGCCACAGTCATTTATGTGGACTGCTAACTATCTCTCTGACCCTACAGAGGAGCCTGAACATGTTAGCAATGCAACGCCTAGAGCAGAACATGAGCTTGTCATGTCCACAGCATGGACGGCATTAGTCATCATCAAAGTCATCAAGGGAAGGGAACATTCCAGCGAACAAACAATTTGTATGCTGACTGTTTGACATACGGCGCCGTCAACACGGCCAATAAAGTCATATGCAGCCCAAGGAGCGTGTTATATCACAATCTCTGACTGATGTGATGTTTCTGTACAGGTCACAATGTAAAATGTATTTTTAAAATATTTAACAAACAGCAGTCTTTCAATGCTGTGTAAAAATGAACATGCTATAAGCAATACAATTGTGGCAACAGATTATTAATAGGGATGCACGATATATCGGCCACCATATCGGTATCGGCCGATATATGTTCATTTGTAATGTTATCGTTATCGGCCTGGTAAGAAAATGTGGCCGATATATTAAAGCCGATAAATAATGTATTATTCCCTTCAGCTGAGACACTTGTTGAGCACTGTTTATGTTTTTGAATTTCTTGAAATATGATTGAAATCTCTTCAAAAAATTAAAATACGGTTCGTTGCAACATGTGCAGTGCAAATCTGTCAAATCGGCTACATAACACTATAATGAGAACATCATTATAATCGTGCGTATGGGACATTGGTTTAATTGTGAGACTTTTGTTTTTGTATTTAGGCTCTCAAAATTATACAAAAATTTGGATTTAAATTTATCGGCCGATATATCGGTATCGGCTTTTAAATATAAAGAATTATCAGTTATCGGTATCTGGCCAAAATTTTCATATCGGTGCATCCCTAATTATTAATTAATTTTAACAAATTAGAATTTAGTAATGATTAATCAAATTAATTCCTTAAAAGTTAACCAGTCAAATGATTGTGAAAAAAATATGTTAAAACATAACCAACACAAACAAAACTTAAAGTGAATGACTTAAGGGTCAAGAGCCTAACTAAAACAAACACTGATCACCATAATGGTGACTTAAAATGACAGTTTTCTCCAGTAATTCTGCTTGTTAACATCAGGCATCTTCAATATTGGCAATATAAAATAAAGAGTTCTGTTATTCAGATATTTTTGTTTATATTTTGTGTAAATTTTTACTAATTTTTAAATGGTCAACTTTTAAGGAATTAATTAGATTAATTATTAGTCAGTTCTACTTTGTTGAATTTAATAAATAATATTGCTTATAATTAGAGCTGTGCAAAAATTAATTGCGATTAATCACATCTGAAATAAAAGTCTGTGTTTACATAATATATGTGTGTGTGCTGTATATAATTATTTTGTATATATAAAAACACACACATGCATGTATATATTTAAGAAAATGTGTTATTCATATATGAAGTATTATATATATATATATATATATATATATATATATATATATATATATATATATATATATATATATATATACAGAATTTAAGCACAAATAATTCTTAAATACATGCATGCATAGGTATTTATATATACAAAATAATTATACACAGCACACACAAATATATTATGTAAGCACAGACTTTTATTTTGTACTGCGATTAATCGCAATTAACTTTTGCACAGCCCTACTTATAATCTGTTGTCACAATTTTATTGACTAGATATAGCGTATTCATTTTTACAGTGATTTCTAGACAAATACATCAAATCTTTTTAAACACCATGTGTTAGGAAAAGCAGTGCTGACTTCACACTGTGTTGTCCCTTGGCACTGAACACACGCAGGTGGAGTGTGCGATCAAAATTTTCACTTTCACCTGCTTCAAGCACCTCAGTTATTCTCTAAAACGGATCATATCGACACTGATCTAAAAATAAAGGAAGAATACGAACACGTTTTCCTCAAACATCCCCACGTGAACCCTGAAACAAAGTGTCTATATGTTGCCACCAGCCTCTCCGGGGGAACAATTCGGTGCCAACACCCTGTTGGAAGATATAAAGCTGTAAACAGACCTGATGACGAAGAAAACACACCCTGGCCTAGATAAACAGTTACGCAATCCATCCTGGCTACTTCCCCTAAAACAGAAGAGTAAATGCCAACACTACAAGTCCCATGGCTCTAGCTTGAACAATTGATGTCTGTTGGCTCATTGCACGTGGAGAGATGTGATAAAGTTTTGGCAGCTTTGATTGAAATAGAGAACAGTTAAACCTTTAAATGCACCACCCAGAAAAAAATTTTAATGTGTGATTTGAGATTTCAATCACATTTATCATCTATGAACAAACTTATAAAATCTTATATCATAATCGTATTATTAGATTAGGAGGTTACAACCTCAAAACCATAACAGCATGGAGGGTAAGCTTATATATAAATTTATGTTAAACTTTGCAAAAATGGCATTGATGATGTTACAAGTGTGGTATTTTTCTGACTGCATGTAATGCTAATATATCAACAACATACATGAGCCGTTAAAATCAGTTTTTACTGTAAAACGCCACACAATGACTTAAAGTTAATCAAAACTGGCCTCTGCATCAACTATGGTCAATGATGGACATGAAAACGGAGCATAATGTTAATAAACAACTGCATTCAAATCACAAAATAATGCTATAGTATAAATAATAATAACATAATATAAATGCAATACAAAATAATCCCATGCACATAACATAAGCAACTAAAGCATAAAAAAGATCAAATTAACACAAAATTAAATCCATCAAATGTGATGGTTCACACAGGAAATTCTTGGAACTCCCCTTTTACATAATTTGAATGGTTTTCAAATGTTTTTTCTAATATTTTTTTAATTTTATTTTACTTTAAATGTATATTATATACAGTATATTGCTTAATTAAATATTTATATTTATATTTAACAAAGCAACATATACATATACATATACACATGCTGTATTGTGTTATTGTTTTTAAATGTTTTTCCTTTTCTTTTTTTTACAATAATTTAGTTTTTAATATATATATATATATATATATATATATATATATATATATATATATATATATATATATATATATATATATATATATATAGGCCATAGTTAATTTACAGTCAACCAATTAAGAGGTTTTCAGCATTGGTACATTCTACCATTATTTGGAAAAATATGTTTTTTCGCCAGCATATGATTGCAAATACAGTCCAAAATAACCCTACTTGTTGTTTGAGAAAACAGTAATTTAATAATGCATCTCATGCAAGTCTAAAAAAGGGATATTCTCATTATTTCAATCTGCTCAAAACTAGGACACATCTATGATTAATTCGAAAAAAAGACAGTTTCTTTGTACTATGGAGGCTTGACTTCCACAAAAGAATGAATTCGGTGTTTAAATAACTAGTTGTGTGCTTCTTCGGTCTATTTTTACAGTTTAGGCGCGCGCGTCTCTTAACGAGCGCTGTCCGTGGTGCTTAAATCCACACAACAAGCATGAGCACGAGCCGACGCTTTAAATCGCTCAATTACATCCCCGAAACTTCTTCGAAAATAAAAACAAAAATTACACCATAACAAAAATCAACGAACTAAACCTGTGGGAGTTAAGCGTCTAAAGCAAAAGCGCGGCTAAAAACAAAGAAAACACCTACCTTGCTCTCGATGAACCACGTTGGGGATGTTACTATCGCCTTGCCTCCTTCAGCACTGATTTGGGTCACCTAGTGCTTGTGCACACAGCTCTGGAGTGAGTGAGTGAGTGAAAAAAACCTCATCCCTCATCAAAGATGGCGTGCCCCCACCTAACGTCATAATGACCCTCAACACTAGGGCGTGCCCATACAACCTCGGAGTGAGTGTAAATAACCCCGCCCTCATCCAGGATGACGAGCCTCTCTAACGTCACTATGACCCTCAGCACTAGGGCGAGGCTGCTATGGGATTTAAAACTCATTGATATTTGTTAAATTGGAGTGCATTGGTTTAGTAGGTTGTTTGGCTCCATATTATTTATTGTGATTGCAAAATTAAGCATTTTCCTTCTCATTTAACACTCTAGTAAATGATCACCCAATAGATTGTGGCCTCAGAGAAGTGGTTATCAACACTTTTGACACCAGGGTCACCCACAAGCAGGGCGCCGTAAAGGGGGGAAACGTTAGGACAATTTGCAAGGGGCCATCAAATAGGTAAAAACTTACCTATTTGTAAAAAAAATACATATACATATAAAATATCATCATTGAGTATATTTCAATTAATAATACATTGAACGATGTCTTTGATTTGACTTATTTTGGCAATAAAAGTTTGACCCCATTGACCAAAAAGTAAATATCCATATTGACTGACCACCCCCATCCGCATGAAATGGTTTGGTCCTGCCTAAGCGCGCGCATCGTTGACGGTGTTTTAGCAGACAGTCAATCAATGCACGGTGAAAGCGCAGGTGCGCTAGAAATACAGAGACCACAATGTCGAATAGTAAAATAAACTCTGGTTTCCAGAAAAGGAAAGAAAGGAAAGAGAGAGAGGAAAGACTAAAGAAAGGCTGTGTAGCCCAGTTTTTCACAAAGAAAGGTGAGTAGCCTTTAGTCTGTGAGTGGTAAACCTGTTGTCCATAGTGAAATAAGTTAGCTAACTTAGCTGCAGGCTAGTGTTAGCCAACATTTCATCAACATTTAATAAGTGCAGGGAAACGTTTAGCAATATATTCATTTTGAATCATCCATCCTTTTTAGCAGATTTAGCAACAACAACAGATGAGTCAGCAGCACCCCAGTCTCCCCATACTAACTGCACCCCTCCCAGTCCCTGTCCCAGTGAAGAAGGACTAAGCAACATTGTGTTGATTTAGCATCATTCCAGGCAGTATATGTGAGGTTCTCTGTCTCTCTTGCTCTTTTTTACTGTACCAAAAAATATGACAATCTCCTGTCTGTACAGTAGATACAGTTAGAAACAAGAAGTAGCTTACCTCAACATGCATGTAAGTTACAGACAGTATTAAAATAATCCAGTTTGATCTGTTCATTTAGACTGAATTTTGGCTGTAAATGACATCTATACAGACTTTATTATTTTCTATCATGAACGGCAATTTGTTTGAGAAGCTTACACACACACACACACATTGTATCGAATGTATTTGTGTCAATGTTCTGTAGTGTTAGTGTTATTGGTGTATGGCATATTTTAATATATATATATATATATATACTGTATATATATATATATATATATATATATATATATATATATATATATATATATATATATATATATGAGGGGGCCCAATGTGATTTTTTTGTCATGGGGCCTAAAATTCCTGGCAGCGCCCCTGCCCACAAGACAATATTCAAAGGCAACCGTCTGAAACTGGGAGATTGAAATTGTGTCAACATTCCAGATATTTCAGGAGCTGTTTATTCTTCAATTAAAATAAATTAATTAATTTCATTAATAAATAAATAAAAAAGGTTTGAATTTGACCATGTTGTATAGTTCCCATAGCCTCATTAAATATTGTGTTTTGCATATTGTAAGTATATAAAAATTCCAAAAGGGGAGTATCATATGCCTATGCAATAGACGAACCATTTTGGGTTCCCCAATGCATCATTAAAAAAAAACAAATAAAACTTTTTAATGTGACAAACATTTTAGAACTTTTAACACTCAAGAGACTTTTTGTCTAATTAAAAGGTTCCATGAATGGTAAAGGTTCTTTATGGAACCACTGATGAACCTTCATTTTTAATGGTTTAAACATTATTTTATTGTTAATCTAATCAAAATGCCCTCCTTATAAAATATGTAGTGGAGCATGTAGTTTGCCAAAGTGCCTAGTTGTTCTCTCGTCATGTTACTGTTTATAAAGGTGAACTACATTTACAAACAGTGACGTTAGAGGGTTCTGAAATGGATGCCTTGTTTGTATATCCAATAACTTTATTGTTTCTTGCCCCAAGCATGAAGCCTCCCATATCTCCTAACAGGATAAAGCTTAGATAAAAAGTGCTTTAGACATAGAGACTTGGAGATTCAGATAAGGGGGAAGGAATCAATAACACTAATTTGATTATTTAATGGCTCCTAAAGATTTGTTACTTACTGTTTTTTGTATGTGGGAGTGTGTTTGCATAGAGGCTAATGTGTTACTGTGTTTGACTGTGGCAAAGGAGGAGCAGAACGAGAGAAACAGTCCGCTAGTAGTAGAAAACAATCTGGCAAAGTGCTTCACTACATTAAGACAAATCAAGACATAAAATCTGGATACTTAATTCAGCAGGACGGATGAAGGTCAGGATTCTTCGGAGATAAAACACTGTCTAAAGAGCAGCTCGACTAGCTTAAACATGCACTGTACAACAAATCACACACACCCTGTTAGACAGTAGCGGAGAAAAGGGTAACCCTTTCTATTAAGACTATGCTTATAATGAATTATAGTAACATTTATACTTATTTATAAGTAGGACTATTCTATAAATATTGGGAACACTTTACTTGAAGGGGTGTGCATAAGACTGACATGACACATTCATAACCATGACATGACATTTGTCTTGAATGTGAGGGTTTATGCATGTTTGACAACTGTCATTAAGTGTCTTTCACTTAATAATGACATTTTGAATTCAAATATGACATTATTTAAGATGTCTTTGTTATGAAATCTTGACATAAAAAAATGTAAAGTAAGTTATGGGACCATAAAGGCAAAAGAAAAAATTATTCGTAAATTGAATTACTCAAATATTTATTGAAATCACACACAAATAAATAAAAACTAAGCAAATTTCCTCTGGAAAATAGTTTGTTCATGTCTTTGGAGTCATGGAGCACAGGAAATAAACATTATAGCTTGGTACAGAACCAAAACTATTGACATTTTTCCAGAGAAGTCCAGGCGTTTGGGGCCTCTATGAAATTCAATGGTGCCAAGCTTCAAAACAGTTCCTCTCAGCAATCACACATAACTGGTTTTGCATTTCTATTTTATTATTATTTTATGTATTATATTATTTTTATTCTTTTATAGTACATTTATAATACTTTTGCAGTAAGATAAATGAATGCACTTCAGCTGGGTCTATCCTGGTAATCTAAGTTCCTCATCTGTCAAAAGCTCTGTTCTCCCTGAAAATCCCTCATCATGCATGACGTAAAATAGAACTGAGCGCTTTTATTTACGTTAAGTTAAACTGTCATGTGGTTGGCTTTGACATTGGCTGCCATGAGGCCTGTCATGAATATTTTTCGTGACCTCAACTACAGTGGTACTTATTGAATTTGTCATTAAAATGTTATAATGGCTTCAAGACAGCCAATGTCAAAACCAACCATCTGATAGTTTAATGTAATGTTAACCAATAAAGCTGGGTGCTTTCTTAAGTTTGATAATTAATCTGCTATGTCATGTTTATGACAGCTTGTGTTGTCAAGTTGTCATGACAAAGGCACTGACAGGTTATAAATTATTGGTTTATGTCAAGATGTCATAACAAAGACATCTCAAACAATGTCATATTTGCATTAAAAGTCATAACTGAGCAAATGACACTTAATGACAGTTGTCACAAACATGCATAAAACCTTCATATAACATACAGTATGTCATGTCATGGTTATGAGGGTGTCATGTTAGTCTTATGCACACCCCTTCGAGTAAAGCGTTACCACTATATTTATAAAGATTCATTAAGACCTATACTGCATACATTATAAGTGCAGTCATAGTTACATTTATGTTTTTTTTTTATACTTCATAAGTCATGCATTCGCTTTTTCAGTGTGCATGCTCATAATCCATTATACACTGATTTCTAAATGATGAATTATAAAATAGTTTCAGAGACACTGTTTGCTGTTCACTTGCATTAGAGGTCATAAATGGTAATTTTGATTAGTTATAACCTATATCTCCTCACCGATATGCATGGTATTGCTTATAGCAGTTATATATATATGAAAGAGTTCAGATGCAAAAGCCTCTAAATGCCATTTGAAATTTTCTTCTAAAATGACCATTTTTATCAAGCTTGTATATTTAAGTTCAGTAATTTCACCTAAATGACAATTAATAGGTAATCTTCATTGCCATTTAAGTGAAATTACTGAACTTAAATATACAAGCTTGATAAAAATAGTAATTTTAGAAGAAAATTTCAAATGGCACTTAGAGGCTTTTGCATCTGAACTCTTCATATATATATATATATAATTATTATTAATTTATTACAGAAATTATTGTTCATTAGTTACATTAACAAGTAAAAAACTTAATGGAATCGAATGTATATTTGCTTGAGGAAAATTACATCCTATGTTTTCACTTGACTAAAGCCATCAATGATGCATTTATAGAGGATAGTAACTGCATTATCACTCTCAATAAATCTTTATAAGAACACATCATGGCTATTAATAACACTATTCAGTCATTTGACCGAAATAAAGCTGAATTACTAAAAAATCTTTGTAACTAGCATTTTTGCAGTGCAAGTTGCATCATTATAAACATTCATGGAACCAAATGACTGGTTAATTAATACTTATAAATCAGTGTAAAATGGATTATGACCATGTGCATTCAGAAAGCAAATGCATGACTTTTAAGAAATTGTAAAAAATAATATTAGAATTTTTGTTGCATTTAAATGTGAAATCTTTATTTCTGAACATAAAATAAAATACATAAAATAAAACAATGTTTAAAAACTTAGAAAAAAAAAAAAAAAAAAAAAATATATATATATATATATATATATATATATATATATATATATATATATATATATATATATATATATATATAATTCTTTGCTGTTGACATACTTCTATTATATGTGCGAAAAGGAGTAGGAAGAAGTAAAACTTATATACTCCTACCCCCTAAAGTTAAACGTAATATAAATGTAACTACAACTGTTCTTATAATGCAGTTAATGTGTCTTTATAAATATAGCCTATTTATGAAATAGTGATACTTACGTATAAATGTAGTAAGTACAAACAAATCTATAATTTAAGCATGGTCTTCGTAGAAAGTGTTACAGAGAAAACAACAGCCAGAGGAAGCCGATATTGACTCAGCACATACAAATGAGACAGTGATGCTTGTTAGTGCAACAACCAACAAACAGGAGCCCCTGCTAAATGTATTGATTTACACTTAAGACTATTACAGCTGTCTTTAGCATCCAAGTCTTGTTTATACTGTCTGAAGACGCCGCTGTCATCCAGGATGAAGTTTGGCATATTGAAATTCAGATTAGGTTGTGAATTTAGTTTTACATATCACTGCAGCTCTTTCTGTTCGCACCAGCAGGGCGAGTGCTGATTAATCCTGAATTCTTTGACACAAGCGCACATTCACAGGACCCACTGTTACCAATTAAAGCTCATTTATTTGAGCCAGATTCCCTTCAGTCTTTCTTGTCAATTAGCACTGCCAGAACCCACCCCCACAATACGCTCAAACAGAGCCCTTATTCTATGCGGCTCATGGTAAAAAAAAAATGAAAAAAGGTGGGAAATCTGTCATTAACCTCATCTTTTGCCTACTAACGATGATTGCATGCTGAACTGTGAATAAGCTTTGGAAACAATATCCCTACTTTGTGAAGGCTTAATCACACGGCTGCAGATGTAGATAATTATATAGAAGAAAATCCATGTGAAATGATAAAAAAGACACCACCCTAAATATCATGTGTGCATCTTAATAATTCCAATGGATATGACATCCAGCAAACTGCTGCTGCAGGAACATACACAGCTTTAGGCTCACTATTAAGTACCTGAAGATGTCAAATAGGATCAAATCACTTTAATATGCGGATTTGAGGTACAATGGTAATTGATTGCTTAAGCATTAACTATGGTCTCTTCAATTTTTTTATTTTAGACCATAATATGACCAATCAAAAAGATACAAGAGGCTCTGCTATATTACATACACAGAACAGAATACTAGCAGTTCCACCAAAATAAAAGAAGGTAGTTGTGAAATATAGTAAACACAAAAAAGTCAAAAGTGAGAATGGAGAGTCATACTGTGAGTTATGAAGTCGAACTGTGAGAATTAGGCCACGTTTACACAAAGCCGGGTATTTAGCAAAACGAATATTTTCACCCTCTCCGTTTTAAAAATAACATCGTTTACACACCCGCATAAATACCCCGTCAAGCGCCATCATAACTATGCTAAACCTAAGGCGGCAGTGTAGGGGTTAAGGATAAAGCCATGCAAGCCAATCAGAATCCTGGAATTGAACAAGAGAGAACCTAAAACGCAGTTTCTCCCAGTTTACACGACAATAAATATCCAGCGCTTTTAAAAATCTCCACTTTGCCCGGAGTTTTTAGAAATAATCGTTTTCAGTGATAAAAACTGCGTTTTCGTGTAAATGAGAGGACAAAACGCAGAGAAATATCTGCGTTTTTCCATCGTGTAAACAGGGCCTTGAAGTGCAATTAACTTTTTATTTATTTATTGGCGTCTACTATATGGCCTCCACTTGATAGGTTTTACTACTGTTAATTGAAACAATATGCATTATTCCATGAACTATATTCCACGTACTATGTATCGTATCTTAGCATCTGCATGTCAACTATCAGTCATCATTAGAGTATTAGCACTGTCTATGCTAACACTTTATTTTGATGCTCCCCAAACAGACATTCAACAGACTATAAGTAACTTTAACCTGAACCCTAACCTAACAGTCTACTAATACTCTAATGACTGGTAGTTGAAGTTGCAAATCAGTGAGCGTTAGCTGACATGTATTTGCAAAGTTACTCATAGTTACTAGAATGTCTAAAGTGGACCATTGAAATGAAGTGCAAACAATAAATGCACTGTTGTTACATGACCACATCCACCTGTTTATTTTTTTATTTTTTAGTGTGCAGTTATGGTCTTGGAAACAAAAAAAAAATGGTTCAGCATTTTAACCCTCAGGTGCTCTCAGAAAAAAAATTTCTGTTTTGAAATTTAAAAAATCAGCTTCTTCAGAATGTTTACGAAACTTGGTGACTTTTATGGCATTGGGTATGTGAATACAAAAAAAAATTGAGGTAATGATCCGAAGCATGCTAAGTGGTCGTAAAAAAATAGTCACACTTGTGGTCTTCGGTCAAAAATGACAGACCCATTGGAAATGAATGGGAAATTGAAAAAAAAAAATAGATAAATTCTCTGAACTTTTGTACGTGCAATCTACAGAATCGGCCACAATTCTAAAACACTTGTGGTCTATGGACCCCATAGGAAATGAATGGGAAATTGACAAAAACACAAAAATTCACAATTTCTTTTTCTTTTTTTGTACATTAAAAAAAATATATATAGTTTTTGAGATTGTTTCAACCATATATTCAAATCCACCAAAAAAAATGTGTTCATAAACATCTGGGGAATTCACATGATTCTCCATTTACATGTCATCTAGTGGTTACACCATGATTCTACGCTTTTCTCTATACTGTAACCAGATGGTGCTAATTTTCTTCCAAAAATATTTTTTTTTTCTGAAGGCCTAGACTATATTAAACTAAAATACTGCATTAATAATTTTTTGAAATATATATATATTTTTCCATGGCAAAATAGACCATCAATATTGCATAAATATTAATAAATTCAATCAAATTGTCTCAAAATACTAAAATTACAAAGAATAAATATTATAGAACAAAAATAAATTGCATTGGTTCTTACTGGGATGGAGGAAATTTAATTTTTAGGTGTCCGGTCACTTTTGACTGGGAAGATAACAAGTGTGACTCCGAAACGAAGAGCACCTGAGGGTTAATGCATTTTTTGGGGGTAAATAATGTTCAAAAAATTAGTCGGGCTTATTGCATTGTGGGACACAGTCAATATTCTATGCTGTTCATTTTTGTGTAATAGCTGTTTCCTTTTTTAAACTTGCTGTTTTGACCAATCAGCCTCCAGGACCAGAATTATAAAACTAAAAAATGTCATAGAGTAACATTTGGAATTAATGTTAGTTGTTTCACCTTCTTTTCTTGATTAACCTTCATCTGTTTCTCTACATATTCATCCCTCCTCATTCTCCAGTCCCTGTTCTCTTCCCTTTTTCACTCCCTTAGAGATAAAGATTAAGAGCTGAGGTCATTGTGTCTGTGAGTGCCACATCATCAAGACAATTACCTCATGTACTGGAGCCAATTATCAGTCCCTAATCCTTTTAAGGCGTTGCTTTTATTAAGCAGTCCCGGTGACTGAGTCTTTCATATGGAAATCAACCTGTTCATCCGGACCGTTCTGTCTGTGGCACAATGTCTCAATGTCTAGTCCTTTCTGCAACAGACACTTGATCATCACATCCGGTTGCACAGTACGGAATGACAGGTAGAGTTCCAGCTGACTCTGCAGAGTCTCCTTCCCATGAATGTGCCGAACTCAGAGCCTGGGAATAACAATGTGCAGGTGTTCTGAATTTCTGAGGTTTCATCTTACAATTGAGATGAACAACATTTACAACTACATTTCCATGCAAAGATTATGGGCAACATGCTATCAAGTTGTTGGTGTGTTTTAAAGGTGTCATGACATGAAAAAACATGCATTGATCTTTTAACATATACTGTAAGAGGTCTTTGTACCGTTAAAACATGCATTGCTTAAATAAAAACATCCTCCTCATTGTAAACAAAGCATTATCAAAATGAGATGTTTTCTCATTGAGATGACATCTCATTTTGATATTGGGTGACCTGTGATGTCACACAGGAAAATGTAATTCAATTCAAATGTATTTGTATAGCGCTTTCACAATACATATTGCATATGCACATGACTGCCTCCAGAGGTTTTCCATTTTTTCTGCATATATATATGGACCATCTCCAATTTGTACATGCTTAGCTAAACTCCCACCCAGCAAAAGGGGAAAAAAGAAGAAAAAATCACACATCACCAGCCAGCTATTGGATTCTTTCCAGTCGTTTAACAACGAAGCATGATGTGTGCCCAGTTAAAATGACAGTTTTCTCACAACATTAAACACAAAACCAAATCTTCAACTACAACTAAAACCCCTGACTCTTCTGGCAAAATCAAACAATCGGCTCAAACCCATAGCACCACAACATCCAGAGCAACGTTACAGAAAAAAAGTATATTGTACACAGTGAACAAAACAATTAAACAACAATTTCATAAAAAAGCACACTCTTAGAAGGAAAGGTTCTAGAACCTTAAAGGACAACTCCGGCACAAAATGAACCTTTGGTCTAATTTCAAATTGTTACCTAGTCAACTGTTA
The DNA here is from genome assembly GCA_030378365.1 of Hybognathus amarus. Lineage (NCBI taxonomy): Eukaryota > Metazoa > Chordata > Actinopteri > Cypriniformes > Leuciscidae > Hybognathus > Hybognathus amarus. The sequence goes on along the minus strand of JAQIUQ010001681.1, from coordinate 238,065 downwards.
TCTGAGATTTGTTTTCATGATTGCCGAATGTAAATAGTTTTATCTCTAAAAACAGTTTAGCTTATAATGCTCAGTATAACGCTAGTATATTGGGCATAGAGTTGGGCGCTTGTTATTACCACTAACATGGCTCAAAATAGCCCCACAGTAACACGGTAGCATAATAAGAGTCTCTACATTCAAACCGAAGCATTGAGAACTTTGTCAGTGTCCATACAGTTTAATAAGAAGATATTTTATACACAGAGTCAACTTCGCGAATACAGGAAGAAGCCATCTTTGAAATATAGTCTCTACCAGTCGATCTACGAACGCTGATCCAAGTGCGCTGAACTGTGCAGAATCTCATATAGTCCGTTGTTTCCGGAAGAAACACAAACACGAACCATTTTCTTGTCTTCAATATGTACATGTTGCCTACTGGTCGTGCTCACCTTATCACCTTATTCACATCTCACCAGCGCACTTGGATTGGCGATCGTAGATCGACTGGTAGAGACTATATTTCAAAGATGGCTTCTTCCTGTATTCGCGAAGTTGACTGTGTGGATAAAATATCTACTTATTAAACTGTATGGACACTGACAAAGTTCTCAATGCTTCGGTTTGAATGTAGGGACCCTTATTATGCTACCGTGTTACTGTGGGGCTATTTTGAGCCTTGTTAGTGGTAATAACAAGTGATTTTTATTTGTCATTACTCTATGCCCTATATACTAGCGTTATACTAGCATTATAGGCTAAACTGTATTTATAGATAAAACTATTTACATTCGGCAATCATGAAAACAAATCTCAGATAACAGTTGACTAGGTAACAATGTGTAATTAGACCAAAGGTTCATTTTGCTCCGAAGTTGTCCTTTAAAAGGTTCTATCAGCGTACGTATTTGGAAGCCTAAAGGTTCTTGTACAGAACCCTTTTTAAGGGTTCAATAATAAGAACCCTTTAGGGTTCTTTGTAACCAGGAAAAAGGTTCTATATGGAACCTTTTGGGTTCATTCATTATCATTTGTTTTGTCCTTTTCGGATTAAATATTATTATTGACAAACATCTAAGACCCTAAAATTTATTTATGAATGCATGTGAATGATCACAAAATTCAAGATATGGGGATTAGAAATGTATATATCATTTTACATAGTTAATCAATATCACACGAAGAGTGCCATTTCAGTTTTTCTCCTCCGAAAATCAGCATGATTAAAATGTGATATTAACTTACAACAACAGTTTAATAAACAATAATTTAATTAAAACTACAAAATATTGCAGAATAATGTAATATAATTATGAATGAATAATAGCCTATAAAGAACAACTGTGCCAAAAGGGTTCTTTCTTGTCATTATAGAACCATTTTTTAGCATTAAAGGTTATTTGCAGTTGAGTAAAGAACCCTATGCTTCATAAATGGAACCCCAATGAACCCTTTTCTAAGAGTGTGTAGTGATTGCAACTAGGGTGAACATATTGTGTACTATATATCCTGTTAGTATAGTATTGTATTGCAAATTAGGAATGTGTTTATTCAGCATGTGTATACGGTAAAAATAGTAGCCAAAATCGAAAGCCCCCCCCCCCCCCCAAAAAAAAAAAAAAACGAAATGAAAAGTCACAGTGCAAATGCAAAATCAAAGTCAATGAGAGATTCATTGTGCCTCTGATACGTGCTTCACGTTGGGTCCGGCCCAAGGACTTTGTCCAATTCACAGCACAGGCAATGTTGTCTCTTGTCTCTTGGTGTGCTGGATCCAGTTTTGACAACACTCCACACCTTGCTCTTCCTCCTCCTCCTCGTCCACCACCTCCAACTTACTTCCTCCTCTCTTCTCAGATCATTTCTATTCATTGTTTGTATTAACATTCAATGCACGTGTGCACTCTGAGCTGGGTTTGGTCACAACATTAGAAACAAGTGTGAACAATTTTAGAGTCGTTGCTTGTAAAAGATGACTACTCTGTTGTAGCTGTGTTAAACTGTTTTGCCACTTGTGTGAATCAAAAAGCAACGTGTTTTAGTGAGTGATTTATTCGAACAGATGGGTTTAGGGGTTCTATAGTAATACTATAATAGTATAGTGTCTCAGCAATTGTGAAAAAACTGTAAATTATATTATTGTGTCTGACCGCCCCCTACAGGCCAATTTAATGGCTTAAACATGCATGTGTACATGAATGTTTCGATTAAAGTTACGCAATCACATATGATACCTTAAAATATTTGACTGTCATCTCCTTTTCCTGTGTTCAGTGGGGGTTGGTGATTAAAGCCAGTCACAGGAGAAGTGAAAAGGAAAATGGCTTATAGAGCAGGTGGTGCTCTCGGTCAGGGGCTTGTATAGCATTATTCCAAATGGCAGCACACTGAAGGTGACCACTGTGCATCTCAGTGCCTGACTAAGATAGATTATTTTTATCCAATGTCAAAAAAGGGAGGATTATGGCTTTCTGTGGTCTTTCTTTACCTGTCTTTCATTTTTGCTCAATTGACTGAAGTCAAACAAGTCTGGGAAATACTAATTTGTCAGAAATAAAAAGACAGACAGTAGCTCTGAATGAATATCAGCTATTGCGCTGAGACATTTAATGTATTCCCTTCCCAGACACCCCATCCCATTCAGGTCTGAGATACTCTTGTTAAAGAGAATGAAGTCCTTGAGAATCATCTTTTCATCAAAGCGTTCCCTTTCTTCTTATCAGTGCGCTATAATGCAGAAAACATCAGAAATTAAAAACACACAAACAAAACCACAGACATGTATATGTATATTCATTGTCTGTCTGTCTGTCTGTCTGTCTGTCTGTCTGTCTGTCTGTCTTGTCTGCTCTGTTATCTCTATGTCAAAGAGTTTTATACGGTTTTGGGGACAAAGTCAGTTTTGTTGATCCCACTTCGAATGTTGAACTTTGAGTTCTTAACTATGATATTGTCTCTCAGCTCTAATTTCACTGCTGCTGAAACTGATGATGATTGAAGAAGACAAAGACAACTTATAAAACATCCCAACTATACCTAAATATAGGAAGAAAGGCAAATATTTTATTTCACCTTTCCTTGTCCTCAAGAAGCTGGTTCCAAAGTTGGTTCTGGTTTCCTTTCATTTAGAAGAATGCTGGATTTGGCAGCAGTGACCAATGCAATGATTCTAGGATCACCATACTCTACAGCAATGTCCAAGCAATTTTGTGCTGTGGGCAAAAAATAATGCATTGTTGTTTAAATGGGAAAATGATACAAAAAGTATATACATTAAATACTGTAAGGTTTGGGGTAAGAGTTCATTTTAAAAGGAAAATAATATTTTTATTCAGCAATGATGCATTAAATTAATCAAATGAGGCAGTAAAGACATTTATAATGTTACAAAATATTTCGATTTTAAATTAATTAAACATTTATTTCTTCATCACTGATCCTGACAAAAATTATAATGGTTTCAACAAAAATATTAAGCATCACAACTATTTTCAAATGACACTGAAGACTGAATTCAGCAGGAATAAATAACAATTAAAAATCTATTAAAATAGAAAACAGTTATTCTGTTTTTATTTTTATTACTGTATCTTTTTTAAGGAAACATTTCTTAATACTTAGATTACTTTTTCAAAACTCTTCACTCTCCATACCAACTTTCAGCTTGGCACTTTAGTTAAACTTCAAATCAAATTGTCATCCAACAATCACACTTTGTCACTCATAAAACAATGACCTAAAACAGTAACAACAGGTAGCATTACACAATGATTTCTTTAAAAAAAAAAAAAAAAACTATTACGGCCCTAAACTTTTTACTAAACTATAGTGTGTATAGTGCCAAAACCAGCACCTCTATTGTTTTCTGTCATGACGTTGGCTCCAGCTTTGATGAGATACTCTACACAGCTGAACTGACAGCTTTGAATAGCTCTCATGAGTGGAGTTGCTCCATTCATTGTCAATGCATCCACCACAGCTGTAGATTGCACCAGCATCTTGATAATGTCTACATGACCTGCATAGCAAGCATGATGAAGGGGTGTCCAGTTAAATTGGTCAACTGCATTGACATCAGCCCTATAGAGTCACAAAAACAAAATGTTCTTCAAATAACACAGTCTATCATCTAGTTACATTAAATGTGTATAAAAAAAGTTCAGTAACACCTTACAATACGGGTGCACTGATATGCATTAATTCATGCTTAACTAATGCACAGATAATCATAAGTTAATGTATAACTCATAACCCACTAAACCATGAATTAATGATTACTGCATCCGCAACTAATAAAGAGTCAATATGATTAATAGATTAAGTAATACATGAATTGCTATTAATTCAATGTGTCATTGTGTATTAATTCCTTAATAACATATTTTATTAACTAATAGTGTAAATTAATGTGTTATTTACCACAATTAGTAAAAGCTATGTACTTCAACTTCCAGTTGTCTGCTTTAATTAATCATTAGCAAATGATTTTGCAAAGGTATCATAATGTTATGACTTTACTTGTTGAGGCACATCATTATTAACTAGTCATTTAGTAATTGTAGTAATTTGCACATGAATTTGCACTAACAATGAAGTAATTAATCGTGTATTAATGCATATTAGTGTACCTGTCATATTATCTGGAAGTTGAAATACAAGGCTTTGGCTCATTCTGGTAATTAACATATTAATTAACACTATTAGTAAAAAATCCACAATCCACAATTACATATTTAATTAATAACAATTCATGTATGAACTAATACATTAACCATACAGACTCTTAATTAGTTCCTAATGTGGTAATCATTAATGAATAGCTTAAATAATCATTAGTTACACATTAATTCAGTATTATCTGTGCATTAGTTAAGCATGAATTAAGGCTTATAAGTGCACCCGTATTGTAAAGTTCGACAGAAAGTTCTTCATTTTTCTTAGTAGCATTACCTCTGTGAAATGAGGAATTTAGCTACTTGGTAGTTGCCACAGCTGCATGCTGTCATGAGTGGCGTCTTAAAGAACTGATCTTTGATATCAACAGGCACTTTTTGGGTAAACGCCAGACTAAGAGAATCTATATCTCCAGCTCTCACACAGTAATTGATGTTGGTATAGATCTTTTCACGATCATCAATATACCAAGCAGAGTCATTGAAACGTTTGGTGTCAGTGAACGGCTGGTATTTCTCGATCATGTAGTAAGGTAGCCCACTGTCCTCTCTTCTGGAAATCAGCTCAGGTGGCAATGTGCATATGGGAAATGGCATGGCAGATTTGGCCCTTTTCTTTTCCTTTCCACCCGTTTCCTTCTTACCTGGCTTCGGAGTGTAGGATGAGATGACAAAGGCCTTCTGGAGGTACTTGAGGCCTTTAAAAAACTCATTTAAATTGATGACACTTTCATGGTTTTTGTCATGTTCCTTGATGATCCTTTGAAGATACTCATTACTTACAGGAGCTTGATGCTCATGCAGTAAAGACACAAATGTCTCCAGAGGAACTTTTTCAACAGGTTTATCCAGTCCCTCAGCAGTTTCAAAGGCTTTGCGCAAGGTTGCCTCGTGTTCACGGGACCAGTCGTGAAGGGTGACGGCCCAGGGTTCATTGGGGTTCACGGCATCAGGCTTAGAAAGCTTCACATATATTTTCTCTGCTTTCTTGAGCTCCTTGAGTGCAGCTTTGCAGCCATTGTTTTTGGCGACCTGGCTTGGAAGAAGACCTTCCAGATTCTTCAGTTTGGGACTGCATCCTGTTGCAGATAAGAAGAGTACTGCTATGAATAAGGCAGCAAAGTATTCTTAGTATTCTGAATAAAGGACTTTTCTGATGTTTAATTTCATACTGTCCAGTATGAAATGACACAAATTCAATTTCTAATAGTTTTTCTTTTGACATGCAATTATAAATCCTGGCATCTCAGAAGTTTGGAAAACAAATCTTCATATTTTAAACTGGGGAGTTAAATTTCATGACCCATTTAATGAAGGTAGTACTTATTCTTGTGAATGATGGAAAGACATTTGATCCAGCCTACCTCTTTGGGCCAGGAATCTACAGCACACATTGAAGCCGCCAGCAGCAGCAAAGTGCAAAGGTGTGTCACCCTTTGCCGTGCTGATACCCAAGTCAGCAGAGTATGCAGACAGCACCTGTAAAACCTGTATAAAGCAGAGATAGTAATATTCTCCAAACTTAAAAAATGGCTAATTTTGTGCAATTCAGAATGCCATCGCATCACCTCAAGGAATCCTTGTTCTGCAGCAAAGTGGGCAGCGCACCATCCATCTCCATCAAGTAAGTTAGGATTCCCTCCTTTTTGTAAAATGGCTCTGACGAGCTTCACAGCACCAGCTTTAGATGCCCCCATAAGTGCAGAGCACCGTGTCACCTTCGGGAGCCAAAACATGACACATTATACTGATTCAACTCCATCAAATTTGCCTCGGTTACGTATGTAACCCTAGTTCCTGACAGGGAACGAGGCGCTGCGTTGAACGCCGTAAACGCTGCATCAAATGCTGAACGCCCCTGCATTTTGCGTCATGAAGCACGTATGGAATCAGTCCAATGGAGAGATAGAACGTGACGTCATCGACCAGGAAACTATAAAGCATCCCTGAAAATACAAGCGCATCAGCTTCTGGCCTTGAAGGAAGCACTGAACGGGAATGCCGGGAGTATGGCGGAACGACGCAGCATCTCTTTCCCTATCAGAGAACTCAGGGTTACATAATTAACCTTCGAGCTGCGTCGAACACTCTGGGAACACGACTAGCCACGACGCCATAGGAACAAGTGACCGTCATGTGAGATCTAGCGCACAGAGGATAAGAGCACCTGCGCCCCAGGAGTGGAGCTTAAGTCCAAGTCATAGAACTTAAACGGAGAACTTATGTGGTGAAGACCATCCAGCCGCATAACAAACATCATTTAGAGATACTCCTGACAATAAAGCTTTAGAAGCAGTCATACTCCTGGTAGAGTGGGCTCGTACAGCCAAAGGTGAAGACTGACCAGCCGACTCATAAGCAAGTGATATAGCCTTGACTACCCACTTGCAATACACTTGGTGTATGAATGAGTGAGTGAATGGGTGAATGTGAGGCAATATATAAAGCGCTTTGGTGGCCATAGTGTCTATGAAAGCGTATATATGAATTACATTTACCATTCTCTGGTTAGACGTGGGACACCCTTTCCTGGGTGGCCCAAAACACATAACAAACTGTAGTGAAGGATGGTCTCAAGATGGTCGGTTGAGAGACTGGAATCTATGAGCTGGGCCCCCTCAGAGGCCAAGCCCACAGTTTCCACAATTCTGGGTGGGGGTGAATTCTGGGTGGAGCTCCCAGACCGGGAGCTCCAAAGTAGAGCCCGTCCAGGAGAGAAATTAGGTCCATAAACCATACTCAGGCCGGCCAGGAGGGGCTACTGAGTAGTAGGCTGACCCCGTCCTGGCAAACCCTCTCCAGAACTCCTAGCAGAGCAATCGGGAGAAAGGCGTACAGATGTGACCTCGGCCACAGCTGTACCATAGCGTCCAACCCCAGAGGGGCTGGATGATTGATGGAGAACCACAGATGACTGAGTGATATCTCCTTGGAAACAAATAGGTCCGCCTCTTCGCTTTCGGGAGTGTGAGGTGGCGAGTCCTCCACATCTCCCTCGTCAATACTGACAACGACTATCTTCTCAGTTTTTTTTTTTTAACTAGATAGTTGCAGTACTGGTGCCTCAGCCCAGGCGGAAGAAACCGCAGAGCGGGGTTGAGACACTGGATCAAACAGGTAAAGGCAGAGATAAGGCAAAGGCCTGTCTCTTACCCCGTTGAAAGATCCATTTGCGACCCCCACGATAAGCGTCGCCGCTCGGCCTTGACAGCCACTCTCCTCAAAGAGCGCTCGGCGGGAGCGGAGCATCCATAAAGGCAAACGCTCGCAATGCTCGCAGTCAGCCCCCTCGAGAGCTGACTGAGATATGCTGCACTTCCAAACAAACAACACAAAGAGCGTGTGTGTCCCGCCCGATTGATAGTGCAAGCAGGGAGGACGCACTTCTTTAATGCTGTTCGCTCGCCATAGTCTCTCATACAAAATTGCCTATGACGTTCCGTCTCTCCATTGGTCTGATTCCATAAGTGCTTCATGACGCACAACGCAAGGGCGTTCCCACAGCGTTCGACGCAGCTCAAAGTTCCCTTGAAAGGGAACCACATTTTCTTGCTGACCTATTATAAAGCTGCATCATATTTGATATGCACATTTCGAAGGCCTCTAGATTGTCCACATGATCTAAACTTTGCTCAAAATTCTGTTCACAATCTACGACATGCCTTCTGATGATTGATAGTTTATACTTTTTTAGCAAGTAAAAGGCCTTTTAGTATAATTCCCAAAATGTCCCTCTTTAGGTCATGGTGCATGCCTTCTTGCTGTGAAATCTTTACTGATTTCATAAAGTAAAGATACAAATGACTTTTATAATGTTTGAAATTTCCAAATCATGTTAAAATGTGAGTATCAAACAGGCTCTCAATCATTTAGCATTTGATAATAATGCATAATGCATTGCATTTTATGTTTTAACCCCCACAGTAAATAGAGCTTTTATCATATACAGGCATTTAAACATAATCTTACTATGAAATATTATTGGGAGATATTAAGCGACAACCAATATGCATTTTATGTAAGCAGTCTGCTGTACTGATTTAAATATCTCATTGATTAACATTACAAGCTTCAGAATGTCATACTACTTTTTGGTCTTTTACAGTCAAACTACATTTTATTCAGACACCTTCAACATTTCTCACATTATCACAGTTTATTCGCTATAGTTTAGAAAAAGGTAATAATATGACATGAACTCAGAATTATTAAATTAGTTGACATTTCACTGGTTTTGGCCAGACTTCTGTTAGACTGTCTCACAAATGAATTAGGTTGATTATCTGTCAGCTGTAAAATTTAAGTGCATAATTAGATAATTCCAATTGAGGTCAACCAATTACTAAGCAATGCTTAATTTTGTTCAGTCTTCGCTGTAAAAAGGCCGCATTAGCATAAAAAAAAACACTTAGCCTAAGCAAAACATAGTCAGCTCAAAGTGTCTGAATAATTTTGGTCCCAAATGTTTATCAATTTTACTGGTAGTCCACTGTATGAAGGCTTTTTGGTCTTAATACTTGACCATTGGTCTTCATAAATCTTCATACATAATATGTCACAGTTTACTTTATGTATCCTCACTTACATAAATTGAGTAGTGTCCTGCACCCACTAGTAAAAAAATATCAAAAATTATATCTGGTGTCTGAATAATTTTTGGTTTGACTGTTAATATTTGCAACTACTCCCAAATTGCATGTTTTTGCTCAGTTTGGGCCTATGAATAAAATAGATGTGTTTTTTTCCTCCTCAAGTATGAGCTCCATAGCATATGAGCCATAAATGTATGTCAATTATTTTGATTAAAGGTTCAATAAACTGTTCCATTCCAAAAAAGGTTTGATTTAACTATATAGGCTATATACCTCACCGGCCACTTTATTAGGTTCACCTGTCCAACTGCTCGTTAACACTTAATTTCTAAGCAGCCAATCACATGGCGGCAACTCAGTGCATTTAGGCATGTAGACATGGTCAAGACAATCTCCTGCAGTTCAAACCGAGCATCAGTATGGGGAAGAAAGGTGATTTGAGTGACGTTGAACGTGGCATGATTGTTGGTGCCAGAAGGGCTGGTCTGAGTATTTCTGAAACTGCTAATCTACTGGGATTTTCATGCACAACCATCTCTAGGGTTTACAGAGAATGGTCCAAAAAAGAAAAAACATCCAGTGAGCGGCAGTTCTGTGGGCAGAAATGCCTTGTTGATGCCAGAGGTCAGAGGAGAATGGCCAGACTGGTTCGAGCTGATAGAAGGGCAACAGTGACTCAAATAACCACCCGTTACAACCAAGGTGGGCAGAAGAGCATCTCTGAACGCACAGTACGTCGAACTTTGAGGCAGATGGGCTACAGCATTAGAAGACCACACCGGGTGCCACTCCTTTCAGCTAAGAACAGGAGACTGAGGCTACAATTTGCACAAGCTCATCGAAATTGGACAATAAAAGATTGGAAAAACGTTGCCTGGTCTGATGAGTCTCGATTTCTGCTGCGACATTCGGATGGTAGGGTCAGAATTTGGCGTCTACAACATGAAAGCATGGATCCATCCTACCTTGTATCAACGGTTCAGGCTGGTGGTGGTGGTGTCATGGTCTGGGGAATATTTTCTTGGCACTCTTTGGGCCCCTTGGTACCAATTGAGCATCGTTGCAACACCACAGCCTACCTGAGTATTGTTGCTGACCATGTCCATCCCTTTATGACCACAATGTACCCAACTTCTGATGGCTACTTTTAGCAGGATAATGCGCCATGTCATAAAGCTGGAATCATCTCAGACTGGTTTCTTGAACATGACAATGAGTTCGCTGTACTCAAATGACCTCCACAGTCACCAGATCTCAATCCAATAGAGCATCTTTGGGATGTGGTGGAACGGGAGATTCGCATCATGGATGTGCAGCCAACAAATCTGCGGCAACTGTGTGATGCCATCATGTCAATATGGACCAAACTCCCTGAGGAATGCTTCCAGCACCTTGTTGAATCTATGCCACGAAGAATTGAGGCAGTTCTGAAGGCAAAAGGGGGTCCAACCCGTTACTAGCATGGGGTACCTAATAAAGTGGTCGGTGAGTGTATGTTGTAATATTATATTTGCAAAGAGATCTTTGAATCTTCTAATTATAACTTTTTTTGATCAGCTGGGAACATTAATTTGAACTATGATTTGAGACCTGATCTACTGCATTTGGATCCGCTCCTTTCTCCAAAATGCGAATGCACAAGTCTTGACAGTCCTTTGCATTATCACAAGCGAACACAAGCAGTGGCTTCCCTGAGTTAGAAACATTGTTGACATTTGCATTGCTGTTGAGCGCCATCTGCAGGCAGAGAGCATGTTCTTTAGCTGGAGAGATACAGTAGAACAGTACCCCTGCAAATCAAACAACACAAGTCACTGGAGTTTTGCATATAAACACATTTCCCTGTGAAGCATGAACAGATTTAAAACCAAGGAAATGAATTAAAATATTGTAATATTGTATGTATATATTGCATCTATATATATATATATATATATATATATATATATATATATATATATATATATAAAGAACACTTTAAAAAGAGTACTCATTATAAAATAATAAACTTATTATAAAAATATAGTATGTATTTATTACTCTATAAGTACCACACTAGTTTCCAGTTCAAACTGAATGTAATGTTTTCTGACACTTATTTACATATGTTTTTTTTATTAAATCCAGGCTTTAATTATTTACATTATTTTAAACATAATTTGCTGAACTTATGAGTGCTTAACCATTTCATAATTTCTTCTATTGTGAAAAATAGACTTTAATGTAATTTACATTTAAACTATTATGTCATGTATTTGAATATATTTCGATTTTTTTATAATCAAATACCTTTTGGCCTGGTTTCACAAACTGGGATTAAGCTGGGATTAGGCCTTAGTTCAATTAAATAGTTTTATAAACATGCCTTAGGAAAAAAAACAAAACAAATGGCACTGACATATTTTAAGATATATATCAGTGTAAGTTACTTTCGGTTAAAGATTAAACATGTATTTTAGTCTGTGAAATGGATGGAAAGTGTAAAAGTCCATAAAAGTGCATCCATCAATGATAAAAGTCCACACGGCTCTGGGGGGTTAATAAAGGCCTTCTGAAGGGAAGCGATGCGTTTGTGTAAGAAAAATATCCAAATTTAAAACTTTAGCGATTAAAATAACTAGCTTCCGGCAGATGGCCATATTTGCCATATTTCATTAATATTATTTATTTGCAAGTACAGTTTTTTAAAAGCATACTTTTAAGATTTGAAGCAAGTGCACAGTTAATTCAAATAAGTGCACATCTTTGTTTCAATGTATATTTTGACACTTTAACAGGTGCATAAAGACAAACTTATCAAGGCCTGTTAAGATCTATTAAAACTGCAGAGTAGGCTACATAACATGCACTTCTAAAAATATGTTCTTTACCTTTCCCCTCTTCATCTGTGACTGTCAAATTTGCACTGTGTTTGATCAAGTGATACACAATCTTGTAGTAGCCCAACTGTGCAGCCAGCATCACTGGTGTTAAGCCCTTCATGTCCTGTATGTCAGGGTTGGCTTTCAGGGACAGAAGGAACTGTACAAGGTCTTCATCGTGGTCCAAAGATGCCTGATACAAGGCACTGAGTCCTTGTTTGGGTTCAGTTATATTTATCAGGTTGGGAACCCCCATTTGGACCATCTTTTTTATCCGCGGTCTATTCTTCTCCCGTACATATTGCAGGAGTTTATAGATCTGGAGGACCTCCAAGTTGCCTTTCGCCACACTTTTTGAAGTCATCTCCATTCTCTCAACTTAAACATAAAAAACCCCATTCAATAAGCCAATTGAAAGATCATCTGTAAAGATACAAATATTAAGAAATGTAATGAAACTGTCATTCAAATAGCATATTTATATATTTTTTTATTTAGCCATATACTAACGTTACGTTTGTAAATAGCCTTTATAATTGTATTAGCTATTAGCAAAATAGAAAAGAGAGCGTACAAAATAGAGGTAACATTAGGCTAACTTTTGCCTATTTTGGAGAAACGTTAAGTTACAAAATTGCGCATATAAGTTATTACAAACGCAAATTAATAGGCCGAATAATTGTTTTTTTAAAGTCTCTAGGCCTATCAAATATTCGTTTCATGACCACATGAAAATAAATATTCATACATTACACAAATAGTTACCTTGAAATATAACTGGAAGAAAGTCAACATGTAACGTTAGCTAACGTTACTAGTATTGTGATAACTGAAGCACTCTTGTCACCTAGCAACCACTCTGGGGGAACGACCTACTGAGATTTTATCTTAGCTATTTAAGGAATACCTACTTACTAAAATGCAGTTATTTGTATGTGTATAAAGATTAAAATTATGTCTAACCAAAGAATAGGTATTTCTGTGTTTTTAAACAGCAAAAAGCATTGAGCTCACACCAAAACATAACGGAAAGCGCTCGCGCAAGTTTCGGCTGCTCTCGATAGAAGTCGGCAATCGTCGTGTCCTTGCGCTCCGCTCGCGCTGGCACTTTCGGCCACACTCGGCAAAACCCGGTAGACTTCGTGTCCAATGTTTACAGTGTGTCCCATTCACGGTGAAAGAGAAACGCTCACCCGCTTCTGTTTGGATTCGGAATAATGTGACGTTATGACCTTTCCTCCAAAGTCCATAGTTCAGGAATTCGTTCTCCAGGGAGAATATGGGGGACAAAAAGATACTCAGCATTGGTTTGGTGTGTCTGGATATCATAAATGTTGTGGATAAATACCCGGAAGAAGATACTGATACCAGGTGGGAAATTCTGACAACATTCTACAATTAACTTGATGCACCTTTTCGTTAGCATTTCAAAAGCATAACCAGTCTAAACATGGAGTATTCTACTATACCCTGCAGCCAATGTTGCATCACAGGTGTAATAAAATAACGCAATGGTTTGTAGGTGTTTGTCTCAGAGATGGCAGAGAGGAGGAAACGCATCAAACACGTGCACTGTTTTGTCTCTACTTGGGGCCCCGTGTGCATTTATGGGGTCTTTGGCTCCTGGACCAGTAGCTGAGTAAGTGTTTTCTTTAAAAACATCTTATATTGTATGAGGTGGCAAGGTGGGCCTTTTAGCCCACACACTCAGGGTATAAGGCTCTCCAGGATGGAGCAAAATGCAAACATAATTTATACAAGTACTTTAGCTAAAAGTGTTTTTAATAATGTCTAAGTTAATACTTGTTCTAAACAATCACTGTTTGCACTATTTTTCTCTGTTTATTGTGATACATTTTTGTTCAATAAATGTACTGTAAATGTTTCAACTTTTAAAAATACAGAAACAAAAGTATTTAAATAAGTAAAGTTTCTGAAAGCATTGAATAAAATCCCACAATAATTTAGCTTTACAGTAGTAACAATAAATATATTTATTATATGATATGATGAATATTATATTTTTAAGTATGATGGTTTCATTATAAATATTGTGATTATCTCTAAGGTGGACACTCAACTTAATATATGATATTTACCATCTGTCATGTATACAAATGGAAAATTCAGCCAGTTATTTATTATCATGTTAATAATTGTGCCTTTCGCCCCAACAGCAGGGGCGCTGTTTAACCCAAATACCATACTTTTACATATTCTTTTATTTACTGAAAAACTTTGCTTTAATAACCTTGAACAAAGCTGAAAAACGGTATAATTCAATAATTTTATTGATTCTCGTTTGCTACATGAGTCTACTACAATGTAAAATAAACATCAAATATTAGATCAAATTATTGCAGAATCAACTTTGCATTGGTGTCCGCGATCGCATTAAGGATCAGCCAAATTTCCACGTGAAGACATCTTCACGTGATTTTTTTTTGTCATCTAGTGGTTTAAAAGAGAATAAAGTCAAATGCGTCTTTTACCCGGTGCGCCTTTAGCCCTGTTGTACCTTACTACTGATATTTGTATGCTTTCTTACTCCTGCAAGTTTTATATCAGCAGAAATATACCCTATACCCCACACATCTTTTCTTACAGTAGTTTACATTATCTGCAGCACACATACGTTCTGTATGCATACCTTTCCTTGCTAATTTGTTCTTCTAGCTTCATCTTGAATGATTTTCATATGTACAAGATTGACATCTCTCTTCTTCTGGAGCATGCTGAATGCTCCTTTCCAGCCTCTGTTGTAATCAGCAGCGTGACGACAGGAAGCCGTACAATTCTGCATATGAACAGGTTTGTGTGTGAGATTATGCGTAAGTATTACGAAAACTCTTTCCTCACAGGACAGCTGAAACATAACAAAAAAAAACAAAACAAGTGAAAATACACTATCGCTTTTTCCCTATTAAAAGGTCCACTGAAGGTGCATGGTTCGAAGATCAGTATGGCAAGCATTGCTGAGCCTGCTAAATGTTTCCTGCTCAAATCTGTCTGTAGTGCATATGGGTCACTGCAATACCTCTCTGTTTGCTGTACTAGTTTCATCGTGGGGGATTTTGCACGGCGTGGGGTGGACATATCTGGTGTGGCTTGGCAGCAGTGGGGTGAGACCCCGTGTGCCTGTTGTGTGGTGTGTGCCACCAATGGCTCTCGCACTGTCGTGCTCTCAGACACGTAAGAGTATCATCCAAAGTCAAAATAATCATAACATAAGTTAGATGGGTACCTAAATTATCATTTCCTATTCTCAAACGTAATCTGAGAAAGTCTATTAAGTGGCACTGCCGTAATTGACAGTAATTTTGGGTCCGTTTACACGACACTATTTTCAACTAAAAACAAAACTTTTTATGCATTGTTGGCCGTTCATGTACACAACAATGGTGTTTAAGGGCCATGAAAACGCAAACATTTGAAAAAAAGGTTTCTAAGTTAACCTTACTGTATTAACTATTTCCCGCCAAAGAAGGACATTTCCGTCATTTGTGAAAGAAAGCTTCCCTGCCATTGACTGCGTTTACATGCAGCCAATAACCAGTTCAAAACCGGGATATTAGCAATAACCCGGTCGCAAACGACCATGTAAACACCGCCAAAAACCCGAATATGCTCATATCCTGGATTTTAAAAACCGGGATATTATGCCTGGGGTACCCCTTTTCTAACCCGATTTTTGGTCATGTAAACGCGCATCGGCATATCCCCATAGTGATTTGTTCTGCGCATGTTCTATTCGCAAGGAATCTTGGTCTTTTGAGTAGATAAACTTCTCGATGCATACAAAAATCTGCGTGCAGTATACCGGAAATAAACATGACGAGACCAGGCTAGACACAGCAGCATACTTTTGGTGCAAGCTCAGTAACGTTACCAGCATCACAGGCGATCACAATCTGCCCCGAACTATTCATTATCCACGTGCTGCTGTTGTTGTTGTCTTTGGATACAGGAAGAAGAATCAGAAATGACGCAAATTGCGTCTAAAGGTTATCCGTACGTCAAGACGCTAACCGCGCGTCGCTGTTTACATCGGGATATTGCAGTTCCATGTTTACAGGAGAAACTCTCTCTGCTCACACATGTAAACGGGTTGTCCCTAATGTTTCAGAAACCCGAAAAGTGACCTTAACCCGACCATAACCCGAAAATTGGCTGCATGTAAACGTAGTGAATGATGGAATTTTCCAGTTTTCAGTATTTTCACTGTAATATGGTAGGGGGCGCTATTACTCATCTTCTAAAAGAGTACTGAATCTCCTGGTAAAAAACATGTGGAAGATGCAGAAACAAATGATATCATATGTAAAATAACCCGATCATAAACATTAAACAGCATATAAATCAAAACTGCCTGAATAAAATGTCCGCCCAGAACGAGCTACAGGACTGTAACGCTTTGGGCGTGTTAAACTCGATCTACTCCATTTGTGTTTTAATCATCGTTCGGAATCCGATCTGGACGTAGTCTTCAATAAAAACATGATTTTCTTTTTGCTTCTTTTATTAAACTTACCCATATTCAAGTGTTGCACGAAAAAATGCACGAAGCCACGAAAACTGTTGTTGTTGATGTTTTTTTTTAAATCAAAGGCTCTCTCTAACATTACTGTTTATTAAGTAAGTTCTTTATAACACCACTGAATACATAGTTATGGATGTCATATTGCATTTCTGTTAATAGATACTAAATTTTTACACATTGCACCTTTAATACCCTTAAAGGCAGGGAAAACGCGTATTACGTGTTCAGTCTATTGGAGCTTAGTGTTTCGTTACAAAGTGACATCGCCAACTACTGGCCTGGCATGAATAATACAGCAGGGTTTTTTTAATCGTTTTCATCGGATCCGCGTGAACAGGGATCGTTTTGACGTTGTCGTCAGTACGAGAAAAGCTCAAAGGAAACCTTTTTCTGTTTTTAGTACATCGTTGTCGTGTAAACAAACCCTTAGTCTTAAAGTAGATGCTTTTAAGAAATCATGACAATTCGACATTGCATGCATTAATTTGAGTGCTTTTTTATTGAGGGATATGGGATCTGTTATTGTCATTAATTTAATTTCGTATTACATTTCCATTTTGTCCAATTGTTTTAATCATTTGTTTTAAACAACACACAACAGCACACAATGTCAAAGCTTACTAACTAGCTAACTTATTCCACGGCTCTCTGAAATACTTGATTCTGATTGATCAGTTTCAATATTGCATGGACAAATATTTGTGTATAGTGACCACTAAACTTAATAACTGGCCAATGTTCCTGGCAGTGGCAACTGATTTTACTACATAGCTGTAGTAGTGTCACGCCACATAATTATGTAGACATAATCAATATGTCTATTTGTGTATTTATTTGATGAGTAGCCATGTAATAAGTGAGATAATGTTCAATCATCCGTTCATTATCACAAAATGAACCCCTGCAGTATAATACAAAACCTCTCCACTTCAGGTCAAGGGTGAGGTTTATATTTGCAGTTAAGACTGGTTGACTGAACATTATCATTTACTTGTATTTGCTTTGTTTGTAGCAAAGTAATATATAAAACATCATTTATTCTAATCTTGGCCTTGAGTAATATTTCTTGTCTCTAAAACCTGTTCTGAGAACTTTCCAAACCATTTCCTTCTATGCTGAGACAGACTTTGGTTTATAATAATAATTAAATAACAATAATAACAGCCCAAAGCTGACTGTTTGTCTGTGCTGATGACTGTTATCAAATGTTGTACTGTATACAAACTTACATGGATCCGGTTTAATGGAATAAGCTATGGGTTTTCCCATTATACAGACCATCACTGATTCAGTTTGTGACTGTAAACATTTTGTATTATAAAATTACAGCAGATCATGTCACAATAATCAATAGTAATAGTGACCTAACATGTACACAAAGTGCAGTCATTACTTATTATTTACTAATCGTTATTTGAATACTGATTGTTGTAGTCTAACATGCAAGTGAACTTTTATCGCCTATTCTGTTTAATCAGAAACTTGCCAGATGTTTCTGTAGAAGACTTTTCAAAGGTGGACCTGAGCCAGTTCAAGTGGGTCCACTGGGAGGTGAGAGTTTCTGCCAAATATCTTTGACTTGCTGATGCAGTAACAGCCCGAGTTCACACTAGTCACACTATTTAGTTCCTTCCGATCTGTGTTTAAGAGACACATTATTGCACAAGTAGAGAGCTGATTGTTTTATGAATGCGTTTTCAGGGCCGTAATGCTGACGAACAAGTGAAGATGATCGAGATGGTGAGAGAGTATAACCGCAAACAGGAAGAGAAGAACCGAATAACCATCTCTGTGGAAATTGAAAAGACCAGGGAGCCCCTCTACCAGCTTTTTCCTCTTGGTGATTTGGTATGATTTCACTACATGTGTTAGTTTTCAAACCTGACTGAATAAAAAACATTATTTTAACATGGATAAACATCTGAGGTAATCCATCTACCTCACAGGTGTGGCATGTCAACATGCCGATTTGGGGGGTATTTCTATATTCTTTCAATACAGACAAAAATAAAATAAAAAAGGTTGTTGAATGTTGGAATGTTGGTATATATATATAGGACAAAATATTGAATACATAAGATGCAATAGTTAAAGGAGAAGTGCACAATCTGAACTCACAATCTGTTTATTTGTGACCGCTTTCACTCAGGTCTTTGTAAGTAAGGACGTGGCCCAGCACTTCGGGTTTGACTCGGCCTCTGCTGCATTGAAGGGTTTCAGCGGTCGTCTGAGGAAGGGGTGAGTAAAACGACCACTAGATGTCACTAGTGTTCTAAAAACTGCTGACTGACTATGTATAATCATAACAACTGCTTCAGGGTATGTTCTTTTCAAATAGTAGCCTTCGCATGCATTTACGTGAGTTTGGTTGTGTGTCTAGAGCTACCCTCATTTGTGCCTGGGCGGAAAAGGGAGCTGATGCCATTGGTCCCGATGGGGTAGTCATCCATTCAGATGCATTCCCACCTGAGCAGCTTGTGGACACACTTGGAGCGGGGGATACATTCAATGCTTCTGTGATATATTCCCTTTCAAATGGTATGAATGCAAGTCTGATTTTGAAACACAAACACTTAATGGGTTTTTGTAAGTTGTGTAACTCAGTTCAAGCCGGTTTGGTTCTGTGTTCTGCAGGGGGCAGCCTACAGGATGCTCTCACATTTGGCTGCCAGATTGCAGGCAAAAATGCGGTGTCCATGGATATGATGGAATCTTACACTGAACATGGCGGAGAGGTGCGCAGCTGGAATGCAGTACAGATATGAAGTACGCTCTGCTGAAACTTAACAAGTGTTTTTACACTAATCATTGTCGAGGCATAATGATAGACTGAATAGTGTTGCTTCACATAGAAAAGACTAATGTAAATGCAAAGGATAAGACTAAATAATTATGGGATATCATATTCTACTGATACCTCTGTATTAGCATGATTAAATTAATTAACTTAATTAAATTAATTAACTCTTCATTGATGCTTTAAAATGGAAAAATTAAAAAATGTGAAAATGTCAAAAAAAGAAACCATAAGGATCACTGAAGCTTTCCATGTACATTACACTACCAGTCAAAAGGTTGGAATAATTCTGAATTTCTTTATACATATATTTGGACACGAGTCTGTTATGCTCACCAAGGCTTTGTTTATCTATTTATCAATATTGCGAAATACTATTATAATTTAAATACATTTTAAATAGTAATGTATTTCTGTGATGGCAAATGCTGCTTAATATTTAAGTTAAACATTTGTTTTTCTAAGTAATACTTTTGTTAAAAAATGGATACATAAAATGTATCAAAGGTAACAGCAAAGATTCATAATTTAACAAGATTTCTATTTCAAATAAATGCAGTTCTTTTGAAATTTCTATTAATCAAAGAGTCCTGAAAAAAAGTGATAATTAAGTTTAACTAAGTGACTTGATAATAATAAGAACCATTATAAATAATTGAGTACCAATTATAATTGATAATAATGGAGTACCAAATCAGTATCAAAGTCAACTGAAAAATATTTCACAATATTAGTGTCTTTACTTTATTTTTGATCAAATAAATGCAGACTTCGTAAGCATACTGTAAGAGACTTAAAAGACTTTGGACAAAAATCCAAACTTTTGAGTTATATTGAACCAGGTGAACTTAATTTCAATTAAGCAATTTGTGCAGGCAATTTAGAATAATCAAATCGCTACAAATGTTCTGTATTGAAGAGTCAATTAGTGAGTATAGTATGAAGCAGTTCTGAGGAGTTCAGTGATATTGTTCCCCGATTGATACTGAAAGAGTTGGCAATCATCTCTACAGCACTAGGGAGCACAGGCCTGTGTGTTTGCACTGTATGCAGAGAACAAGAGAAGGAGGAAGACAGCGCAATATAAGTGCACAAAGATGAAAGACAAACAGGATACGTGACATTTTCCCACCCAATCCCATTTAGACACAGCTGGCCAGCACTACACGGATTCTTTCACCACACCCAATGTGCAATAATGACACCGTCTGACAGTATCTGTCTGAAAGTTACTTCGGAAAACATTACAAAACAAGACTTCTTTCATTTATGCATGCATACAAATACTTATCGCAAATACTTTTTGGATAGTAAAAACTCAAATTTGTGGAAATATGAACTATAAAATGCCTAGAAATCTGTAGTAATCACTGACAGTCATGTTTAAATCATTTGTTGATTTTTGTTATAGTAGTTCTTACTTTCCATCCTCAAACATGACTCCAATTAGCAAAGATTAATCAGTGAACAATATTCCAAAGACAAAAGGCCTTTATAATATTTCATCAGAATGTAATAACTTACTCTGCCTTTAGTTTAGGGTCCCGTTATCACTATTAACCAGTTGCTTATATCATACATTATAACTAGGATATTGGCTGTATATTAGTGCTTATAAAGCACATATTAATGCCTTATTCTGCATGACCATATTCTACATCCCTTAATCCAACCCAATACCTAGACATAACTATTAATAAGCAGTAATGAGGAGTTTACTGAGGCTAATTGTGAGAATTGGACCCTAATGTAGAGTGTGACCAAATAATCAATAGCCATATAACAACAATAGCTGTTGAAAGTTATGCATCTTTTCTAAAATGTTGACAACACACTCAATGGGTTGTTTTAACCCAATTTTAGGTAAAATATGGACAAACCCAGCCATTGGTTTACTTTTTTTAAACTACATTTTTAACTCAATTGCTGTCCATATTTTACCCAAAATTGGGTTAAAACAACCCAGGATTTTTTTAGAGCAGTTCAGTAAAATACTATAGATCTGTTAAAAAAGAGAAAAAGCATTACCATTTGGGTATGTCGAGATGCTCTCAGGAGTGAAGACGTTAAGCTTTAGTCAAAAAGCCTCTAATGTGCATGCCAATTCATTTCATCCACAATCCATTGCATATTCACATTCAATTTCTGATGGATAAAATCATGTTTCACCCTACATTTACTGTTTCATTTGGAAATGTTACATTACAGAAGTAAAATGGGTTGTGAATGTTGACAGAGAAAAAAATAAATAAATACAATTTCTGTACACCCTGGAATTATAGTTGTTAAAGTATTAAAAGCAATACAGAAATGCAATATTGGGTGATTCTCGTGAAATTAGACTTATGAGGTGTCATGAAACATTTTGATTATAAAAGTAAATGCTATCAAAATAAAAAGGATACAGTTGTAAACATCTCATCATGTACTATTTTGCACATGATTTCAAATGACGTCATAAATTCCAATTTTGTTGTTTTTTCCACATTTAAGGGGAAATTTCTCATTACCGCAACGTGTCCATGACTGGATTTGGGTTCTTTGAGATGAAAATATTTATAATTAAAAAACATAAAAAATAAAAAAACTTCAGTGCATGTTATACTATAAATATTTACAATAAAGAAACATGTGGTATTTGGTGATTATTGGTAAATGTAGTGGCAATAATAAGGAATATAAATGTGTCCAAGACCAATTATGTCATCCTCCGCAACAATTTTCAATTATTGTTTAAGTCCTCAAGGAACTAACATTTTCAAGATTTTTTTTTGGAAGGGACATAATTGACTGTGACACACAAGATGCCTACCAGATAAGCAGTTCTTATTTTTTCTCTCCAGATAAAAGTTACATTTTTGTTTGTCATAGTACCTACACGACTTTTTAGTTCTCATTACCGAAACATGTACCATATATTTAAGGTAATGTCATGTTGCGGTAATGATAATTTTTTATGGACTTCATCTAAAAATGTAAATAATAATATAGTAAATGTTTTATTTAAATCTTCTAAAAATAATGGTTATAGTAAGTTTAGACCCTAATCTTATATGTGCAAAAAGAAAATAGGCATTTTAAAGAAAAAAAAAAGAAAAAAAATGGCATTTTAAAAATTCTGATGCTGGGCACCTTCTAAATCTGGATTTCGTAAGAATCACCCTATTTTGAAGAAATGGAAACTCCCAATGGTGGCACATATCAGAGAGAGGGCATGAGATTCACTTACCAGCACAAGGCATTATTCATTGTAAACTGTTACATCCCAGTATGACTATGGATGGACACCTAGAAATGTTTTTCTTTCCATAAAATCGCAAGCCAATCTCCAAACGACTTCTCTGGCTTGTGCCGTGGAAAATGAAATGCATTGTGCACTCCTCTCCTTAATCACACCATTTCTGTGCACATGCTTCTAAAAAAAGTTTTTTAGAAAAAGTGGGTGTTTTCTATTTGAGAACATGTTTTCAATCAAATTTCGCTTTGACAAATGATCCAGCAACTCCAGTATTGATATTTTCTATGTCTAGTCACAGACAGTGAAAAAACATGCACCATCAATCACTGACTGGAATTCTATTCAACAGAATCACAGTTCTTGAGAACCAGAATGCTTTCCATTGTGTTTGAGACAATGAACAGTAGTTTGCTTAGTGTTTTGCACAATGCTAAATAAAATGGTATGTCTTCCAGTAATCCGATATACCAGACAGAACCCTGTAATATCAAGCTCAGCAGAGATTAATATGTGTAAAATTAAATATCTTTATTTGAAACACACGTGTTGCCAATGTACACATTCAAGGTAACAGGTTAAACACGTGAGAGGGAACTATACATTTTTTTTAGATCTGGTCTCTTTTACATGTACATAGATGTTTTAATGCTAACGTTGCTGCCGTAACGTCCACTTTATGAGCTGGGGAATCTTTTTATAACTAAAAATAATACATGAAACATAGCACATAAAAGATAGCAGCCTTAATTTTCAACATTCTTGACCATAGCGTTCCACAGAGATCTTTCCTCCCAACGATCTGTAAAATTGCACAAGCATGTTTCAAACAAGAAAAAGCAAAAGCCGCGTAGTTCAAAATTCTTTGGGCCGTCGAACAGTAAACATTCGAAGCGAGACCACACAGACAGAATCGGTTAATGAAGGACACTCTCTGAATCCTCAGTGTTGTTTTTCTTCAAAGGCACTTTGTTGAACCACATTAAGGACAGACTCTGTTTGATAATAATCTCCATTGAAAGCTCAGGCTGTGAGATTGGAATATGAATATGGAGCAAAATACAACGGTCCACCACTCCAGTAGAACTGATGTTTTTGTAAACGGGATCACAAGATGCGGAACGATGCATGTACGAAAAAAAGCCCATTTCTTGTTGATTAGAAGTCATTGAAGAATGTGTGCCTGCGTTTTGAAGATTTCATTGCATTCATCTCTTTGCAATTTTCCACAGGCACTTGGAGAGTTTGTATGGATTGTCAGGTTGAATGTTTCCTGAAATCATTATCTACCAACCACCTAATTCATTAAGTAAAAGCATCTTTGGAAAAAGCAGGAAGTTATTCCTGGAAAACTTGGCACTTACAATGAAGCAAAATAGAACTTGAGAATTAAGAATCATCCCTTGACTCTAAGCAGAAAAAAGAAGCACAGGATTTAAACATTCACAGCAAAAATATGAATTCCTTTCATCAAATCTTCCGAATTCCACACCCATCAGCCTAACCTTTAACCCTGACTGCGAGTCAAGCTCTTTGGCAGAGTATTTACCGTGCAGTTGAATACATAGGAAGTCGAACAGACCTCACGGTCATCTTCGGTGCATGAGAAATGAACTCATGTCTGTGATTCATATAACTTGGAAATATCTCAATAAGAACATCGTCAACATCGGTCGCACAAACCTGCAGTAGTATTTGTTACAACACTTCTCCAAAAATGCGGGTTAGGATTACATATCAAGGGCAACAGTTCCTCCATTTAAAAACTATATTCTCTGTTCAAGGAGTTCATAGGAGGTCTTACAATATTGGAAACAATACCGAAGGAAAATCAACGCATCACCATCCCAGGCGGATTAACGTCATTTAGAGTGTCTCTTTCTAGCCCGTCGTTTTGCTGGTACTTTGAGTCTGATTAGTCTCAGTGCTAATCAGTTAAAAGACCCTTACACATCTTCATATAGAAGCATACCACTGAAGATAGTTAGAGGCTCCACTGAATGGGCTAGTTTGCCCATGACCAGGTCTATGCAGACTGTGTCCTCTCGCTGAAGGGGCAGGATGATGTTAAAGACAGCCAGAGAACCCGGCGTTGGTTTGGCTTCGGCCATTGGTTTGTTTTCCAACCCTTCGGCTGGTAACCCGTCGAGTCTACCCGAGCCATGCCGTAGTTAGACCTGGACAGCACAGCTTCGATCTTCTCATTTTTGTGGCCCGTCAGAATTGCACTAAAGAAGTAGTGTCCATCCAGTGGTGCAGTAAAGATACCTGTATTTAAGAGATTTACATTATTTTTGATGCATGCAAAGGTGTAACTGCAAATAGACTGTTTATAGGTGGTGCCCAGATTACCTGTTCTTGGATTATAAAAGTCTCCTTCATTTACAAAGGTCTTATCAAAAATGATCGTTCCAGATGTAACCATGGGCTTTGTGAGAGCTGCTGAGAAGGAAAGACGTGGTATGTTGGGAATCTGCACCGGCCATACCTGAAATGAAGATAACAACACTATTTTTACACAACCAGTTTTAGTGATCAGCTGCTGACCTTTGGCTCAACTACTGACCCAGTGCTGGCAATAACAACTGAACAAATGCTGCAACACTCAAGACAGAAAGAATAAATCGCTGACTCTCATAAAAACAAAAACTTGAGACATATCTCAGTGAATTCTTGCTTTCATTCCAGACAATGATTAGCACACATCAAAATAACCTCAGTGCTTGACAAAGATATGGCTGCTAAAAAATTGAAGGAAAATTTAATACATACCTCGCTCTCCTCTGAGACCTAAAATAGGAGAAGGCAAAATGTGTCACATGCAAGTGTCATATAACATGAAAAAAAATTAAAAATCATGTCATTTTGAAATGAATCATCCTTATGTCATTCCAATGTTATTTTAATCAATGTAACACAAAAGGAGATCATATAAAAATACACAGCCAACCTCCGAATGAAGTACATTAATGTAAAATAAAGTAATGATGACAAAATCTTTGGTTATTATCCACATGACAATCGAAATGGACAAAAAAAGATGTCTCACCAGGAGGTCCTCTTGGCCCTGGAAATCCCTGAACACCTGGTGGTCCGTCATTACCTGGAGGCCCCTGTGGACCAGGGAACCCTCTTTCTCCTTGAGGACCTGGTGGTCCGGGTAAACCTATAATCAGAAGTGAATTTATTTAAGAGTTTTTTTTTCTCTTTTCATATCCATCAGGGTTGTGCATGACTCAGGAATTTGGTCACTTTTAAACCATGAGAGTGAATTTGAATTGAATTGGCTACAGGAAGTTGAATTGAGAGCCAGACCGATTTATCTGGCAAGCCAATATTATTGGCCGATATTAGGCATTTTCTAAACTATCGGTATCAGCTGTTATAATGGCCAATAAATTAATATTTCAAAAATAAAATAAAAACATACAAAACACGCTTCAACCAAAACATGAGTCTTGGAGTTGTATAGTTTGTCCACCAGAGGGCACTCTAAACCGTGTCTATTGGCAACATTCATTGAGTTGGTCACAGAGACATACAGTGCTTGAATAACAATTAAAAAAACATCCCTATCAGTTCTCTTAACTCAAATGACAAAATTTGTGACTATCATGTCCAGCTTTGCTGCTGTTTAATAAGCCGAGAGTGAAAGCGGATTTAGCTAGTAATAATTACGTTACGTTGTTATGGTGTAGTTCAGCTGACAGTCCTTTTAACTTTTGAAAGTGTGAGCCAGTTCTAGCAATGAGACGTATCATCTCTCCTTGGCCTGTTATATTGAAAATGTATTTTTTTTACAATTTGCAGTATGACAATATCCATTGCTAAATTATGGCTCATCATAGACTATAACCACAAAGCGAGCTAATGCTACTATCATCAGTCTGTTCTGTTGTGGCAATAAAACAAGTTTCTTTTTAAAAAGCATTATCATTTTATTTTAATCATATTACACTCATAAATAACTATTGTTAGGGAAATCTGTTAATGTATTTGTTGCGTGTTTCTGAAAAAATAAATGAAAACAATCGGCCGATATATCGGAATATCGGATCTTAAAACCAACAAATATTTGTATCGATATCGGCCTTCAAAATCCTTTATCGGTCAGGCTCTAAATTGGAAGTAAGGAAAGTAAAATGCATCCTGCGTAAAATGAACTAGAATCCATTCTCAGTTCAATTCTGAATAATGCACAACCCTGATATCCATTAAAATACAGGAGCTATACAGGAAATTTACAATATATTCAAAGATGCTGTCAATTTGTAATTAATCTTGACATGACTTTTAAGATGATAGCAAATAAATAAAAAATAGCACTTAAAAGTCAAACCTGTTAAGTCATTCTCAGTAAAGCTCTGGAACTCCTTGAGCACATGGACCATTGAGGAATTGAGTCTCTTAATCTTGCCGTGGATATCATCCAGATGTGTGTTCTGGAGGATCTCAATGAACCCGCTGTGTGAAATCACGGTGTTATTTTAGCCCAGTGACACAGTTCCACAGGCTAGACACATGTTTGTTCAGGCCTTCTTTGATCTTCTGGATATGGTCTGAGACAGAGTCAAAGCGTCCACAAACCTCTTCGAGTTTGGAGAGCCTCTTATCCAGACCATCACCAGTCCTCTTGCAGTCACCCATCTCAACCACAAAGTTGTTCCCAAAGCGGCGTACATCCTGATCGACGCTATACGAAAGCGCACCCTACTATCTTCTATATGCTCGGTCATTTCCTGCTGGATCTTGTCGATTTCAGAAATGATTTTGTCTTTGGTGTTCCCAAGGTCGGTGATAACGCTGTCATGTTTCTGGACCACATGCTCGAGACCTTTTAGTGTGTCATTGATGGAGCTGAAGGTTAAGATGACCCCAGACAGTTCTCCCTGGATTGACCTGAGGTCACCTGGTATTACTGCTGATGACACTGTGTCCATCCAGTGGTTTTTGTGGGTCATCCAGATGACCTGTTTCTGATTCCGTTCCAGTAGGAGTATTCAGGGTGATCTTGCATTGACCACTGCATTTCTGTACCTCCTCTCTCAACTGATCCATCTCGTCCTGTAAACCAGAACACACGTCCACACAACCCCGTCTGACCTGAGTCATATTTCCCTTTAATGTAGTTCATTTCCTTCTGCCATCTGTCCATGGCATGGCTTGTGATGTTCTTGAGTTTCTTCAGATCATCTTCCACTGTGCTGCACACGTCACAGTTCTCAATCTCCATAACAATCCTGTTGAAGTGTTCCCCATTGTCTCCAGTTAGAGCTTTGATCTTGCGAACGTCATGGCTGAGGTTGATGACCTTGTCCTCAAGAGAGTCACCGGACACGGAGAGATCCTTGAGTCGGGTGTCAAACCTCTTGATCTCATCTTCATTTGCAACGACTCTCCACTCCAAAGACTTCACAGTGTCGCCAGAGCTCGAACTACTGCTACTGCCCGGAGTTGAACCCTGAACTTGTGCCTGAGCACCCAGAGCATTCGCTTAACCTCCTGTCTATAAACAATGTTGTATTCTCGAGCCGAGACAGGCGCTTATCAAGATCAAATACAGTTTCTTTGACGTTTCCTATATCAACGTCCATGTCATTGATTCTGTCGTCCTGGTTTAGAATACGATTATTGAATTCATTGCGAAGACTTCGGAGTTCCTGCTGGAATGAGTCCGTATGTTAGTCTCCATATAAGCGCAGTTTTCCTCTGCCCTCTGAACAGTGTTGTTGAGCCGTCTCTCCAGGTCTTCTTGCATTTTAGGACCTTGTCCTGGTCCACCTGTTTCTCCTCCAAAACTTCCACCTCCTCCAGTTCCTCCTTGTTCCCCGTTAACACGATTATTAAGCTTGTCATAGGCTTCCAAAGTGGAGCTTATCTTCCTGTCCATGTCATTTAGTCGTCCTCTGATGTCCGTCACAGTGTCACAGCAGCCTTGCGACCGGCTAAAGTCTCGGCGCAAGCCATCAGAGTTTGGCGGTGACGCTGGTCCATGGCATTAATTTGCTTTTCCAGAGCCGAGATCCTCTCCCGACTCTGTTGCTGTTGCCGTCTTAGGTCTTCCACTCCAGACTGACAGGCAGAACAAGAAAGCGTCACTCGACGTTCAAGCTCTCTGAGGATTTCCTCCTTCAAGGTGTTGAAGTTGTTTCCTCCTACTCCCCAATGTCTAGATCATTGCTTCCACCCTTCCCATTCACAAGGTGGTTATTGATGCTGACTAGAGTCTTGTCATGAGCTTGAGTACGGTTATCCAACTGATCAAGCTTAGTCTGAATGTTATGGATGGTTTCTTTCATTTCAGGCTGGGCTGCATCAGCTGGTGTTTTGCCACTATTAAAACCGGGTTTGCTGCATTTCCTCCTGGAATTTCTCGTTCATACCACGCAGAGTTGACTGCAGGTCATTTAGGTCTTTGGTCAACCTCTGGATTTTGTCCTCCAGTTGTTTCATCTTGTCATTGTCACCTCTCCCTAGGCAAAGATCAAACACAATACTTATTTTTAGACAGCAAGTAATTAAATAGATTACAAATGATTTAATAGAACTAGAATGCACAGTTCTGTCAAACTGCGGCAAAACATTCAAAATATTGTCAAATAGGCCCTTTTACATTTTGCTTTGAAACCAAATATTCCACCATCCAACTCATCTCACTCTCGTCATAAGCAAGCGTGCCGCACAAGCCCTGAAAAGTGAAGCCAAAATGTCCTAGTGTAGCTCATAAACCCTGCCTCCCCATGTTATTCAACGGCACGTGAGACCAAATCTTATTCTTATTGAGGTGTGTGCAAGGAGCATTTTCATTTGGATTGGACTTTTAAACATTGACATTGACTTACCATTCCCTCCACCCTGTCCATGACCAGTACCAGTTCCAGTTTGTCCTGGTTGTGAAGGTCTAGGCCAAGGTCTGCTTGTTGAGATCTGAGTATCAGATCCCCGTTTGGTCCATCATTACAGTCTTCTCCACTGTACCCGTGGCAGCACTTCCACTCCATTTCTGTAATCATTTTGTAAGCCACCTTGTATCTGGGCCTCATGTAGGTCCTGTACCTGTAAGACAAATAAAAAAAAGCATAAATAAAAGCTTGACATTTTCTAGTTTGGACAAATTTAGCCATGTCTCAGTATTTCCTCACGTGCAATGTTTAGTTTACATTGTGAAATACATGGAACCGAGAAAGAAACAAATAAGACAAATGATATGCTAATACAAACCACAAAGAAAGAATACAATCAGAACAATCTAAAACAACAAAAACTATCTAGGCCTAGTACACGCATTACCTTGCAAGTCACTATTCTTTATATTGTTTAATACATTCCACATTAAACAGACCTTTTACAGTAAACAAACTGATCCCTTCTGGGATGTTGTATCTGTAAGACTCTCAACTCAACAAATGAGTTTCTGCTCTGTCCTCAACAAATGAGTTTCATTTCGGTTAGAGTGAAACCAACACATTCAGACAAGAATACAGCCTGGATTGAATTCAATTTTTGGCCTAAGAATGGAGGAAGACATACCATGTCTCTTTCAAAATTATGTCTCTGCACATTCATGTGATTTCAGCTAGTTGCTGCACAGACATATGCTGGCCAGCTGTATAAACGCTGTATAATCTGTTGTTCAACGAAGGGCTGGGTAGAAATGGTAGAAACAGTGTGTATCCTTAGATATGGCATGGATCACTCCTTTAAACTATGGGATCTTTTTGTATATTTTATCATCCAGAAACCATAAATCTACTTGTGGAAGTGTAATAATTATGGCGAGGGGTTTTGAAAAACATTTCTAATAGAGAATTCTCATCAGAGACATAATTCCGACCAGTTGTCTAGGTCTGAATTCACAGTGTCATTCAAATAAACCAAAATATCAAGTAAAACATTGTGTTTAGCCTTGAACCCGAACATCAGCACCATAAAAAGATGGAATACTATGGGCATTTCTTTTTTCCCAGGACTTTTGGTTATAGTTCTTAAGCCACTGAATTCTTGTTTCCACGCTCTGTTTGTTCCATGACCCCCGTGAGAAGAAAAAGAGAGAAAAAAGGGTCACCCTCTACAGAGTGAGTCCAAAAATAAGTAGTGGTATTTCAGTAGGTTTTAAGCCTAATTCCTGTGGCATACTGGTTGTAGAGTTTGGAATGACATGCCACCTCATTCCATACATATTAGTGTGTGTGTGTGTGTGTGTGTGTGTGTACTGAATCTAAAGGAGTTGGATTAAGCTTTTCCAGCTGGAGTTCAACACGTTGCCAACAACTGGAAACCACCTCGCAACTGCGCAAACTTTCTAATCCTGGTGTCCTCAAACCACATTCTGTTTATCTCTCCATTTGTTGACATTAGGTTTACTATGTAAGCACAATGTTTTTCAGTATTTCTTATGTTTTAATGACTCAGATTTCCAGTAAAATGTGAGAGTGTTATATACTGTATGCTAGTGCCCATGAATGTTATGATGATGTGATAGCTTTCAACATCTGTTTCCAGTCTAAAGTTAGCTGATGTAGTACATAATGGTTCCACTTATTTAAAGTACACTAAATAAAGGCCAGAAAAACAGACTTGCTTTTACTTTAAATCCTCTGACTGATTTTAAGTCTGATAGGTGCATGTCAAGTCAAGACACCTTTATTTATATAGCGCTTTTCACAATACAGTTTCAAAGCAGTTTTACAGTGCAACAGGAAATAATGCAGCAAAGTTTGTTTTGGCTGTACAGAAGAAATAATGTATATATATATATTATATATATATATATATATATATATATATATATATATATATATATATATATATATATATATATATATAACCCAAAGAGGGATGAATACCATATCTTTTCAACAAGTCAGGTCTGCCCCAAATTTTTTTCTAATTGTCTATGAACCTATTTTATTCTGCTGACACCACTTATACAGCCAGCCATTGAGTGAGGGTAGTCTTCTTAGTATCTCATCACTGAGCATATAACTGTGCAGACAGCGTACTTGCGAGTTCACACACATCTTTAACGTTAATTTCGGTGATCTAGGACCGATGAAGTTGAACATCATTAGTCCCGTCGCAAATAATAATTTTAGATAATTTGTGATTAGCATTAGCCAGCACTTTTAAAAGAGCCGTATGTATGATTGTGGCCAAAACTGGTACTGCAATCACTTTCAAATTACTGTAGAGCGGTGTATCCCCTCCCCCTTCCCCTGACTCGAGGTTGCCAGACATAGGCTTAGTAACTACTAGCTTGCAACTAACGCTGTACTTAATTTGATTGCACCAATTGTTCTTAAGGCAGAACAAAGCTAGTAGGTTATAAGCTCTTTGTAAACTAATGCATTGTTACATAAAATGACGTTTACCTCCAATGATCCAATAGCAGCCTTCAAAATCGTGATCAAAAGTTGTATTGAAACGCAGTAAATTTCTGTTTATTCTGTTAAGGTTGATTCAAACTTATTTTGCCTAATTTAAAAAAAAAATAAAAATAAAAAATAGGCTAAGTTTCCACTGAAACTTCACAAGTTTCACATGGTGTACCTGCTAGAAACCTGCTACCATGTTCTAAAAAAAATAGCTAACATGGATTTTCCATGGATGAAGCAACATAAAATGGAGCAAATTACTCATTGTTAGGAAAAAGACATCTGTTGAGCTTGATGCTCTGAAAGGCACACAAACAACACTTTCTGTTCAGTAAATCTATACTGAATATACCGATAACCATTTCATCATTTAGGGAAGTTATTAAAAACTAAACATTAAGAATTCTGGAGAAACGGAAAAAGTCTAGTACGGGTAAAAGTTGTCAGGCGCGGTAGTTGTTTAACATTTATTAATCCATCAACAGAAAACACAGGAGTTTGCAGGAGAAATAACTTTCTCAGAGGGAACAGAGGGTTAAATACAGTACACTGGGGATGATCAACTGAAACAGAACAGGTGTTTACTAATTAAAGGGATAGTTCACCCAAAAATGAAAATTACCCCATGTTTTCACCCTCAAGCCATCTTAGGTGTATACTTTCTGGTCTTCTTTCAGATGAATACAATTGGAGTCATATAAAAAAATGTCTTGGCTTTTCCAAGCTTTATAATGGCCGTGAATGGCTGTTTAAGTGTAGAGTAGATTCAAGTAAGTAGATTCAGAGTGCATCCTTTATCGACTAAAATAACTAGCTTCCGCAGACGGCTGTACGCCTCGAATTACGGAAGAGTAGAGGATAGAGCAAAACAAAACACCAGTCATGGAGAAGTCTAAAAGAAGAGCAGTCATGGTAGAAGTCTAAAACGAAAATTTTTAAAGAGAAATGTCGAGTTTGTTTTCCAGCCCTGTTTGTTTGAACACGAGAGGCGTCAAAGCTTACACTACCCCTACATCATACATCTTCAAGTGTTACTCTTTTGCCGTAAGTCGACTTGTGTAGGTCGTTTGCCGGAAGCTAGTTATTTTAGTCGATAAAGTTTTAAAATTGGATATTTTTCTTACACAAACACATCTTTTATTAACCCCCACAAGTCATGTGGAGAACTTTTATCATGGATGGATGCACTTTGATGGACTTCAAAAAGTATACATCCATTCACTGCCATTATAAAGCCAGAAGAATAAAGTCAGGAAGAGACTTTTTTTAAAGCTACACTGTGTGATTTTTACCCCATCTAGCAGTGAAAAGGTATATGACCTTCCAGTGAATATTAGTTTCTGTTCCTCTCAATTCCGATTTCGTTTTAACTCCTACGGTGGCCAATGTAGTCCAAGATTAACATGGCTTCCAGTTTGACCTCGTCCATGAGTGTTAACTCAAACGTAAACGCAAAAGGCGAAGCTTGAATTAACGGGTATGTCCCTCTTTGGCTAATGTACTTTTAAGATGGAGGGGCAACATGGCGACAGACATTAGAACCCCTTACCCGTATGTATTTTCAATGGCATATTATACACTCACAAGAATACTTTATTACTTGATAAAAAATAGTATAATTACTACGAAGTAAATATACATTAATGAGCACATATTTTTGAAAGGACTAAGTGTTTTTAGCTAAGAATAAACTAAAGAGTTACATTGTGTAGCTTTAATATATCTCTGATTGTATTTGTCTAAAAGAAGAATGTCATATACACCTAGGATGGCTTGAGGGTGAGTAAATCATTGGGCTAATTTTAATTTTTGGGTGAACTATCCTTTTAAAAACCATGGAAACTAACCCCGTAAATCAGGCAGGTGAAACGAGAACAGAACACACTAAAAAAAAACGAAACCAACACAAGCTATACGTGATAAAAGGACATACTTACACTACAACACGGGCGCACTGAATGCCCCATGAACATGGCTGGTAGTCAGGCTTCACGTAAGTCTCCACTCCATCTTCTACCACACAGCTCACTGTCTTGGTCACCACATACGCACACCAGTTTCTGTAAGAAATAAAAGACACATGTAGTTAGCATTTTATTGTAGGAATGGAACTTTAAAAATTGAAAAATGAATAATTCCACAACTGTGACTCAAAGCACACCAATTAAAACATGAACTAATGGAGGTCTCCAAAGATACAGTAGTAGTCATTTTAAAGCACATCTCCCACTATGTGAGCTCACACTATAGCACCTGTGTTAGATTTACAGTGATTCCCCAGAGTCTAAATGTTCCTCATGTCCTCATAAATGAGTAGAAATCTCCAAATAAATAGTCTCTTGCTTCTCTTAGTGGACACTGTTCCTCAAACCAATGTCAACAAGCTCAGGAATCAAGTTGTTGCAATCTCTCTGCTGCTTGCAATAGGAATTCAAACATCTGTTGAGCTTCACGCTGACTACAGTAAAAGCGGGTTGCATCACTTATCTCATCTTTGGTCTCACCCCTGTTTTGTTTTAGTCTACTAGTAAGGACAACAAACTACGTGATTGTCTGCTGTGTGTAATGCAGAAGCAGTTTGTCTTCTGTGGTTATTTGCTAAGCCCCCATGAGTTAAGTATAAGTTACACCTCAGACCATTGCAATAAAGATTGGACTCAGTGTTGTGTCTCTAAAGAAAGAACTAAACAAAAATGTCTTCTCAGAGGCCACCTAAACATGTGATTTACAATACATCTGAATCATGTTATACCAGACAACCATGAGTGCAGCTGCAATGAATACCATTTGCTCTCATTAGGATTAAATTCAGTATGGATTCCACCAAATGTGGCCACGTACACATGTTTTGGTGTCTCTTTCTACAAGGAAAAGAAAAATTGTAATTAGGGCTGTCAAACGATTAATCGCGATAAATCGCATCCAAAATAAAAGTTTGTGTTTACATAATTATATGTGGGTGCACTGTGTATAATTATTTTATATATATATATAAATACACACACATGCTTGTATATATTTAAGAAATATTTTCATATATATGCTGTATATAGATTTATATATAAATATAAATATTTGATATATAAATAATATTTTTTTCTTAAAAATACATGCATGCCTGTGTATATTTATATATACACAAAATAATTATACACAGTGCACCCACATATATTATGTAAACACAAACTTTTATTTTGGATGCGATTAATCGCGATTAATCGTTTGACAGCCTGAATTATAATGCATTAAATATCTTCAACATCAAAATTATATACATAAAATATATTTGTTGTTGTGATTTGTCAAAAACAAATATGTCTGGTGAGGACACTACATATGTATAAAATCAATCCTACTCTTTAGCTGTTTGACAGTTGATCCTGACAGGACATTGCAAAGCAGTATTAAACACATGACCACATTCTGTTTACAAACGCATTATGTAATAAAAGGAAGTTACCCAATAAATGGCTTGTCCTGGAAAAAGCACTTAATTTTTCCCAAGACATGTGGACACATTTGACCATTACCAACTGACTCCTGCTTTGATTGCGACATGGTTCATCAATGACCTATAGTGGATTTCCTGCTTCCACAGCTGCTCGAGACACTCACACATATTGCCAGCAAAATTTCATGTTTTGGCCTTCGATATTAAACACAGATGGTGCTAGATCAGAGTGACATCACGATATAATCTGTGCTGGCTAAATGAAAGGATGTTTAGAATGAATTACAAGAGAAAATGCAATGTTTTGACCAACAAGTACAAATCAAAACTACGTTTCAAAGAATAAAATAATAGTTTTGTGGCTCTGAGGTCATCTAGTGTGCTCCTAAACATTGACATAATTAACTTTTAATAGACATACACAAGGAAAAACAGATCATTACTATTCACGACTCATGTTGAACTACACAGATTTGTATCCAATCAAATGCCTTCTACAGTAAGAAAGCTCCTCCCCTAATAGCATCTGCAAATAACTAGAAAGTAGCTAATCCTAAAGCCTATTGGCTTTTTCTTAAAGGGAAAGATCCCTTTAAAGCAACACCATGGAACTTTTCCTCTGCGGTCGCCCTACTGGTTGGAAACAAAATTGTCCATTACCGCTGTCGGTAAACAATTTAGGCGTCGTGCGCACGCTCATTGTTTATCCAGCACTGGCTTTGGAATGAACAATGTCCACAGACAACCCAGACAGCAAACTGACATTGAATCAACGTGGAAACGACGTCTCTCATGACATCGAAACAACGTTGATCTGGCATTGTTTTGCTCATCGAATTAACGCTGAAACCAACGTTAGACGCAGCATTCTTCAAAGCTAAATGAAAATCGAAAATTGGTTTGCTTTCATAACGTTGAAACAACGTTGATTGCAAGTTGATTTTCCGTTAGTTTTGAAAGAATGACACGTGCTGACAGTTGGTTTAACATTAATTCGATGAGAAAAACAATGTCAGATCAACGTTGTTTCGATGTCCTGTTTCCACGTTGATTCAATGTCAGTTTGCTATCTGGGAAGGTAGAGTATGTTAAATGATGTCATGAAAGCATGATGTATTGCGACATCAGAAATGAAGAAAAACGAAATAAAGACTATTGTAGTACTTAACGTAAAGCAGTCGAATTTTGTAGTTCTTTTTGTGCTTGGGTTACTACCCAGAGATCTGTAATGCCAGTAAAAGTGATACAGGCCCAGTCAGGCTATGGCAGAAGTGCCTTTCATCTTCACGACTTGATGACCCACTGATTTTAGAAAAAATATTTTTTTAAGGTAAAACATTTTACATAGTGTTGCTTTAATATGTCCCAGCCAAACTTAACGTTTCAACTGATGTCTTATTGCCTTTTATATCTCCACTATTGCTAATATCCTTCTTCCAAAACAAATCTTCTTCCATCCTTAATGGTAACACAACAAGGTTTTGATTTCAGTAACCCATCTGTCATTTATGGTGTTAAGCAGTGGGCAATCCATTACTCAATACACAATAATATCACATGTAATGCTAGCTGTTTATGGGAGGAGCTTTCTAGGTTTAAAGATTTTTTGCAAAGTTGTCATGCTGCTTCAGCCCACCAGTATTTGTTTTTCAACTGTTGATTGGAGTGAACCCGACCACAGTATTTCCAGGCTGCTACGGCCAGCCGTGAATAATCCACATTCTTAGCAGATTTGTCATGCAGAATTTTCATTTCAGGCTCGCTTTCATCAAACACTCATGCAGCTTATGACTTTACAGAGAATTTCAACATGTTTCAGCTCCATAAAGAAGGGAAAATATGAGAGGACAAAATAAAGTTCATTTGGCAGTGTGTCTAGCCTCACTTTAAACCAATGAGAGATTATTCCAATATGCAAAATTGATCTCAATCCCCGTCATGAGGATGTTTTCATATTTTTCCATTACACCATTTCTGTTTTCTTAAAATAAACGACTTTAAAGTCACAAAGTACTGAAATGAATGGGTGTAGTAAGAGTAAATAAAAAATGTGGTCATGTAGAAACGTCATGGCTTAAAAACTAACTTAAAATAAATGAAATGTCTAAAACAGAAGCACCCTTCAGAGTAAGAAAGTAATGTTATCCTGATATTATGTCACCAACTTGGATCGAAAAACGCATTGCAGCACAGTGAAAGACTAAAAAGTGAAATTTAAGACGTGGAGAAGATAAAGCTGAATAATGGACAAACATTGTTGCACATGATGGAAAGCAAAGTTAAAGGGTTAGTTCACCAAAGAATTACTCACCCCCATGCTGTACCAACCCCGTAAGACCTTCGTTCATCTTCGGAACACAAATGTAGATATTTTTGATTAAATTTGAGAGGTGGATCACTGCTACTGTACATAGGCTGCCTAAGGGATCGAAATTTGACAACCCAGAAAGACAATGAAGAAAATTTTTAATTATTCCATGTGACAACAGTGGCTCAACTATAAGTTTCTCAAGCGGCGAGAATACTTTTTGTGCAAAAAACAAACAAAAATAACGACTTTATTCAACTATTCCTTTTCTTCCTTGTAGGCCTGAGACGAGAATTCAAGATATTTCCACGACGAACTGGTTTGGGTATATAATAAGCAAGTAGCCTACATCATGAATCCATTTTCCAAACCGTGTTTTTGTCATATCCTGAATCACTACGGTACACCTATAATAAGCATTGGGACTAATTTTAAAGTCGTGCCATTGCAGAGTAGCCCAGAACCTGCGTGACTCGTCATAGACATAAACAAAGAGAAGTAGCTTCGGCTACAATGTTTATCTGCAAGAAACATGCAGTTCTGTTTGTTAACTGCTAGAGCGCCAAAAATGACAGACTGCAGTTTTAAAGTGACCAGATAATCTATCCCACACTTTTCTGTAACGCTGTTATGCCTGGTTCAGATTACACAATTTTTTTGTCTGTTACGATGTCACTGTGTCAGATTACGCGATTTTGACTCCTAAAATCTTGTCTTGTCGTGGACAAGACACATGCCAGACTACACGCTGCTTCCTGACCAGTCATCGCATGCCGTCTGTAAAGGCGTGCGTGATGTCATCGAGAAGGCGAAACTTAGTAGCGAGAGACTTCCAGAAACAAATGTAAACAAACAATGAAGCGGTGAGTGTTGTATTGGCTGTCCAGTGTTCAGAAAAAAAGTAAAAAAGAAAACCCGACAATGGACACGTTCCTGGATTGCTCGAAGAGGACAGTATGGGCTGTCAATCATCCAAAGAGAACTTGAGGTAAAATATTGTTTTCTTATATATTTTTACTTTTAGTTTTAACGCTTAGCACCATCGTCTCTCTTTTGTCTCGCTATTTTTGAAAGTTGTGTACGGAAAAGCTTCTGTGCTCCTATTGGTCAACCTCATACATGTGACGGAACCATCGTGGACGACCATTAAAAAAATTAAACATGCTAGTCTTTTTGTCGTGATGTCGTGAAGCATCGCGACATAGGTTGTCGCCCACTATGACACACTATACGAGATGATACGATCGAATATTGCGTCCCAACGGCCGTTGCCGTTTACGAATCCCACGACACCTACGTCAAATAAATAGTGCCAAAATTGGGCAAAAATCGTGTAATCCGAACCAAGCATTAGTGAGCATTCCTGTAGCTCAAACAGCAGAGAATGGCTTTAGCAAGGCCATGGGTTAGATTCCCAGGGTTTACAGGATGGATCAAATTTAAATCACTTTGTCAGTGATTTCACATCAGCGTTTGCTTAAAAGTAAACGCAAAAACGTTATGAATATCATTTTCTTCTTGCAGAGCCATTCAACGTTGTATAAATGTCATTTGGAACTTACTATCTCTCTTCTATCATTTGGAACTTAATATCTCTCGTTTCTGTCTCTGTCTCTCTGACACACACACACTATTGTTTCACACTCACACACTATTAATTATCTGTCATAAAAGTGACATAATCCATGTAGGGTATCTGGCATAAAAATACAGTCTTCTCTTTGTTCCTCAGCACTGCTGAAAAAGTCCTCTCCGATCCTTCCCTCAATAAAGGCCGTAATTGCTTTTCCCAGGACAGAAATTACATCAGATGAATGTAGCGTTGCGGAGGAACATTCATTCGAAGAATATCCGCCTTCTTACTCTTTCAATTGATGAACCTCCCAGGGGATTCACAATATGGACATAACAATTTGTTCAACTGCAGATTTGGCACGTCTAACTGGCATCTATGTGTTGATAAATGTGCTTTAAATAAATTAGTACAGGAATATGCATGTGTGCAACAGGCCCTGGAACCCTATAATATCACTTTCTGGACTATCCCCAATAAACCTAAAACACCGGAGCAGAACGGACGGCAGAAAAAATCTGTCTGTTACCTAGGGAGCAATTTAACCAGTAAGAAACTCATTTAAGTCATTTAAAATGTATTTAGCTGCACCAAAAGCAAGATCTATACTTATATATGATAATATGGATCTTGTATTATGTACACTGATGGATACCATGTCTTTTTTACTAAAGTTGCAATCATAGTATCAATAAAGTTGTAAATCATAGTATGTAATCTGTTTAACTGACACTTTATGCCTGTGACTATGACAAAGCTAAATTATATTTA
This sequence comes from Hybognathus amarus, assembly GCA_030378365.1. Classification (NCBI taxonomy): domain Eukaryota; kingdom Metazoa; phylum Chordata; class Actinopteri; order Cypriniformes; family Leuciscidae; genus Hybognathus; species Hybognathus amarus. The sequence continues at coordinate 197,908 of JAQIUQ010001681.1, read as the reverse complement.
CATTATAGTTTGAAGTTCAGAGGTAAGATGTTTTATTTATGTTTTTGAAAGAAGTTATGCTCACCAAAGCTGCATTTATTTCATCCAAAAAAAAAAACCTATAAAAAACTGTAATATTGTAACTAATGAAGAGCTAAACCATTAGGCCTAATTAATGATTGCTGTATCAGCAATAGTGATGCGCGGGTCGACTTGTAACCCGCGGGCCCGCGGGTAACCCGGGTCGGGTTAGGGGGGTAAAGAAATTGTCACTTTATTTTGCGGGCGGGTTGGGGCGGGTCATTAATTTATTATTATTATTTTTTTATCCATGTATGTTGCTTGCAATTTCCAGCCTATATTAAATATTTGGGAATATCTATTTTCATATTGTATAAGGTTATTTGATATGGTTACAGTGCGATTGCCGTAGCAACGTAACTTGCGTGACGTTCCCAAACCTTTGGTGTCACGTGACGCGTCACGGAAGCGGCGCCAGTGTTGCCAGATTGGGCGGTTTCCCGCCCAATTGGGCGGTTTTGTAATCTTTTTTGCGGGCGAAAATGGGTTTGGGCGGGTGGATAAAAATTGGGCTGGTTTCCGATCAGTTCGGCGGGTTTTTGTAGCCGAAACACCGGTACTTCAGATCCTTCTTTCAGCGACTCTCTGTATAATCTCACTCACTCACTCACTCACATATAGGCTACACACCCACTACAGGTCTAATCTCAAAACAGACACGTTCCCTTCAGCTCACTTCACGCACGCCGGCGGCACCTCCCCGTGCGCACAGGTCTTGCGCGTAATGGCTTGACATCAGCTACATTCCGTCCGCTTATTGATTGCCTAAGTTGTTCGCATTATTTTACATAAAATAAGCTAGTTTAATAGTAGGCTAGAATAGCCTACTTTTGCGTTTATTTGATTTCTGAAATCGGATAGGCTAAGTCGAAGGCCGGTGTACTTTTGCGTCCATTCCTTTTCCCTTTTTTAAACTCGTAATTGAATAACGAAAAACATGCTTTCTTTATTCGTTTTTAGACTGGTAAAACGATATTCACAAACTTTTTTATTTTCTTTATATAGGCCTACAATGGATATTTGACTTATAGGCCTATAAAAAAGAAAGAACAAAAACATCTTTTTTTTTCTTTTCTGGTTTGGCCAGAGCTCATCTACGGACATGGTTTGGCCTTAGAAAACCAGTAAAATCATTTTTTTTTTCATATTAATTTGTGAATATTTTAAATGTTTCATAAAGGGACAAAATAAACAATCCCTTAATATTTATTTTTTAATTATTATATAAAACTAAACATTTATTATCTAGGCCTATTTATTTTATTTATTATACAATGTGTATTTTTTATTATTATTATTATTATTTTTTACAGCAGCATTTGCAGTTCAAATTCAAATTTTGGTATTCAACTTTGTATTTTAAAAATACAACCGTTAATTTTTTGGTTTTTCAATTACAGTTAAAAAAGGAAAAACGAATGGACGCAAAAGTACACAGACCAATGGGTCATTTTAAAACTAGTTAATGATTCTAATGTGTTTAAATGAGAAACCATAGCGAGAAACAAGGCAAAAAAAAATTGGGCGGTTTTTTGTGCATTCTCGCGGTTTTTGACGAGGTTTTGGGCTGGAAAACCTTGCTGGCATCTGGCAACACTGAGCGGCGCGCCAAGCAGCTCCCGCCGCTAGCCTCGACAACAACAACAACGGATAAATATAAGTGAAGATGGAAGACGAGGTGCGGGAGAAATTGAGGTCAGGAATATACATGATTAAAAGAAAAAAGGTCAGGCTGCTAAATCTAATGTTTGGGAGCGGTTCTCATAAGTACAGTAGTTGCAGGCTAGCAGGAGACAACAGTCTCGGCTGACGTTTCCTGAAGTGCAACTCGTGTGAAAAATATACAAACAGTAGCGCCACAAAATGTCCACTTCCAGCATGTCAAGACATATTTGTGGGGGGTCTAAGAAATAAAAAAATGGTTTAGCCTATTAGATTAATACAAATGCTGCTTTGTAAATGTTTATTAATATGACCTAATTTATGGTTCATATTCAGTAATCGTACTGTTGTAGTTTACAAGGCAATGTTTCCAAGCACTTTCAGGCTGAAATAAAGGCTATTTTCATTTACATTACAATGCCTAGTAGCAGGGCCTGAAGTTAACTTTTTCGGCCACCGGCCACTGTGGCAGGTGGATTTAAAAATTCACCTGCCACAGAGACTTTTTACCAGCCTTTTACAGCCTTTTTTTTGCCTCATAAAGGTGAAAAAAACGGGAATTCACAATATTGTTCTTTAACTTGTAAGAATACACATTTAAGTGCTGTCAAGTAAACATAACTCTATAAGCCCAGTAATGTGCCGCCACATTTTAGCTAAAGTTCTACGCAATGGCGGACTTCGTTGAAATGTAAAAATCCTAATGAATAACTCAATTCTCATTGGCTACCTGCCAATGTGGCAGGTAGATTGACAGTGTTACCAGCCAGTCGCAAATTTCACCCGCATTTGGCAGGTGGTCGGGTGTTAATTTCAGGCCCTGCCTAGTAGCTACTATGGGGGGCTGGGGCGGGCCAAATAATTTCATAAAAGCGGGAACCCGGGTTGGAAAAAGCGAAGCCCGCGCATCACTAATCAGCAACTAATGTCTATATGATTAATAGATTATGTAATACATGAATTGCTATTAATTCAATGTCATTGTGTATTAATTCCTTAACACATTTTATGAACTAATAGTGTAAATTAATGTGTAAATTACCACAATTAGTCAAAGCTATGCACTTTAAACTTCCAGTTGTCTGCTTTAATTAATCATTAGCTAATGGTTTGCAAAGGTATCATAATGTTATGACTTTACTTGTTGGGGCACATCATTATTACCTAGTCATTTATTAATTGTAATAATTTGCACATGAATTTGCACTAACAATGAAGTAATTAATCATGTATTAATGCATATTAGTGTACCTGTCATATTATCTGGAAGTTGAAATACAAGGCTTTGGCTCATTCTTGTAATTAACATATTAATTAACACTAGTTAAACAAAATAGTTATTATGGAATTAATCCACAATTACATATTTAATTAAAAGCAATTAATAACTAATACATTAACCACCTTACATACTCTTAATTAGTTCCTAATGTGGTAATCATTAATAAATAGCTTAGATAATCATAGTTACACATTAATTCAGTATTATCTGGGCATTAGTTAAGCATGAATTAATGGTTATTAGTGCACTCGTATTGAAAAGTGTTACTAAAAACTCTTTGAGTGCTGCACTATATGAACACCTTCAGTTTTGGCTTGTTTCATGGAAAGTTTTATATACTCATGTCACCTCACATATTCCTCAATTCAGGGTCTTAATGGTTCTTACATGAACTGTAATCCTGGATCTAGTGCCAAGAAGATGTCCCCACCCATCTAGAAACCATGAGGCCTCCTCTCCCCCTCGGCCTACTGATTGATACTGATATGTTTACACAGAATCGCAGAGCAAAACGACAATGATTAACACGTGTAGAGGCCAGTGGCTACTAACAGAGCCTGGACGGTTCTTATTCCCATGGTGTGTGAGATAAAGAAGGACATCATGCAAAGTTTAGCTTTTCATTATCCTCACATGCTTGGAATCTGTCCACCAAACCACCTTTTGGCTTCATAGAAAAGTCACAACAACAACAATGGCGTCTAGTAACAGTCTTTCCACAAGACTCCAACTTTAAAGAAGTTATTTACTCATTGATTCCTCTTCTGAGGAAAACAAAAGGCTGAAGAATCTTTACATAGATCTTTTTAATTCAAGAACAGTTTAGTGAGTATTTATGTTAAGCTCCAAAAAAGGGCAAAAAAAACCCACCATAAAAACACCTTAAATCGTTACAGCTCATGTGCAATAATTCATGTCTTCTCATGCTGTATGCTGAGCTTTGTGTGGAGATCATGACATCAAGACCTCACAGAAGCATTTTTTCAAACATAGGTTCATTGGAAAACGTGTCTCTACTACATTTTTTCCAAAACTCCCAAAACCTTTACATCTATTTCACTGCAGTTTATAGCAGAAATGAATTCTAGTGGCAGTAAAACGCTAACAACTTTTATTCCTCTCACACAAATCATGATTACGGTGACAGATTATTGAATAATACATATTTATTTTCATGAGGTTCCATCCACAATACTATGTTATGACCTTAAACACTTTTACCATAGTGCATGGGTCGTAAACTAATACATTTTGACATTTGCATTACATAATCAGTTCAAATGGCATGTTTAACACTCTTTGTTATGGTTTAGGGTTGGTTTTAGTATAGGTGATACATTATTTTTTACGCGATAGCATTAACCTTTTAGCGACACTCATTGGACATTTCATTTCGGAGCTTCCGTGATTCATACAACAACCATCATAATAAAACATTGCCAGATTCTAGTGGTTTGGATAAAACTGAACATGCAATCACAATCACTGCACATTTCACTTTGAAAGTGTTGCGAAATGTGCAATAAGCAATGTAATTCTGCAAAAATATAGCCACAGGCGCATTTTTCCAATGAACCAGGATTGTTTTTTTTTCTGAAAAGCTTCCTTCCTAGCATCTATGTTATTTAGCTATGCGTGTAATGCGCGTAATCGGTGGACGGGGCTAAACGGCCGTGTTGAAGCAGGCGTTGATCTTCTTCTGCGGGGTGGTGTTTTATCTTCTTTGAAGTCATAGTTCCCTACTTTGAAAAACGAGTCGCTTGCTGAGGCTGGTGTCAATAAAAGCTTTTATTGGACTAACAAGGACGTTTCCAGTTCTGAAACTTACAGGATATTCTTATAATATGATGACCTCTTAGATGTCAAAGCCTCAAGGAAAATTTGATTTCTCAGTTCATCACCCCTTTAAAACTTCCATCTGTTTCAACTCACGTCGAGTGAGTTGTTCAAGTCTTCTGTTTTTGGGCTTCCCACGGACACTGTACTTTGTCAACAATGGATACAATTTATGTTTGATTATGTTCCTGAAAATGACGATCGTAATTTAGCTCTCTGTGCTGCGCATTTTACAGAAGACAGCTTCCAGAATCTCCACGAGTTCAACACCAAATTCAACAAGACGCTGTTACTAAAACATGAAGCAGTTTCAACTTTAAAACCAGAGGCAGCAGTTGTTGGGCCACAACCTGTAAGTAGGCTAAGACTTCATCATTTTAAATGTATTTGCATGTATAATTCCAGATGTAGCCTTGTGTTTTAGTTTTTTTTTTTCAAATGCCAGCGCTGGCTTTATAGCCACTAGGCTACTAGTTATGCTAGTATTTTGTGTCTATGACAAACGCATACAAACATTATGGACTTGAATTTTGTATAAGTACTAATGTTGTAAATGTATTTTTCATATATATATGCTTTATGACGTTATTTTCGATTTGATCAAGAACGTAAACTTGCCAATGCTGTTTGTGTTTAACATTAGTAGCCAGTCAGTTGCTATTGTTGCCAGTCAGATGCTATTGTGTAAAACAAACGTGTATATGGTTAAAAAATGTTGCAAATTATCTTTCAGAAACGTTTAGTAAGAGCCGTGTGTGGTGAGGTTCTGTTTGACTCTCTTCATCGTGGCTTTCTCGGTCTGATTCTCCCTCACTGATACTGCAGTTCGAACACCATTATTTACGTGTATCCACTGTCTATCCTTTGGCATGCCCATTTCGCCCGTAAAGGTAATGGGCGTTAATCTTCCAGACAATGTGAGCGACAATTTAGCCAATCACAACACACCGGCCCAAACAAACCAATCTGAGCCCATCGCGTGTTTCTGGTTTCATAATCAGGAAGTGAACCGCTTGTTCAGGGGACAGAGGAGAGCACGGCTTACAATAAAGGTGAATTTTATGAAAAATAAGACTTTTTAAAAAAGAAAAACCACTAATACATGTTATATTGCACCCCATAAACACAATCATGCAAAGAAAAAAATCAGTCAAAAATCGTGAGATTTATTAATAGATTTTAATTAATAGACAATTAATAGTGAGAATTGTACCCTAAACTAAAGTGTGACCAAATACTTTTATAGTGTTTAATTTTTGTCCTTTTTGGAACCATAGATACGAGTTAAGACTGACACAAGGGTGAGTAAATGATTACAGAATTTTAATCTGTGGGTGAACTACTCCTTTAAGAAATGAGAATTGCGGTTTTGGAGATTATACAATGCAATTGCACATCCATCAGTATCGTGCCCCTGCATACTTGAGATTGAATGCATAATGAAACACACTATCAAGTTACACAAATAAAGAAAGAGACAGTGTATGCACAACAGAGCGAACACAGATGAGCAGGAAAATGCGGAATTTGTTTGATTTTAAACTCAATAAAAACACACAATGACAAAAAACTCCCACTTGTTTTACTTAATAGCTTGACCATTTTCACTTCCTGTGCTCCAGCGCTTCACACAAAAGGCTCAATCATCATGCGTTTTGCATTTCTTCAGTTCTTCCTTCTGTCTCTACCCACACATCTTCCCCTCCCAGCGACCTGCGTGCTGCTTCGGGCAGTGCAGCGCACACCGTGACCTTTGACCTTTGCAACAGGAAGTGGTCAGATCAGCTGTGGCTGTACGGTCTGCCTGTTTTTACAGCCTTGCTTATTTGTCTCTCCCTAGGAGGGGACACATGCTCGTCCGACTGTCCGAGAGGGCGCCGGGCTGGAACGCGGGTCCACTCCAGTTCCACCCCAACTGTGTCCACACGAAAACACTGATACAGAGATACAATATCAAGACTGACCCACAGGCACAATACTGATATTGTTAGGCATAGCATGAATTTGCACCATGCAGTTGTTGCCAATGGTTTCCACCTCCGTTTACAGACATCACCAAAATGCAATCATGCCGTATCATGTGGAAACAGCACTCATTATGGCTGTTTTTGCAAACGGTGAAGCAGTTCTTTCCAACACAGTATTTAAGATTAAACTGCTGCCCGTACACAAACCAACTATTCTGTTAGCTAACACTACGCTAATGCAAAGTTAAAGGGATATTTCACCCCAAAATGAAAATTCTGTCAGTAATTACTCACCCTCATGTTGTTCCAACCCATAAGACTTTCGTTCATCTTCGAAACACAAATTAAGATATTTTTGAATAAATCTGAGGGCTGGATCACTCATAGGCTTCTAAGGGATTGAAACTTACCGGCCCAGAAAAGTTATTAAAGACATTGTTAAAATAGTCCATATTTCACATATCTTAACTGTGCAGCACTTCTGTGTTGTACGTCACATGCATCACACACATGACCAGCGTCGGCCAATAGTGAGCCTGCTTGTGACGTACAACCCAGAAGTGCTGCGCATTTACACTACGTGAACTATCTCTGAGGCCTAAAGAGAAGGAAATGACTAATTGAATAAAGTTGTTATTTTTGTTTGCTTTTTGCGCACAAAAAGTATGTTCGTCGCTTGATAAGATTGAGCCACTGTAGTCACTTGGACTAATTTTAACAATGTCTTTAATAACTTTTCTGGGCCGACCAGTTTCGATCCATCAGAGAAGCCTATGTAGGAGTGATCCAGCTCTCATATTTAATCAAAAATATCTTAATTTGTGTTCTGAAGATGAACGAAAGACTTACGGTGTTGGAACAAACATGAGGGTGAGTAGATACTGACAGAAATTTCATTTTGGGTGAACTATCCCTTTAAAAACTAAAAATGATTTTATACTTTCTTGTAAGTATATATATATATATATATAGATGAGAGAGAGAGAGAGAGAGAGAGAGAGAGAGAGAGAGAGAGAGAGAGAGAGAGAGCATAAAATCAGACTACGTATAAACATTATTGTTCATTTTTTTATTACTGTTTTTAAAAGAATTACAGTATCTTGTGTTTGCAAAGGCTGTATTTACTTAATTAAAAAATACAGTAATAACAGTAATATTTACAAATATTGTTACAATTTAAAATAACAGTTTTATATTTTTGATAGATATTTTAAAATGTAATTTATTCCATTCATGTAAAGCTGAATTTCCAGCATCATTACTCAGCATCATCATTGTCACATGATCCTACAGAGATCATTCTAATATGCTGATTTTCTGCTCAAGAAACATTTCGTATAATTATTAATGTTAAAAGACACATGCCAGTTGTGCTAATTAATATTTTTGTGGAAAAATGATATTTATTTTGCTCAAGAAACATTTGAAACTTTCACCAATGTTGAAACTGGTTGTGCTGCTTAATATTTTAGTGAAATCAATACATATTTATTTGAAATATAAATATTTTGTAACATTATAAATGCCTTGACTATAACCTTTAATGTACATGCTGAATAAAAGTATTAATTTCTTTCTAAAAAGAGTCTTACTGACACCAAACGTACGAATGATAGTGTAGGTACACATCTAAATAATAAAGTAAAATCCAATAAAATGGGTCTCTCCTCAACTGGTGGATTGTAAAGTACTTTGGGTGTACAATAGTACATATGAAAAGCGCTATATAAATGCCTCATTCATTCATTCACGATACGATTTAAATATACTGTCCTGTAAGGCCACAAGAAATCGTTATTTTCTTTGTTAATAGTGAATAACACTGATGCGGCTTGTATAGTAGGTCACATGACAATGCCACTTTTCGGAGAAATATACATCGAAAGAGCTTGTCTTGAAAAGCAGAGTCTGAAGCTGGAATAAAAAAAAAGCAGAAGAGAAGTTACAAAAAAGCACTTTATCTTTATGAAACAGCTGTAATAGCAATATTCGTGTGCTATAGGAAGGAAAGAAAAAGTCATGCTTTATTTGATCCGGAGTACACAAAGAAGACTGATGTCTACAAGATCCTTTTGCGACTTAAATCTTCCAGAATGTATTAAATATCTGGAGCTAAATGCTTTTTTCATGACCTCCTGAAATAAAGCAGAGACTCGGAAAAAATCACGCACTCTGCCAGAATAAGCAACGTGATTTCAGCCTCCACAACATCCAACACCACCACTAACAGATGTCCTATTAACCCCACTCTTATCTGCTCAGGACAATATCTTAGATATTCTCAGGTGTTCACATCCAATTTTATTTCTCATTCTGATTTCCAGATAAGCCGCAGTGTTATGATTACCCTTATAAGTAGGCTAATGCACTAGTAAATGTCAGAGGCGCTCTTTTAGCGAACATATTTGATGCTGGAAGGGCAAGCTCGTGGGAAAATGTTTCCTTGTGGTTATACTGTAACTTGCTCCCGTTACAGAAAGCGGTTCCTGCAGGGGTTTGACCGCAGCAGCACATCTGTGGCATCCCAGCTTGGAACTACACTAAAGCAAGAGGAGAAGGAGCGAGCCTTATGAGAAGATGTACCACAGATGTGGCTTACACAAGCCAGGAGAGATTCTTTATCTAAAGACATTTTAGACATTCGTGCCATTCTTGAATTGGATCTATCCTCTGGGCACTCGAACCTATGAGATACATTCACATTTCAGGGCTAGCTAAACTAACTTCATCAATATTGACACACTTCTCATTTAAGATCTTACTCGTACTTAATGTTTTCAGACAGCAAGTTTGACCTTTCATTCTTCTTTGTCATGATTGACTCTGCAGTCAGATGCTCACTTCTAAACGAATTCCACTGAGAATGTGAATGGATTTAACATCCATCTTCACATTAAAGCAGTAAGCAACAGTAAGCAACCACCAAGCATGGTTTCAAGAGGACCTATTATTTCCCCTTTTACAAGAAGTAATATACAGTAAGTCTCAGGCTTTCTCAGAAGGGGGCGGAGCCTTACAGCTCATGCCTCCGATGCTCTGCCAAAAACCAAAACATCTGTTTGATTTTGATGATATCTCTATCACAGTCACACTCACGTAACATTGCAGTTCATCATCATCATGAAAGTTTATTATCTGCATTTGTTTTAAAGCCATACCAGTCTAAACTTCTGATGTGGTTTTCTGAGCGCACATATCCAATGCACACGCACAGAAAACTGGCAATCAGACAGAAGCGTCCCAGTGGGTAATAAACTCAATTCTCTTTCATGTGTTATTGCTCTTAAACTGTCAAATACACACAAGGTTATGTTGCACAAAGTTCGCATAAACACAGTCGGTTATGACTGTAAACGTAAACAGCAAGTAATCGCATGTGTATATTTTGTGTATTAAAGTGAAACCAGCGTAATATACACTCACCTAAAGGATTATTAGGAACACCATACTAATACTTTGACCCCCTTTCGCCTTCAGAACTGCCTTAATTCTATGTGGCATTGAGTCAACAAGGTGCTGAAAGCATTCTTTACAAATGTTGGCCCATATTGATCGGATAGCATCTTGCAGTTGATGGAGATTTGTGGGATGCACATCCAGGGCACGAAGCTCCCATTCCACCACATCCAAAGATGCTCTATGGGGTTAAGATCTGGTGACTGTTTTAGTACATTTTAGGGGCCATGAAGGAATTGACATGGTCAGAAACAATGCTCAATTACACTAGGCCATGGCATTTAAACAATGCCCAAGTGGCACTAAGGGGCCTAAAGTGTGCCAAGAAAACATCCCCACACCATTACACCACCACCACCAGCCTGCACAGTGGTAACAAGGCATGTTGGATCCATGTTCTCATTCTGTTTACACCAAATTCTGACTCTACCATCTGAATGTCTCAACAAAAATCGAGACTTATCAGACTAGGCAACATTTTTCCAGTCTTCAACTGTCTAATTTTGGTGAGCTCTTGCAAATTGTAGCCTCTTTTCCTATTTGTAGTGGGGATGAGTGGTACCCGGTGCTGTTGTAGCCCATCCGCCTCAAGGTTGTGCGTGTTGTAGCTTCACAAATGCTTTGCTGCATACCTCGGTTGTAACGAGTGGTTATTTCAGTCAAAGTTGCTCTTCTATCAGCTTGATTCAGTCGGGCCCATTCTCCTCTGACCTCTAGCATCAACAAGGCATTTTCGCCACAGGACTGCCGCATACTGGATATGTTTCCCATTTTCACACCATTCTTTGTAAACCCTAGAAATGGTTGTGCTTGAAAATCCCAGTTAATGAGCAGATTGTGAAATACTCAGACCGGCCTGTCTGGCACCAACAACCATGCCATGCTTAAAATTGCTTAAATCACCTTTCTTTCCCATTCTGACATTTAGTTTGGAGTCACAAACATTAAACACAAAAGCTACAATCTTCAAACACTTGTTGTGAGCCACTGCTTTTGTATTATAGGAATTAAAAATGATGAGTGAGTGTATTTTGACCACTTTAGGGTGGTTGTGTACACATACTGCTGACACCATGTAAAAGAGAAGTTTGCATAAATGGTGCATTCATGTCCATGGCAAAAAACAGATGCTAAGAACCAATCAAAACACCTTTGCAACCCCATCGCAACTGGTAACCACCCTGATAACTACCCATAACACCCTGGCATCATGATACATATTTCTATCCTCTCTTTAATTACAAATATACTGTGTGTTCGGATTTTGCTTGTGTTAAGCTGATGTAAGTCAGCTATATAATAAGCTATAATGTTTTAGATAGGCCATGCATTTATAGCCCTACCAGGATTATTCCATCATCCCAGCAAAATGGGAACATTATTAGAAGATTCTCACAAGGTTCTCGCATAGTTATGAATAAATGTTCCGCCAGTAACATTAATAGAATGTTTGTTCCAAAATTATCTGGTCTTTAATGTTTGCAAAATGTTACCTCAAAACATTATTTATACATTGTTCATGGAATTTTATTCTGAAATATATTTTTAAACAGCTCTTATTACGGTTTTCTATCATTTTCCCTTGCAAATGATAAAATTGAATGTGCCTTTTATGTTTTCCGTAACATTCGCCCAACTAAGAAATGTATTTTTAAAACATTGAAAATACTGGACGTTTTGAATGTTGAACGAATATTCCAAAATTATATCTTCATAACTTAATCGGAAAATTAGCAAAGCATTTGTATAACATATTTTTGTTAGATCTAATAGTTAGAAACAAATGTTACTAAAGATAGCTGACCTGATACCATTGCTTTAAACAGAACCACTCACAGAAAGCAAAGCTAATAATACAATCCCATTCAAGCTTTGTTTTCCAGAAGCAATCATTCATGACAGACATTTTGGCATGTCTGAACATCCATTAATATTCACTAACTGCTTCCCTTGTCAAACACATACATGTTCACAGGAAGCACTCTGCATATCAGAGGGGTGTTTTCAGAACGAGGCCAGAGTCCTGATCATCCACTACAGGAAGTTCCTCTTGGTGTGAAGGGGCCACTGTGTGAGCGAGGGCTTCCTGTCAGTGTGTGACAGCATGGGGTGGTCTGGATAAGACCCGAGACTGACAGGCACCGTCATAGGCAGCTCTTGGCTTCACAACCACTGCCACATCTTTCAAAAAAAGCCCAGGTCAAGAGGCCAAGAACTTTCCTTTAACAGAGGGCTCTGCTTTAACCCTCTTTACATACCAGGACAAAAGGCAGAGAGAAACAGCTACAAAATACTAAGGATAAAATAGCATCAAATAAGACTTGACTGAATAAAAAGAAAGAAACGATGGGCACAATGAATTTTGAAGTACACATGAAGAACACATTCAACGGCATTTGGGATGCAAGAGAAATGCTTCTGACATGTAGATGGGTGGCCGTCGAGTTACATTGGATCCTACAATATAAGCTCAAATGTAAATAAAATGGCTAATGAACAGTCTTTCATTTAAAGCCCCTATTAGTCGGCGACAGTATGTTGCAAAAATAGATGAAACGAAAACCACTTTTCCATTATCCTGTTGAGAGGGATCTTTACTTCAGTCTGTATCTAATCAGCCATTTGGGAATAGTGATGTCAATGGCGCTTTGAACACCGTCCCTTTAAATACCAAACTGGACCTGACTGACCACAGTACCATCTTTAGACGGGACGCCTACAGACTGTCTGATGTAGATTGCATGTGTTACAGATAATGTCTTTTTTTTTGGAAAGTATGTGTGTATTCTGAGTGTTCTGTTGCAGGAGAGGGTGTGGCCTGTACTCTAGCCAGCAGAGATCCTGATTGGTCTGATCCTGATTGGTCTGGTCCCGGTTGGTCTGTTCCTGATCGGTTCCATTTGAAAAGGAGCACACCAAACACTCTGTGGAGGCCGAATGCGTGCCATTTGTTTTGCGCTTGATTACCTTTATGGTTATGTACCTTTTGTGAAACTTGTTTTTGTTTGATTTGTAATTCCTATGTTATTTTCGAAGCACTTTGGCCTGCAGTTGTATGATGTAAATATTATTTGCAAACATTTAATTTAGGGGAAGTAGGGAGTGTGACGCCATTTATTTTTGCATATGTTTATTCTCTGTTTTGGGCTAAGGAGTTAGGGAAGTGTTGTATTTTTCTTTTATTGTGATTTATTTCTTTTTTGGGGGGAATTTAGAGGGTACAAAATCAGTTAATTTTGTTTGTTATTTTGGCCTTGTCCACTCCTGAATTTAACCCCTTTGTTTTTTTTTTATTTGATTTTTTTCTTTTTCTCTTTCTTTCTATTTTTTTTTTGTTAATGAATTTATATGTGTTTGAACGTTACCTTTGCGATTGAGCGCATATTTATTTATGTTGTGGCCAGCCTTACGTCGTAACATAATTGGGCAGATCGTCATCAGCTTTGCTCTAGTTTGAACTACCAGATTTATTAAACAAATGAACAAATGGTTCATCCGATTTAATGAAAGTTGCCTTATTTTATGTTTTTATTGTTTGCCTTGGGGTTTTATCTTAGGCAAGGGAATTCGGCAGTGCTTTTGAGATGTCTTCTAAATTTGATTTAGAGGAGTTTGTGATTCGGCCTACAGTGCAGCAGGTAAAGGATTGTCGTAAAGATGACTTGTTGGCTATCGCGGATTTTTACCACATCAAGGTGCCTTGAGCTGCAGTAAAGAAGGAGATTGAGGGTGTACTCACACTAGGCACGGTTGCCATGAACCGGGCCTGAGTACGATTGTCCCCCCTCCCCGCTGGCCTGCACTCACATAGGGTTTCAGCATTCGTGCTGGAGCACACTTATGTCATTATGGTGTGACGGTTTCGGGATAAACAAGAAGAGCGCGCTCTCTGAACGGAACACAATGAAGTCAATCGCTCTGTTTTCTTTGTGGATACTTTTGTGTCGTTTGGTCCACTGCCCTCTCACAGCCTGTTGTTAAACAGATGTGTCGCGAAAATTTTCACGAAATCGTGCTGCTCGTATGAGGAGGTTTGCATGTCACGCGTCCTGTTCCGTGCTCCAGCACGGTTAGCGCTCACACTGCATGCGAACCGCGCCCGAGTCCAACTGAACCGTGCTCTGGCCCACCTCTTCCAAGCGGGCCAGGGCCGGCTCAATCGAGCCGCGCCCGGGCACGGTTCGGAGCACTCACACTAGTCAACGAACCGCGCTTTGGTGGTCAAACGCACTCGGGCACGAGTTCAGACTGGCTAGTGTGAGTACACCCTAAGAAAGTAGTTGTGGAATATATGGTGGAAAATGGGACCTTGCCAGCGGAGGCTGAGCTAGCGGGTGTTGCCAATACTGAGTTCCGTGGGTAAGGAGCAGAGCAGCCTGAACCCGAGGAACCATTTAGCATAGATCCCGCTGAGCTACCGTCTCCTCAAAACCCATTGTTGACCATTAAGTTAAAGGAGCTTGAGTTGGAACTGAGCCGGCAGCAGTACCAAAGTCAGCTGTTGCATGTAAAAACAAACGAGCTGGAGACTCAGCGCGCAATCCGGCTGAAAGAGCTGGAGCTGGAACTTAGAACTACTGGTTCCCAGCAGGTCCCCAGCTACCGGTCCACCTGGCGCGAGTACGCCTGTGTCTTCCTCAGTCAGTCCTCCCATTAGGTAGTGCTAAATACAACTTCCATTAGGTAGTGTCAGCCTGTTCTCAGCGTAAATGCGTCTCTATAACACGCATCGTGTATTGTCGTGTAATTTATACGCGAAAATGAGTTTTACGTGCATTTGATACGCAGCTCATTTGCGTATAATACACACACGCATCCCATACCACTAATTCGACCCAAACGTATAATGGCATAAAATGGCGAAATACTACGCACATGGCACCCTTTATCGTTCATATAACGCACTGTGATGGGTAGGTTTAGGTGTGGGGTAGGGTCAGTCTCAAATTCACGCTAAAGGATTTATGACGCCTTGGGTTTGTGTGTTATATTAACGATAAAGGGTGCCATGTGCGTAGTATTTCGCCGTTGTGTCATATAGCGTCACCTATACATGTATGACGCTAAAGGATGAGAGCGGGCTGAATACACACACACACCCCACACCTAAACCTACCCTAACCAACCACGTAAAAACTCACTTTAGCGTATAAATTACACGACAACACACATGCGTGCTATAAAGACGCATTTAGTGTGATCGGGTTGGTATATAATATTTTTTGAGACAAATAAGATTTTCGTAATGCCTTTTTTCCCTTTTTGCCTTTTCATCATGCCTTTTAATAAGTCAAGTTCTCTAAATGAACCTGCAGATGGTGTAGAAATTTATGAATGATGGCTGGTCCAATTTTGTGAAAATTTGAGGACTTTTCTGCCAAGTTCTATGGGCACAGATTGCCTGAACTGAGGAATTAACATTCACTGTAATTTACCCTCAGTAGAGGTCAACTATTCTGAAGAACTGCATGCCAGCACTGTCTGTCTGTTTGTCTGTCAGCATAAATGTTTTCAAGAAATAAATGAAAGATGGCAAACATGAACATGGGCGTCCAGTCTTCAGGGCATTCATCAAAGCTTGTCCAGCACGATTTCCTGAATAGCAGTCGACACAAAATTTAGGCTTGGACTTTTGACTTCTGGTTTGGCAGAAAAGGGCTCAATTTTATAGCTGTATGTGACACCACAGCACAAGCCAAAGCATTTTATGTCTCTGTCTAGTGTCTACAGACAATATTTCTTCTTACACAAGAAACACTTTTTATTAATTTCTCTTAAGCTCACAGCTTGATAGAACAAGTTCAAAGTTCATGTCTCACAAGACTGTGCACTATAGCATACATTTGGCACTGCAAGGCAACGTTCTCACACTTGAAAAAAAAGTGAGATCTGACATTAAAAATAATTGTTAGTATGCAAAATATGTGTTAAAAATGAGATTACGATCAAAGCTGATTAGCTTCTCATTCCCTTTTAGATGCAGTACAAAGTTCAAGTCTGATTTCACAAAGCTGGGTTTTGTGAGTGAGTTTAATTTCAAAATATGACTAATTTTTGAAACTTAAATTGATTTTAGTTATAAGCAGTACTGTTAACAAATTATAGGATCCATTTCCATTAGCCATGTTAGCTAAGCTAGCAGGCTAAGCAGCCAATAGCATTCCCAAATAATGCTGAATCAGGGATGATAAAATCCACAATGGATAAAAATAACTATACAGGATCACCTGAAGACCACAGTTGGAGTCAAGACCGCACCGTCCATGATCCTGACCGAGACTAGATCGCTCAAGGCCTAGATCCAGATCAAAACTTTGCTGAAAAGGCGAGCTAATCCTTAGCTACAATACAATTTGTCACACTAACTTACACTGGAGCATTTCAGTATCATATTTTCTCAATATGAACCACCATTTCCTTTTCATGTTCACATATTATGCTAGATTTTCAAAAATGCTTAAAGTGCTGGATTTTGTAGATAAACACACCACAAAAAAATCGTATTCCAACACCAGAAACCTGGCAGCGTTTCTTACCAAATGCCTACAATTTAGAGGAAAGAGGTGATTTAGGTGCTCGCATATTTGGCAGTTCATCTTTCAGAATCTTTTAGCATAAAATTGCTGCTAAATTTGAGGCACACATTCCTTGATAAATTTGATTAGGGGCTGCGGTTTTCCCTGGAAATGCGCATTTGATGCAAAGCAACACGAGTCAAAATCTATCAATCCGTTCATTTAGAAGACTAAAGGAGAAAAAGCCACAAGAGGGAAGATGAGTTCTCCACACTAAGCGAAAAAGAACAACTTCTTCCCTTGATTTCAGTCTAACACTTCCCCCCTCCCGACTACTTTTTCACTTTCCATAAAATAAATACACAAAACGGAGAATGCTTTTTACATCTGTTGTAACTAAAAGTTCAAACAGGCTGCTAATCCCCAGTAACTCGACTCAGATTTCTCAAGCAGGCAGTGCATACTTCACTGCATACTTCATCCCGCTGGCACTGAGGGCTCTCACATCATCACCCTTCACTACCTCACTTCTGACTCTGAGAGCTATTCATAAGTCCAAACATTTTAGATGGACTAAAATAGCTGTATACTAATAAAATAATAAAACAGATCAAAATAATTTCTATGATCTATATTAGATGGATTTGAGACCATAACCCACGCCCCCTAGCTCTGACCATCAGTATATGGCCTGCGTGTCTATCCACCCTTAAGAAAGCATTGCGTCAGATGAAGGGGGAAGCCCCGGTCTGCACGTCAGAGCTGGGACAACCTCTCCCGTTCACACCCCAACAATCACAGACAAAACAACAATGTCAGTGTGTGTGTGTGGCTGAGTGTGAGCATTGCATTGTAGAACCACCTGATTGACAGATAAAGAAATAAAGGAAGGGGCTTTTAGTGTAACCAGGGTGGAGACATGTAGAACCATATTCTGAAAAGCTTTGGATATCACAGGGGTCCCACAAAACGTCCTTTTAAGCCGAACCTTGCATTCGGTAAGTGATAATTAGCTGTTCGGATGGACAGCAATGCACCTCCTGTCGTTTCACTGTAGGATAAAGAGAGGCTTTTCCTTTCATGTTGTCATCTGTGCCACACATTTAAAAGCACATTTGCTTGTTTAAAGTCCCCTCAGGTTATGTTTCCCCTCAATAAATGGATTACAGAAAAATGCATAACATTTGTAACTGTCCTGAAAGGAACTTATAAAACATTTAGTCAGTCCGTTTGTCTATCTATGAGCTGTCATCAATGTGCAATGCAAAGTTTGATTTGTCTTATCTAATTGAACAAAAATGGTTTTAGCTAGATCAGATCATATATATATAGATAGATAGATAGATAGATAGATAGATAGATAGATAGATAGATAGATAGATAGATAGATAGATAGATAGATAGATAGATAGATAGATAGATAGATAGATAGATAGATAGATAGATAGATAGATAGATAGATAGATAGATAGATAGATAGATAGATAGATAGATAGATAGATAGATAGATAGATAGATAGATAGATAGATAGATAGATAGATAGATAGATAGATAGATAGATAGATAGATAGATAGATAGATAGATAGATATAGATAGATAGATAGATAGAATAGAAAGGTGATGATCTTGTATGATGGGTATCATCATCCTAATATCACGCCGGTAACATTTTAGTTTAGGGTCCAATTCTCACCATTAACTAGTTGCACTAGCATGCATATTATTAGGATATTGGCTGTTTATTAGTATGTATAAAACACATATTAATGCCTTATTATGCATTACCATATTCTATTTACCTTAATCCTACCCAATACCTAAACTAACTACCTTACTAACTATTAATAATCAGTTACTGAGGTAGTTTACAGAGGTAAAAGTCGTAGTTAATAGTTACAATAGTGAGAATTTGACCTCTATCTATCTATCTATCTATCTATCTATCTATCTATCTATCTATCTATCTATCTATCTATCTATCTATCTATCTATCTATCTATCTATCTATCTATCTATCTATCTATCTATCTATCTATCTATCTATCTGGTAAATTTAATAATTTTTGACTATTACTTTCTTTCATCATATTAGTGTCTGAAATGAAAGTGCCATACCTGTGTCTGCTCGATGCTCTCGCCCCGTTTAAAGGCTGAGTCTGAGTCTGGGTCCCTGCGTACAGGTTATACCGCTGAGGATACGACGCGCTCCAAACATCTCCAGAGAAAACCAACACCAGCATCGATATCAAAAGAACTGCTCCATCCATCACAGCGCAGGTCGGTCTGCAACAGTGTCTAACACTATATAACTAATGAATTCTCTCGAACGAGCTTTTATTCCACCAAAAATAGCGCTTTCGCGATGTCTAGAGGAGCTTCTTTACACTCCCAGAAGTTCGTACTATCGATCCATTACGCGCGTCCCGAGCGCTGCTTCCAGAAGTGTCGGATAAATCTCTCAAATCGACGCGTAACGGTGCTTTCCCTCCTTTTGCGCTGATAAAACAACCTGAACTCCCTCTATCCTTCTTTTGAATGGTTTGTAATATTTGTCGGTACATCCAAACAAAGCAATCCGGAGGCTTCCTGAAATCTGGAGGAGTTTTCTTGGAAAGGAGATGTAGTAAGTTTGGATTGAGGGGAGCCAGTGCGCTCTGACGCACTCCAACGTCCCCAACATACACACACACACACACACACACACTCTCTCTTTCTCTCTTCACCTCCCTCCCCTCTAGAAACCCTCCCTCCAGTGCACTGATGACAGAATCACAGCCATCTATGCTTAAAAACCAACAGGACCACGTGTGTGAATACTAGGGGTGATTATAAAATCTCAGTGACACACAAGGTGAAAAGCATTGATTGAAACCATATGGCCACTTGATAGAATGGCTGATGTCCCACATCTGATCTTTCTTGTGGTTAAGAGAGGTTACCTTGTGGCTTACCTTAGGTTAAGAGAGGAGCTTTTGTGCTTTTGAGAGCCCACTACAGAAAGTTGAACTTTTTTTGAGCTGTTGTTCTAATAATTCTTAGTTTTATTGACGTTCAGTCACGATCAAGAATCTCACAAAAATCTGTCAGCAACATTCCATCCCACTCTAATATAATAAATATATATATATATATATATATATATATATATATATATATATATATATATATATATATATATATATATATATATATATATATGTACAATTTAAATATGACTTTTTTATGTTAATATAACATAAAAAAGTCATTTTAAATTGTCATAATATTTCACAATATTATTGTGTTTTTTTTGTATTAAACTTGACCAGATAGTGTATATATATATATATATGTATATATATATATATATATATATATATATATATATATATATATATATATATATATATATATATATATATATATATATGATAGTATATATATATATATATATATATTAGTGTGGGAATGTTTTATGTTATATATATATATATATATATATTTATATATATATATATATATATATTCATGATTTATCACAACTTTTTTGTCAAATTAACTTTTTTAAAAATTAAAGACAATTAATATGGTTCGGATAATATAACATTTTAAAATGTATGTTGATTAAATCACCTTCATTGCATCAACTCAATTTATTTTTATTTTTAATGAACTTGAAATAAAGGCAAAAAGGTAACTTACATTATTTTTTAAGTTAAACCAATATATTTTTTATATTTCACCCAAAGGTTAAAAGCAAGAAAAATAAGAAATTATGTTAATTATTTACATAATAATTAAGCACTTTCTTATATAATGCAGGGGAAACACTGAATTTGTAAACTATTTATACATGCAGTTGGTATTGTTGTACTTTCATTTATGCTGATAAAATTAGTAAAATGTTGAATTACACTAAATTAGCAATGCTTAAAATATTAAACAATGGTAATTTGTGCAAAATGTGCTTGATAGCCATGAACAAAATCCCCCACCATTTTCTTAAACTAAAATATTATTTATTGTTTTTGTAGCGTGAACAAAACATTGGATTACACATGTAGGCAGCTTACTAAGTTTTAAGACAGACTATGTGAAAAGGTGAAGTTTTATAATTATTATTTGACCTATTTTACCCCCTTTTCCTGACTTATCTGTAATGTTTATGCTGATTAAAGGATTTTTAGACAAATCAAAAATAGTTCACATTTGCCGTAAATGTCAGCCAACTGTGTGCTATTTAAAAAAAATTAATGGCCTCTATTTTAAAACAGATCTCAGATGAAAGTTTAAAGAATGTTTCTCACTGGTTTATCTCTGAAAGATCTATCTTTTCCACTCCTTTGAAGCCCTACAGCTGTGAAAAACTATTTGTTACACTTTCCAAAAGTGGGAAGGCTTTAGGGCCAAAAAAAGCGAGAGAAAATAGCAAAGCAGCCTGCTGTTCTTTAATACAGGAATGTAAACCAAACATCTGTGGTTTTGAAGACAATGGTAAACTGCATTAAAAATGAGGAAACTGAATATGAAAACAGAGGAGTGAACCATAATAACGTCTGTGTGAAAGGAAAAAGACATACAGACAGAGGTAAGGGGCAGCGAGCAGAGCTTTTCTGCTGTCACTCACAGATTGTGCAGACAGTATAAGGTGGAGAAACATTTCAGTAATGCTCTCTGTTCTACCACAACCACCTGTAACGGTGCCCTGATTTGACCTCAGGCACCAAACAGACCCCCAACTCGCCTAATTTACCACCACCCAGCTATGTCATGCATGTTCAGGCATGCAGAGCAACAGATCTAGTCTTATTTGATAAATAAATGAAGATTAAAATGCATTTAGGAAATCCTGACTGTCTCAGCGTTACTATCCGCTTCAGCATGAATCCACAGTCAGTCTTTTGTGCTCCTCTGTCAGAATAATTCGACAGGCTTCTCACCAATAAAAAGAAGCCCTGCCTCAGGGGTGGGTAGTGGCAGTGAGGGTCATTGAAGTGTCAACAAGAAAAGGCTAAGCTGATGATGCAGCCGGTTAAACTTAGTCAGGGAGATCTGGTGAGTGAGAGATTCTGTGTGGTGGCAGCGCAGAGTTAAACACTGTAATCATTAAACAGAAACACATGTTTCTTAAAGAGAAAATATATACTTACTGGGCTCTTTATTTTCCCAATAAAAGTATACGATTGGATGGCTGTTCAATTAAAAAAGAAATACCTTGCTCCAAAAGATCACCACCTCCAGCAGCAGTACTGAAGTTTATTATGGAAATTATTATGCATATAATATAATATAATATAATATAATATAATATAATATAATATAATATAATATAATATAATATAATATAATATAATATAATATAATAGGGTAGCATCTTGCAGTTGATCGAGATTAGTGGGATGCACATCCAGGGCACAAAGCTCCCATTCCACCACATCCCAAAGATGCTCTATTAGGTTGAGATCTGGTGATTGTGGGGGCCATTTTAGTACAGTAAACTCACTGTCATGTAAGAAACCAATTTGAAATGATTCGAGCTTTGTGATATGGTGCCCTATCTTGCTGGAAGTAGCCATCAGAGGATGGGTACATGGTGGCCATAAAGGGATGGACATGGTCATAGAAATAATGCTCAGGTAGGCCAAGGCATTTAAACGATGTCCAATTGGCACTAAGGGGCCTGAAGTGTGCCATGAAAACATCCCCACACCATTACACCACCACCACCAGTCTGCACAGTGGTAACAAGGCATGATGGATCCATGTTCTCATTTTGTTTACACCAAATTCTGACTCTACCATCTGAATGTCTCAACAGAAATCGAGACTCATCAGACCAGGCAACATTTTTCCAGTCTTCAACTGTCCAATTTTGGTGAGCTCTTGCAAATTATAGCCTCTTTTTCCTATTTGTAGTGGAGATGAGTGGTACCCAGTGGGGTCTTCTGCTGTTGTAGCTCATCTGCCTCAAGGTTGTGCGTGTTGTGGCTTCAGAAATGCTATGCTGCATACCTCGGTTGTAACGAGTGGTTATTTCAGTCAAAGTTGCTCTTCTATTAGCTTGAATCAGTCGGCCCATGCTCCTCTGACCTCTAGCATCAACAAGGCATTTTCGCCCACAGGACTGCCGCATACTGGATATTTTTCCCTTTTCACACCATTCTTTGTAAACCCTAGAAATGGTTGTGCGTGAAAATCCCAGTAACTGAGCAGATTGTGAAATACTCAGCCCGGCCCGTCTGGCACCAACAACTATGCCATGCCCAAAATTTCTTAAATCTCCTTTCTTTCCCATTCTGACATTCAGTTTGGAGTTTAGGAGATTGTCTTGACCAGGACCACACCCCTAAATGCATTGAAGCAACTGCCATTTGATTGGTTGATAGATAATTGCATTAATGAGAAATTTAACAGGTGTTCCTAATCATCCTTTAGGTGAGTGTAACCAGGCATTAGATGTGCTTAAGGAACTTTATACAGTGCATGCTGTGGCAAAATGGCGTCAACCCTGACTAAAGTCTATAGGCTACACAAGATACAGACAACCTGCCAGTTACACCAGTTATTTATTGCACTTTAAGTTAAATGGCACTAAAAACCTCAAGTATGCCCGTAACTGACGAGAATTCATTCAATTTTTAGTCCATGGTGTAACTGCGTCACACCAAAACACTTGCTGTGCTAGACAACCAGGCACATGTGGAAAACTATCGCTGCCCTACACTTACAGTCACATCAACAGCTGTGTTTACAGTGTAATTAGGGGGTCTCCCTCCACCATCATCCCCTGCACCCTACCATTCCCTCTGTTTCCCCCAGTCCTAAACCACTGTGGCTATTCATCTGGCTGCTGCTAATGGTCTCCTCACCGCACAACCCAGCATCGGTTGATACGCTAAACCACAGATGAGGACGAGTGCCTGCTGAACTGTAATCGCTATCACATATGAGTCTCAGTTCTGCTGTTTAAATCAGAAAATAACTGGCAACTGTTGGAGCAACGGCCTCAATGCACTGCAGAGATATTGAACAGGGATGCTGTGATATTAGAGAAAGATCTCAAAATTTATTCTAGCCAAAGAAAATCCATCAATTTCATTTATCACAATAAAATGATTTGTAAATTGTAAAATCCCCATAAACTACAGTATGTCACGAACACTTGAGTTGCTTTTCCCCTCTTGTGAATCATCCATCACCCTGAAAAGTAATATTACAGCGTGATTTCCAAGTATTTTTAATATGCAGAAGTGTGTATGGAAACTGTATCCTGTGTATGTGGGGTTGCCACACCACAAAATCACCAGAGCAACAACCCACAAGGAGAACCGTAAAAGACAAAATACAAAACAGATCATTAGCACAAAATAATGCCAGTGAGCTTTTTTTCTCCTTAAACAAGTAAAACCATAAGCTTACATGGCAAAACTGTCCAGATTCCTCTTTCTGGGCTTCTGTTTTATCTCAGTTTGGTCCACAAACTCATAATGTTGGAGTGCATATGCTATATGGACTAAAGTATGTGCTGTAGTGTAGATAATATTAATAATTGTCTTTATCTTATAATGCCTTTAAAAGAAACTTTTCATAATAAAAACAGCCTACATAAACATAAAAAAAGAAAAAAAGTCTGTGTTCATTTATTTCAAAGATGACTCAAGTGGGAAAGTGTGTTCTTGAATTTGGTTCAATTAAAATGAACCCTAGTGTGATTGCTCTGTTAGTGCGGTTCATTTGAATAAGAGTTAACGCTGCCATCTGAACCCTGGTGTCACCAAACAAGTGGACCGAGATTGCTGAAAAGATCCACTTCCAAATGAACTCTTGTTGCAGTTTAAATGAAATATTACCTCAACAAGGACATAAGACATATAAGTGAACCTAAAACAGGATGTGATGTCACAAGATGCAACCCTAAAAAGGACAGAATGCTTCGAGGATACTACTCTTTTTTCATCATAGTCTTGATTTTGCCCATCACAGTTTGGTACAGTCATCAGAACTACATCTCCTCACAGTAGATCTTCATTTCTGAGTGTACGGGAGGATTATGCCGCTGTTTTGACTAAGCTCTAAGAGGTCAAAATACCATCATATGCAGGTTACGCACACGCGACTAGTGCATTTATCCCAGCACACAGCATTGTTTTGGATGTTAGGTAAGTTCCGTCATGAAATACACATCATAAAAGCAGTTTTTTCTTTTGTACATTTAGGTTCAGTGTTGAAAATGATGAGAGCTAATGTTAAAAGAGTGAAAGCTAAGCGAACCAGAACGATGGATGTCATTTTCTTTTCTTCCGGACCAAAAGAACCAAGAGGAACTGAACCTCTTTTCACAAATATAGACAATGCATTCTCATCCAAGGACGTCATCTAACTGACACTTTTGACCATGTGTCTAAATCCGACGCACATGGCAACCTTTAGCGTCAGTTTTAGCGCGGGTAGGTTTAGGTCTGGGGTAGGGTTAGACCACTAGGAGGCGCTTCTCATATTGACACTAAAGGGTGCCATGCACGTCAGATGTTGACGCATGGTCAAAAGTGTCAGTTAGATGACGCCTTGGAATGAGAACGGGCTGATATAGATCGTTTGTTTGTTCCGAAACAGAGACTGCATTTTCTTCTTGGTTTGGTTCGCTTTCACAAGGCAACCTTTCAAAGCGGACCAAAATGTTTTCATGCAAGTCACATGTGTGTACAACTGTCCTCTTATTGGTCAGAGTTTTCTCTGCATGTTCGCACCATGAGTGTATTTAGGCTTTATTTATAGCTGTCAAGACACATGTAAACACTATATATATGAATGTGGCTATCATTTCAACTGTTTAATTACTGTATATACTACATTCGTATTAATACTGCAGCAAATTCAAACGTGCTCTCTCCGAATCTCCAAGCGGTGTCTAAAGGTTAACAGTGTCAAGACACACACAAACACTACGAATGTTATAATGCAGCTAGAGCAGGAATCAAGGCTTCATCGGGATTCGGGACAGCATTCTTGCACATAGAAGCACAATATTAACTTTCACACCTCAGACCGAACCGCCCCAGAGTCCAAGACCAACTCTTTCAGGCGTTCACATTTGCCTAACGAACCGAACCAGACAAATGCTCAGGTGTGAAAGCACCCTAAAAATATATCTAGGCTAAAACAAGGCAAAATTTGGGCGGTCAGTGAAAATTTTATAGATGTCTAAACATAGCCCAAGAATAGGCGCACAGGCTATGCATAGAACATGTCAAAGAAATGAAACCAAACACCTTGTAATCACTGTTGACTGCTTAGACGATGGAATATCATACAACTTCGAAAGTTATTTTGGCAAAAACAACATGTAACTAAATTCAAAGTTATTTTAGCTCGACGTGGGATACTCATAGCCGGACTATACCGTGAAATTACGGCTATTGCTGGCTGGGTACCCTTAAGGGTTCCACAACTTAAGGGCATACTGTAAGTTGAAAAATCCCATGGAGTGTAAACGTGTTGGATAGTCACAATAGAAGGAGCAAAGTTTATGCTTCAGAGTATAGCGTTATAAGATGAGATACCCGAATATCAAACCCAAATGTGCTTGTTGAACATTTAATTATGAGCACTAATAAGCAGCCGGTCCTCCCTAACAGTTTCCACCCATCTAAGTTTTCTGCTAAATGTTGGAACATGTCTGCGCAGATTTGATCCATTCAGTGTGTAATTTCTGCCATAACATCACCAAATAGAAATTCAAAAATAATGACTGGTTCTACAGGTTTCCTGGAATAAATATTAACATTAAGTTGGAACAGGAGACAGTATTGTAACATTTTTTAAATAACACATTTTACCTTTCTGCCCCCTGAATACATTTATGATCTCCTAATTCACACTTCATTTACAAGCTACATATTTTTTCATCCTTTCGAAAAACACTTAGATCAGATACTTCCTTCTAAATGTCTACAACAGCAAAACACGGATGAAAGATCCCAAAACAGCAGCATCAACAAGTCACACTTAGTGTGGACTGGAGTTTAGAGACACACAAAAATATGTTCCAGGGCAGCTGGGAATGCTAAAGGATCAGAAATAGGCTGTGTTTTTACTATACAGACAGCATGAGATTTGCAAACAGTAAGCCATGTGCTCGCTTGCTCTCTCAAATCTCTCTGTAATTCAGCTTGTGCATTTGTGAAAGAATAATGAAGGCCCACCCATGCATTGCAATTAAAGCTAACCATTGTTTTATAGCTGCGCCTCTAGGATCGGGCCACACATTAAACAGAGTGTGTCACTTCCACATGGGCTGTGCCCAGGTAAATAAAAGACTAAATGCTTGGAAACTGATTATAGAGCGCAAATTACAGACAATAAGCAGCACTCTGGTAGCCAAGACATACTGTGGATCCCAGTGAAAAATGGGTTTTATGCAAGCGTCAACATTGTCTTAGATGTAGCTCCTAAAATGGAGACATAAATATAGATACAAAAGAGGCAATTGTTGACATACAGTGAGTTTATAGAGCTACAAAGTAAAAGTGGGTGACATAGTCCACATATTTATTTATTTTTTTGAAAGAATTGTTTTATATTGAATTTCTGACTTTCCCGTTTGGTCCAAAGAAGGTCTACTGTGGCACAAGCCACACAAAATTGTAATGATGGAAATGGGAGGAATGTGTGACACACAGTGTGTCACACTATGATGCTTATGGGGCTGAAGTCGCAGACAAAACCGTGTGCACATCATGACCCCTGTCCACTGTCAAAAGCTCCTACAATGGGCATGTGGACATCAGAGCTGGAACTTGGGGCAGTGGAAGAAGGTCGTCATCAGATGACTCCCGTTTTCTTTTACATACCGATAACGTGGATGGCCTTGTAAGTGTGCAGTGATTACCTGGGGAAGTGATGGCACCAGGATAACTGTGGGACGGCGGTGTGGAACAGTGGACAATGCTCTGGGCAATATTCTGCTGGGAAACCCCATTCATGTGGATGCAGATTTGACAAGTTCTGCCTACAAGTTCAGCTCCACCTCGCAAACCTATAGGATCTGCTAGTAACGTCTTGGTTACAGATACCAGAATACCTTCAGGGTTTTTGTAGAGTCCATGCCTCGGTGGGTCGGCACTGTTTTGGCAGCACGCGGAAGACCAGAGCATCACAATAGCCCAATGTGAAGGCTGCATCCTTCGAAGGCCGTATTTGAAGGACACTTGGCCGTTTTTTGAAGGCCGATTGCGTCACAGTGGCACGACGAAGGACATCCCAATTCAAAAGCTGCACCCTCCGAAGGTCGCATTTAGAGGCCGATTTTGCTATTACGGTGGGATGAAGGCTGTCCCAATTCAGTTATGCATCTTCCGAAGGCCGTATTCCGAAGGCCGGTCTCTGATAGTTGGGGGCCTTAAGCACATTTTCGCGCAAATTCATCTAAAATCGCCAAATTTGGCACAGATGTAGCTCAGGTCATACCGAAATGATTTAGCTAGGGCGCCGGAGCCAGCGATCAACTAATTTCAGGACAAAAATAACCTTTCAAATTTTATTGTCGCAAAAGCGAGTTGTTTGCAGGTATTTTAACATTACTTGACGAATGTTTAATATAGACACAGCTTAGTAGTTAAAGTACTTAGTGTGTTTGTTTGAATTGAGATCGCGAATGTTTTGATTATTAATCGTGCTGCTGCTATTATGTGTTTCCGTCTCTTTTCAGGCTAGACATCATTTTTTGAAAGAGTTTACATTAAATCAGATTAAACCTGGATAGTTTTAGATAGGCTATGTTAATGTTAATTATCAAACATAATCCACATCAATGGCAATGACGCCATATTGTCAAGCTAGATTGGAAGGCATTCTAGAACGTGATGTCACAGTAGCGTACCGGTCAATTGAAGCACATTTTCACACATTCTCTTCATTACTTTGCTGACAATTTTCTTCTGCCGTTTATTGCAGTGTAGTTATTTAGCATTTGAAAATGGGATCAAACTTTTCTTGTGTTAAATGTGTAGATGTTTCTGACAGTAGAGACAATTTACTCAAAAAGAGAAAGGCAAGAGGAAGGCAAAAACCAACAAGACCAGCTCAAGTCAAGGTAAGAAAGAGGACCATGTCAATGTTATCAATGGTATATGTAGAATATCTAGAATATCAGTTCTGTTTTTAAAGTCTAATTAACTATAATAATGCTTAACCATTGATTGAAAACTTTTACTTGAGAATTCAGTAACATAATATACTTGGCATATAATGGAAACTACAGACTTTTGATGACAGATGTGTGAATGCCTTTAAACAGACATTTGAATGTATTACCTCTGAATTACAAATTTTATTGAATAGAATTATAGAATTATACACTCACCGGCCACTTTATTAGGTACACCTGTCCAACTGCTCGTTAACACTTAATTTCTAAGCAGCCAATCACATGGCGGCAACTCAGTGCATTTAGGCATGTAAGACATGCGTCAAGACAATCTCCTGCAGTTCAAACCGAGCATCAGTATGGGGAGAGAAAGGTGATTTGAGTGACTTTGAGACGTGGCATGATTGTTGGTGCCAGAAGGGCTGGTCTGAGTATTTCAGAAACTGCTAATCTACTGGGATTTTCACGCACAACCATCTCTAGGGTTTACAGAGAATGGTCCGAAAAAGAAAAAACATCCAGTGAGCGGCAGTTCTGTGGGCGGAAATGCCTGGTTGATGCCAGATGTCAGAGGAGAATGGCCAGACTGGTTCGAGCTGATAGAAGGGCAACAGTGACTCAAATGACTACCCGTTACAACCAAGGTGGGCAGAAGAGCATCTCTGAACGCAGTACGTCGAACTTTGAGGCAGATGGGCTACAGCAGCAGAAGACCACACCGGGTGCCACTCCTTTCAGCTAAGAACAGGAAACTGAGGCTACAATTTGCACAAGCTCATCGAAATTGGACAATAGAAGATTGGAAAAACGTTGCCTGGTCTTGATGAGTCTCGATTTCTGCTGAGACATTCGGATGGTAGGGTCAGAATTTGGCGTCTACAACATGAAAGCATGAATCCATCCTGCCTTGTATGAACGGTTCAGGCTGGTGGTGGTGGTGTCATGGTGTGGGGAATATTTTCTTGGCACTCTTTGGGCCCCTTGGTACCAATTGAGCGTCGTTGCAACGCCACAGCCTACCTGAGTATTGTTGCTGACCATGTCCATCCCTTTATGACCACAATGTACCCAACTTCTGATGGCTGACGTTCAGCAGGATAATGCGCCATGTCATAAAGCTGGAATCATCTCAGACTGGTTTCTTGAACATGACAATGAGTTCGCTGTACTCAAATGGCCTCCACAGTCACCAGATCTCAATCCAATAGAGCATCTTTGGGATGTGGTGGAACGGGAGATCGCATCATGGATGTGCAGCCGACAAATCTGCGGCAACTGTGTGATGCCATCATGTCAATATGGACCAAATTCCCTGAGGAATGCTTCCAGCACCTTGTTGAATCTATGCCACGAAGAATTGAGGCAGTTCCTGAAGGCAAAAGGGGGTCCAACCCGTTACTAGCATGGGGTACCTAAGAAAGTGGCCGGTGAGTGTATATTGCTCTAGAATTATATTTATGGTCTGCCCATTAGGCCAAATTCATTGTCTGAAAATGAAGATGCTGTGCTAATCAGATGGCAAATTAATAAATTCTACATTTGCATTACCTAAAGTGTTACCAAGCAACATTTGGATGGCCCAATTAAAATGTACACGCACAACTAAATGAAACTTAATGCAGGGTCTTGGTGTATGTTTTGAAATTTTAACTATTTTTAATTTGACACTTAAACACAGAACAAAACTTTACCGCCTGTGCTCACTGACCGACAACCGAGAAGCGGAATGCACGGATTAGACCTGTGTTGAATGCCCCAAAACTCACATCATAATTAACAACAAGCTTAGTTGCAGCAATATTAGTGTCTAGTATTGAAATTGGTTATGCAATCTTTTTTAATAGTATTTCATTAAACCATCTTTTGGTTATATCATTTCCCTCTTTAGATCAGACTTCTCAGCGTGTCACTGAGTACCAGTGAGGCTGAACACCTCAGCATTGCAGAGGAACCTGGTCATGCTGAAGTCCGTTGACGAGTGGAGTGAAGCCGCCTTCCAGGACATCGGAATGGGGTGCCGACGTCCTCAACTCTTTGAGCTGTGTCTTGAGGGTTGACGTCCTCCAAGCTACAGCATGTGCCACATTGGACTATAGAGTTGGCCTACTATAGAGCCAATGTCACTTGAGTACTAGTCCGAATGTGGCCACTATAGAGCCAATGTCCCTCCAGTTCCAGTCCAAGATGTGCAGACTGCAGCTGGACGTCCCAAGTCCAGTCAGCACCACATCAGCTCCAGGCTTGGATATGGCTCACTGTTGTGTCATGTGCTCTAGTCCAGCTGTGCAATATCAGACTGAGAGATGATCTCCCTCCAGTTCCAGTCTGGGCAATATCAGACTGTAGCGATGATCAGTCCCAGTCAGCAGTTCATCAGCTCTAGGCTTGGATATGGCAGACTGTAGAGATGATCTCCCTCCAGTTCCAGTCTGGGCAATATCAGACTGTAGTGTTAGAATCACCCATGTCGGACCGTACATCTTAGTTGAGGCAACTGGAGGAGAATGAGATAATTAGTAAGTTGACTGTCATGACTCCTGACATAACACAATACAGACAAACTTGTGTTGTGATATTATCTCTGTCTTTACTCATGTCAACTCAGGCACAAAGCAGTTTTCATGTCAACTCTTATTTTTCTTTTAACAGATGTTGGTATCTGCAGCTATAAAATCGGCAGGATGCTTGGTGAAGGACCCTATAGAAGCATTTATTCTTGTTGTGTTGTCAGTGTATTACAATGGTCTAAACAGATATACAATACGTCAATAAGTTGGTAAAACTACATTTTATCTGAAAATAAAATACGGTTTATTACTGTAATTTTTAAGTTAAGTCTGTAAAACCATTAATGTTCATTACAAGCTCATTACAAGTGAATATTTGTATAAAGCAATACTTATTTAAAGAAGCTGCATGTCATTCACACAAACATTAAGCACCATCATGGTAACACACATAAAATTAAAAATCCTGCATCGATTTCATTTTCATTTGTGACAATTTCTCTAAACTTTATCACAGTACTACTATGGTATATACAACCTACAAACAAAAAACTTTCCTAAATGTTGAAGTGTTGCTTATCACTAAAAAATAATTCAGCGGCTTAGTAAATATCACGTTAATAATTTACTTTATTAACTAAAATCTCTGAATATAATTTACTCAATAGTTTGAGTTGAACATACCGAAATAAATGACTAAAACTCCAACAATTAATTTTGCCTGTTATATTTTGCCAGTTATATTTAAGTTTTTCACTAAAATAGGCTAATTTAGTTTTTGACTAACCAATTATTAATTTAAAATACACTTAGCTAATATTTGTGAAATTTCCATCACAATATTTGAGACTGGATAATTAAACTGATCTGTCTCAAGAACCACAAATATTGCTGAAATAAAATCAATATTATTATTTAACACGCATAAGAAATTGATTAAGTTTACTCAATTAAAATGTATTTTACTGTCTATGATTACTTACAACAACGCACCCCTCCCCCACCCTCTGACGTGACGACAACTCAACGGTTGAACTTGAGTGAGCGCGCGGTTGCGCGCTGTTTGAACTCTCACCAGTCCAGATCTCTTCTCATCTTCTCTTCTCAGCGGCGCAGAATTGGAGCATTTCCACCTGAAATTAAGGTTTGTTTGTTTTATTTTATCTGTATAATCATGAATGTGCTTTAAATAATTTTATTTAATGTAAAAGAACATACAGAGACGCAATGTTACTCTCCTTAAACGAGTGTCGAACTCGCGCCTGCCTTTTCGCTTGATTGTAAGGCCTTACATAAAAAATAAATAAAAAAAAACACACGACTATAGTCTTAAAGATAATGAATATAACTAATTTGGATGATAAAATGTCCTCAGAACTGTGCACTGTTTGTTTATTGGCAGGCAGGTTATGGAGTCATTCGCAAGCATCTTTCGGCTGTGAGTGACGCAGGACGGCGGTCTAAATTTAGAAGTTTCCCCGCAGAGGCGAGTCCATCTCCGGCATGGGAACCAGCGCTGACCCGGTGAATACTGGATAACAGGTCGGTTGATTACACTTGAATTACTTTAATGCTTAGGCCTAAATGTTTAATTTTTACATCGAAAATGTTTCTTACATGAGTTTAGATGTAGGCAATCTTGTATGTGTTAAAAATAGAGTAATGTTTGCTGTAATGTTAGGCTACTAATTGACAATAAAGGCCATGTCATGTAGTTATACCGGTGGTTGTATGGAATATTTTACAAAGGTTTAGAGGAAATAAAAAAAGTTAATATTACTGTCATATAAACACAGTTTATATTACTCGTTTTTTAAATGTTTCCCCCAATTATTTCTACTCAAATGTATTTGTTAATGTACCACATGCAGTTACTCAGATCTATTTAATTAGTTTTACTAACATTTACTCAGTTAATACAGTGTAAGTAATTGCTTTCACTGCTTAAAAATCTAATCAATATTCTAAGTTTAAAAAGGTTAGTAAATCATATTAAATGTTTTTAGAGTGCATCACCACCAGAGTTCATGTCACAACAAACATATTCCAGCCAATTTTAATCACTGTTCTAGAAACATATTTGACTCAACTTTGTTCATTTGCAATAATATGTTGTTTCAATCCTTTATGAATTTCTTTTTTCTATTTCTTTCTTTATAATTGTAACGTTAGTTACATAGTTTTAAGAAATGGTTAGGGTAGGATTAGTGGCTCAAACTATATTTTAATGCTTTATTGTTAATAAAACTGCCATTTCCCTACACATTATGTTCATTACGTTTTATCCTTTTAAAATGATTGTTCACTTTGAAATGAATTTTTGATATGTTTTAGCTTACCTCAAGGGCATCAAAGATGTAGGTGTCTTTGTTTCCACAGTATTTTCAATTTTGACATTTTTCGGTCAAACCGGTGTTGTCTGTCAGTCATATAATGCAGGTTTAGGGGGTCCACCTCAAAGAGCATGCACAGAGAAGTCAAAATTAAACATGACTTAATGACTCGTGAATGTAAGTACATAATGATGGCCTAAGACATGAAACGAGCGGTTTGTGTGAGAAAACGAACAGTATTTATATAGTTTTTACCTTGTGTTAACAGCCATGTCGAACTGATCTAAATCAGATGTTGCTGACGCGCGAGAGATCACTTCTGGCGTAACGTTGGACACGGTTCAGTTCGGTTCAGTTGGACATCTGATTCAGATAAATTTGACATGGCTGTTAACAAGAGGTAATCTGCATATTTTATATTTCTGTTGAATGAACAGATTAATGACCCACTCAAAGACAGTCCCTTGTCGCCACCTAGTGACGTAACAATGTAACTGGACTGAGCGACAGCCTGTCTATAACGCAGAGACGAAGTAATGCCGGAGTGGTGAAATATCAGCAGAAAGCCTTTAGTAAAGTGAGATTCTTGCCCGAGGCGTATTTTAAAAATTACGCTTTACGCGTGGCGTTTTCGCGTCAGTGTGAACACTCACATTGGCGCCCATTGTTTAGTCACGAGGCGTTAACGTCGACGAATATCGCGCACGAAAATTCGTCCTGGTGTGAACAGGCCTTAAGATGCAAAGTAATGGAGCCTTTTAAACATTGTCTTGTTTCTTTAGAAATAAATATTGAATAAATTAAATCTTTGGATGCCTCAGATGTAAAGTTATTTGCTGTCAAAGTGACGCCAAAATGAATGGGAGACAATGAATGCTAACAGCAGCTGAAGATCTGAATAGTGGCCCTGTGAGGCTTCAACTTCTTGCTGATGGATTACCCCCTTGCTCTGGCACCGTTGCTGCACCAGGAGGGGTAATAGGGAGCACCTGGTTGCACACAAATAGGAAACCCCACGAAGGCTACATGGTGCATCCAGTCTGCGGCCTTCGAGGGATGCAGCCTTCACATTGGGACACAGCTAATATATACCAGTCTCCTCCATCGCTGTGTTTTTCTGTGATGGAGGAGACTGGTATATATTGTGATGTTCAGTGCCGTCAGTCATTGCTGAAATCATTGGACATACAGTTTGAATACTGAATGAATACTTCTGACATTTCTGTTACCGGTTTTGAAGTTACCATTGTGTGACACGTTAAGAGTGACTATTTGAGTTGCCAGAGCGTCCAAACTGAGACACATCTTTAAAAATCTGATTGGAGTTCGCATTTCAAACCACCTCTAAATGTGGTTTTAATCAGATTGGAAAAAATCAAATCTGGATAAAATCTGGATATGCAAACAATCTGATTTCTGCTGACAGTTTGAACATAGCCTTAAACTAGTTGTAATTAAGTTTTTTTCCCTTCTGTCGACTACAATTTGGTCTGGGATGAAATCTGACAACATCAGCTTGAGTTGCCAAGAATTTTACGACTTCCAAATACAGGTTTATGCCGCACTCAATACTTTGACCTGTGATTTTCCCAAAGACTTCCTTACTCCAATTACAGGGAGGTGTTTTTTACCCTGAGGGCTCAGTGATAAAATCCTTGGAGGACTGGACACCGTGACCTCACGGTCACAGGTCACGTGTGTGTCAGACTTAGGGTGAACGGCTCAAGTTTTTATGTCCCTCATGAGAACCAACAAAACTTCTGACAATTCAACTTGCTCTACTTTATTATATATGATACGTTCTATAGTGTATCATACACGTGATAGCACGTCACCTGATGCCAAATAAATAATACTTGATACATGTTCACCTGATGCCAAATAAAAAATATTTGGCATATGATACACGTTCACCTGATGCCAAATAAATAATACTTGAAAATTAGCATTTTGCAGTTTATTGAATCCCACCAATAAACCACTCACTGGAATTTGATCCGTTTGTTTCCCACATTCCTCAAAACTCACTTTTTCCAGGTATACAATAATCTTGACTAGAATTAATCACTGACAAACTGAATTTCACTCGGGAGCAATTTGGTGCATGCAACATGATCACAGGACTGGTTGTTCAAGATTTGTGTGGCGATTATTCAGATACCACATTCAGAAGTGTGTTATGTTCCAGTAATTATCATGTAGGTGTAAATATCATACACTTGATGACCAACAGATGTCTTAAATTTTAACGGAATGTTTTGGTCGACGGTATGGAAAAATGGAGGTACTTATAAAATTAGATGAATGTTTCATTAGTACTATTTGCCACCAGAGGTGTTAGGTATTAATGTGTACAGCATAGAATGACAGAGGATATAATTTTATACCTAAAACGTATTTTTCTTTTGTGAAAGTGAACACAAGTAGGTTTAAAATATGATAAGTTAAAATAAAACCACATGCTAACAGCACAAATCATATAAAAAACAAAGATGCGCACAACTATAGCCTTTGATGTTGGTGCTGCAATCCTCATTTTCTAGTCTCCATTTTTATGAATTTCCAGTGACGCTACCTCTACTATGTCAACCGTGTAACCGAAGAGTAATGGGACCTCTGTTGCACGTTCCAAAAACCTAAAACAAATATAGTTAATCAATCCAATATGACAAGCTAGACCTGATGCATAATATAACCCAGTCTTATTATTCAACATTTCTTGAAGTCCATCCCATATTAGGGTTAACCCATTGTTGTTTTAGGCTTGCTGACAGCACATATGTATTTCAGTGGAGCAGCTTGCTGGGATTAATTGATTGAACTTATACGTGCGTGTCATATTCAGTGGCGTGTTGTTAGAAGTTATCAGTGGAAAACGTGCAACCAGAGAGGGCAGTGGATTTATGGAGCTTTGATTTATAGGTCTCTCACCTGCTCCCTGTCACAAGCCTTCAGGGAGATGTTAACAATGCAGATGCAGGGAAAGCAAATTCATTACATTCTTCAACAAGTTACTCCCAATGGACTTCTGAAGAAAAAGGGCTGAAACTTGCCGTTAAATGGCGGGGAAGGTTTTCATTTCCCCTTTTGGGTCACTTTATATACTAAACAGATCAGTACCATCTGCATGTGCTCTAATTTCCTCATTGATGGGCCATTTGACTAACATCTACAAATCTGACATGGAACAAGATAGCCTATGACACCGATTTAACAAATTAATCTGTGGAAAGGCTGGTGCATTCTTAATTCCAACTGTCAGTACTGATACATCAAAGAAAAGAGAAAAGGAAGGAAAAGCCTGGAAAGTCACCATGTCTTCTGATAGTTGAATGTTTCAGCTCTCTGGATGTTTATTTTCCTGTCTCTGATGGTCTGCCCGGTGGATTCAGTCAGTCAGAGTGGTTGTGAAGGATGAGGAATGAGTCTCCTTTTCTGCTTACATGTTCAATTCGAAGGTGAAGATTTCAGAAATGTTGGCTGACCTTTTTTTGTGCCGTATAGCCTCTGGACTTAAGTTGATACCTGGAATGGGCAGAAAGATAATTAAATATAAAGTCGTAGGTGATGATTTGAGTTTTATTATCTGTAGGAGGCCCATAACTTTGCTGCTTCCTGTGTGTGTATAGTTGCTGAACCAGTTGCTTCTGTAAGATAATCATTCCTTTAATTCAGAACACATATTTACACTATACCATTCAAAAATCATTGTCTTATTATTATTTTTTTAAATTATGTAATACTTTAATTAAAGTGACAGTAAAGACATTTATGTCACATAGATTTATATTTCAAATGGAATGCTGTTCTATTTGAACTTTCTATTCAAAGAATCCCGTTTTAAAAAATCAGGTTTTCCACAAAAATATTAATCACCACAACTGGTTTTAACATTAATAATAGAAATAAATGTTTCTTATGCAGCAAATCGGCATATTATATAATTTCTGAAAGATCACGTGACACTGAAAAAGACTGGAATGATGCTAAAAAATCAGCTTTGCCATCACGGAAATAAATTACATTTTAATTAAAATATATAAAAATAGAAAACGGTTATTTTAAATTGTAAACATATTTCACAATATTACTGCTTTTACTGTATTCGTTCAAAATAAATTCAGCCATGATAAGACTTCTTTCAAAAACATTAAATAAATCTTATGAATCCAATAACAATAGAGTATACAAGCAATTTTTTTATTTTAATTTTTTTTTAGGAAACTGTTTACATTTGAATTTATGGATGTATAATTCTATTACAAATTAAACCAGATATTCAGAAATATGCTCTGGTCATATTCCAGCCAGCTCTTGTGTGTAACATCAAACAGTCAGTGAATGGACTGTGGGTGGTCCTGATAGAAGCCAAGACTGTTTATTTCCAATAATATCAATTACGTTTATAATTTAAGGTCTTTGAGGTATTACATCAGCCGATGTTCCCAACAAAGGTGAATTAAACAAATGCATTATCACTCATTATCCATCTAATTCTATAAAATTCAAACACTGAACAGCAGAATTAATTTCTATAAACAAACTTCTCATACCTCATCTGTTTGTTTTATCAATCTCAGGATAACATCATGACGATGAGACCTAGATCAAGATAAATATACAAGGGCACAAGAGCCTGGCCTTTCATGACTGACAGCGCATACCAAGGCATATTTTAATAAAGGCTTTCTTTATATGCCCATTACAGAGGACCACAGCTGGAGTTTTGGAGGCAGTGCCGTTTTATTGGACATCTTAAGCATGTTTCAACTCAGCGGCCCTGCTTCAACATGCTGCAGTTCTTTAAAAGGACGCTGGTCTCATTCAACAGGACAATTTTCTGCAGCACATTATACCAGCAATCTGCTGTGTGGCTTGTTTTTATGACACACTATAAGACGATTTCTGTGCCGTAGGTGGCCCTCATTCCTTTCTGGGTTTGTATAGGCACAGTATGATGAAAAGTAAATGAAAACACAGATTAATAACCCTAAAACCTGGAACATACAATAGCAGCCCTATGTTACTTCAAAATGAAACATGCGCAAAGTTTTTGCCATGTCAGTCCACAGCATTTCAAAATCCTTCTTTCCTTCCTTCATATATATATTATGATAATAATAATACATTATAAAAAATGATAGTGCATAAAATATAGTATACACAAAATAAAGAAATAATAAAAATGCATATATTAACAAAAATATGCAATACATTTATTAACAAAAATACATAATACATTTGCTAACTAATATGTTAGTGTCAATATATCACGTTTCAGTTAAGGGGAGGTTTAGGTCTGGGGTAGTGTTAGGGTTAGACAACTAGGAGGTGCCTTCTTGCCCATATATCTGTGTCTCATATTGACGCTAAAGTGTGCCATGTGTGTCGGATGTAGATGCATTGTCAAAAGCGTCACCTATTTGAAGTCTTGGGATGAGACCGGGCTATTCTGTATTAGAGCAGTTCAAATTTGTGCTTTGAGGACAATTCTCTCATACTGACCAGATGTTCAACATGGCACCTCATGGCAAAGAACTCTCTAAGGATTTGGGAACTAGAATTGTTGCTCTCCACAATGATGGCCCAGGCTATAAGAAGATTGGCAACACCCTGAAACTGAGTTACAGTACAGGCTGGCAACTTACAGAGCTTTTCCAAGATGGGTTCCACTCGGAACAGGCCTCGCAAGGGTCAATCAATTCATTTAGCTGACGCTTTTATCCAAAGCGACTTACAATTGCTATATATGTCAGAGGTTGCACTCCTCTAGAGCAACTTGGGTTAAGTGTCTTGCTCGGGGACACATTGGTGTCTCCGAGCCCAGGTCTCTCACACCAAAGGCATGTGTCTTATCACCACCATCAGCACTTCTGTCACATGCAGAAGTGCTGCCAGCATTGCTTTAGAGGTTGCAGAAGCGGAAGGTCAGCTTGTCAGTGCTCAGACCATACACTGCACACTGCAACAAGTTGGTTTGTGTAACCCCTCACACCCGGGTCCAACTCGACCCGCTCCAAGCGGGCCTCGATCCCGGGTCTCCGGCATGAGAGTCGGGCGCTCTGAACAAGGAGGCTAAACACTGCAGCCCTTAGCGTCTGTCGCTAGAGCGCCTATTGAGATCGGGGAGTGAGGTTTACTCGCACAGCAACTACTAGCTGGCCTCCGTTACACTTGCATGTTTGTTGTCCCAGAAGAAAGCCTCTTCTGAAGCTGGCTCACAAGTGAAGAGTAAGATGCCCTGATAAAGAGTACCAAGAAGATTGATTCCAATATGTACTGTGACATTCTGAAGCAGAACATGATGCCCTTCAGAAACTGGGCCGAACAGCATGATAACGACTCCGAACACACCGCCAAGTTGTTCATGTCAGTTCATGACCCCTTTAAAATTTGTTTTAACTTGAATACATTAATGACAATTGATTGCCCAACATTGCCATTTATTTTAATGCATCTGCCTTGTTTTAGCAGAATAAATATATTATTCAATAATTGTATTTGGGTAAAAGATTACCTACAAACTGCCCCTTTAATCCTCTGATCAATCACAGGATGTATTTCCAAGGAAATTGATAACACGGCAGCGATGGCCAGCGACCGGCGCAGAATCAGAGCATGTTTCTTGGCCTGACTCCACGGATCTGACAAAGACGAGAGGAGTATCTTACCCTGGCCCTGACATGGATACGCAATCAACAAAACAAGCACGTTCTCTGGTTTTTCACTACCCAGAATACCCACAAACATGTATTTCCTGTCGCTTGCCTGCACCCCAGAGGGGGTCCATGTCCTTACTGCAAGTGTTACAACACACTGTTGTGAAAATGAGAGTAGCAGACCCTCTGTGTGTCCTCCAGGGAACTTTCCATGTAGACTGCTCTGCTATTTAGCTCTGATATGCTCCTACAGGAACATCTCTGGAGTTACTGCAATTTCAGATGAAGCAAAAAAAAGCTTTTTGAGTCGCCTTGGCCGTGATCTGTGAACTACGCCGTCCGTCAGTCTCAAGTTCTATTGCAACCACCTGGTTTGCAGGTGGAGTGAATTATGATTTTCTAGACTATCAGAAATGTTCCCATGGTATTTGAAAGCAACAGGCAAACAAGTGCTCCCAATGGAGTGTACCTCAATTAAACTAAAATGTAGCCAACATGAGAATAATAATAATACGTTCATTTTATATAGCGCCTTTCTCCAAACCAAAGGTCGTGTTACATAGTGGAAAGTACATCTATGAATTTGGTGTGGAGAAGTGACTCATTTAACAAAAAGGTCTTGAGATGAGCTTTAAAGAGGGTGAGTGAAGGACAGTCACGAAGAGGTTGTGGGAGGCTGTTCCAGAGTTTGGGGACCAAGGCACTGAAGGACCTGCCACCCAGGGTGGAAAGTCTGGAGCGAGGGATAGCCAAGAGATTTTGGTCAGAGAATCTGAGTGAGCGGGATAGAGTGTACGGAATGAGGAGGTCGTGGATGTAGGGGGGAGCAAGGTTGTGGAGCACTTTGAAGGTGAGTAGTAGTACTTTAGAATTTGAATTCGGGACAGAACTGGTAGCCAGTGGAGTTGGTGGAGAATGGGGGTGATGTGTGCTGATCTTCTGGTATGGTGAGGAGCCTGGCTGCCGAGTGTTGAATATATTGTAACCTTTGAAGTGATTTAACAAGGGAGACCAAGGAAAAGAGAGTTGCAGTAGTCTAGGAGGGACATAATGAAGCA
The DNA here is from genome assembly GCA_030378365.1 of Hybognathus amarus. Taxonomy (NCBI): domain Eukaryota; kingdom Metazoa; phylum Chordata; class Actinopteri; order Cypriniformes; family Leuciscidae; genus Hybognathus; species Hybognathus amarus. The sequence continues at coordinate 156,447 of JAQIUQ010001681.1, read as the reverse complement.
GTTAACCCGAGTGTGTACATCACTAACAGAGAGGAAGGATTTGAGGCAAGCAATGTTGCGGAGGTGAAAGAAGGCAGTCTCAGTGAGTGATTTGATATGAGGATCAAAGCTAAGTGTGGAGTCAAGCAAAATGCCAAGTTTTTGACAACAGGGGTAGAACAGATAAACCATCAATATTGAGAGTGAGCACTGGGCGATTTAGAGGGGATGTTTTGGCCAATCAGCAGATTTCAGTTTTATCTGTATTGAGTTTGAGAAAATTGTTTTGCGTCCATAATATTTACCTCGAGAAGAGGCAATCAGTGAGGGAGTACGGTGGTGTGTCAGAGGGAGAGTGAGTGGATATCATCTGCATAACAGTGGAATTTAAGACCGTGGCTATGTATAATGGGGCCAATAGGGAGGATGTATATGAGAAAGAGGAGAGGCCCAAGTATAGAACCCTGGGGGACACCATGGGTGACAGGGGACTTGGAAGACTGATGAGGACCAAGCGTCAAAAACTGCTTTCTGTTGAGTGCTTTCTGAGAGAAGGTCCACTTGATGTTTTCTGTAAGTTTATGGTGACTCTCACTCACTGAACTTCTCGGATTATCGAGTCCAAGCTGTCAGTCACTCAGTCATCGATGCCTGTTCTGCTCTTTTGGTTACTGCAAATACCATTAGTTTGGTTTTGACGCGTTATATTCATACCCACATGGTATATGAGCAAATTAATGAGGTTTTAACATGGAAAAACACAACACGTGCTTAGATCTAATTTGTTGTATGACCATATTGCAGTGTGTAATGTTTCCCAGCTGTGTTCTGCTGGAGTCTCTCAGTGGAGCAGGGAAAGCGTAATGGCCATGTTGGTTAATCTGGTGGTTCTAACTCTGGTTTGAGTTGTGGTCCTGTGGGATACTGAACAAAGACATTGAGGAAAAAATGCATATAGTATAGAAATAAGTGTTTTATTTTGTTTGATGTTAAAGGACGATTGAATGGTATAGATTTCAATGGTATTTTGAAGAAATAATCACAATAAAAATATGTTTTGTTATGCTTTCATAGGAATTATTTATGCTGTTAAGATATTGTAGTTAAATTGTTTATTATTTAATTTAGCCTTCGAATCTGTGAACCTAAATAGATAAATAAAAAGAAATCAATTAGCCTACATAAGTAAATAAAAATCACAAAAATGAATGAATAAATAAAGTAAAACATAAATAAACATATCTAAATCTAAAAAGAATAAAAGAATAATACAATTAAAACAAGCAAAAAAGCACAAAAATGAATGAACGAATGAATAGATAAAGTAAAAAGTAAGCAAAGCAAAATCTAAATTAATAAAATAAATTTAAAAATGATATAAATAAAAAAAACAATGCATAAAAATAAACAAAACAATAAAATGCACAAATCAATCTATCAATCCCTGGTCGTTACAAGGGACATCTTTTTCCTCACTTTATAATCAGCCACAGGCAAAAGGTGATTGTACAAATTATTGTTCCTGTTATCCAATATCACAGCATGCTGACATCTCAAATCTTCAGAACTGGTCTGATATCTTTAATCACCCATCACTAAGCAGTTCAGAGGTTCTGACTCAACAGAAACAGAAATGCAGACGGTTATAAACTACGAGTTTAAGAGAGCTCATGCTTTGCCGACCGTGGAAAAGTTTACAGAAAAACATTGCAATGTCCATAAATAGCAGCAAGGTGCAGAGTTACCACATAAAATACAACACGACTTGAAGCTTTTATGCAGAAACAAGGCAGAGTGTTTATATAAAAATCTAATTTACTGCCTTTTTTAAGAAAAACGTGCATGTGGATCTGGACTAAAACACCATGATAAATACATCTATGGCTTGTGATTGATTACGATCCAGCACTGTTGTAAGTCTGTCATCTGTAGATGTTGCCGACACAGCACTTAGTTTATGTCAGATTGATCTTGTGAGCGTGCAGCAAACTCCCTCTGCAGTATAGCTTCGCCTCCTGACCGACTCCAAGGGTCCTCGCTGATGTTGTGCCGTGGAGGAGAGAGTCAGTTTAATGGGTGAAAGAGCAAAGAAAGCAAAAGGGGTTGGAAGAAAGCTTTTCTTTGTGTTTGAGAGTGCGTTTGGCCTCAATGATTCCCCATCCACCTCCTCCTCTACAACTCAGCTCCTGACCACAGGGTCCACTGGGACACCAGCACTGTAATTCCATACAAGTCAAACATGCTCAACTTCTGTTTCCATTTTGAGGCAAAGGTAAAAGCACCCCTCCCCCATGAAAAAGGCTTTGTTTGACAAGCATCTCTCTCAGTATAAGTGAAAAGGGGGCACCAGTCTCGGCCGTCCGTGTTTGTATCTTTTCAGTGGTTCATTTGTAACTCACTGCAGGGGGTGCGTTTCTTCAAATTGTTTCAGCAAAGATGTTATTCATTTAGGAGTGATGGGGTGAATCTCACGAAAACCTGTCAAGAACTTGTCCAGGTCACATTTCACCCCCAAATTCGAAAGGAAAATTCAAACAAATTGTGATTTTGGGTATGTCCATAAGCTCTTTTACTCCCACAGTCTCAGCAATTTAATCACTTAAAGTTAATTTAAAATGTTCTTGTGGTATGAAAAATTATTTTCTGACAAAAAGTAAAAATATCCCATGTATGCACACTACCATTTGCATTAAAAAAAGAAATCCGAATCATTGACTGTTTATTTATAATTAAGTACATTTTCTTTAAAAAATCAAATTACTCTAATCTGGGTAAGCATTCATGCTGATATTCTTTGAGGTTTCTCAACATAATTCTCTGTCAGTGTCAATGATAATTTTCTCAATATTCTCATGACTAATATTCTCATTACTCTATTAAATACTATATTTATATACATATATGACATACAGCTGTAGACTATTTGATCCAGTACTGAGAATATTATATTATACAGTCATGAGAATATTACAGTCATGAGAATATTACACACATTCCCGGTCAATAGTTTGGATTAATTGAGAACAGACATATTGTGAATTTTCAGCCACCATTATGCCAGTCTTGAGTGTCACATTGGGTTGGCTGGGTGATACAGATATTTGGCACATAGAGGTCCACTGCCAAAGTTCAGAGAACCTGTGTCACTCACAACAAAAACTGTCCACAGAAAATCAATCATTTGCAGTCAGCATCCGGTTAATTACTAGTCCACATACCAAAGTCCTGACAGAATGGATACAAGGAGGTCTGAAACCATTATACAGCTCACTAACCAAGCCAAATCCCAGTTTCACTGTGTAAATAAACTTTGATTGTTTATGCGTTTACTCAACAGTTAAGAGTTTGTTGCTGTGTTGTTTTCCAACCCATTGTGTTTTATATTTATTTTTTGCATCCAGTTGATATTTCATCTAAAATACTATAATTAGTGTCACTTTCTAGGCATGCTATCATTTTTGTGATCAGACTTGGCAAGTGATCAGACTTGGCAGACTAAAATGCTGGTGAAAAAAAAAACATACTTACTTTGAAGGAGGGACCTGAGACATATGTAGATATTCACAACAATAAAACACAGTGTGCTATAAGCTAAAGAGCACCCATAGCAACCATATAGCAACCAACCACAACATCTTAATTTTAGTCCACTATTTGATCCCAATACATTGATTAATGAACTCTCTGCTATCTGGCACTGGTTAATGACTGATTACAACAGATTCCAGACACTTCTGGCATATCTTTTCTTTGGCATCCACATGAAAATGAAAAACTAGGTAGATAACTAGCCAAGATACACAGACTACATGTATGAAAGAAATGTGATGCCGGTTTGCCCAGATGAACATCAATTTAGAATTTTTACATCAGACCTATAGTCCTCTCAATACTACTTTGGGGAATTGATTAAAAAATTTTCATGATATATTTTGAATAAAACATCAGTCTACCATCCATCCATCCATCTATTCACCAACCCATCCATCCACCTAACTAAATACCTACCCAGGTACCCAGGTGGTGATGGCACAGTGGATAAGACACATGCCTTTGGTGTGAGAGACCCGGGTTCGAATCCACTGCGAGAACCCTGAGCAAGACACTTAGCCCCTAGTTGCTCCAGAGGCGTGCGACCTCTGACATATATAGCAATTTTAAGTCACTTTGGATTAAAGTGTCAGCTAAATGAATAAAAGTATGTGCCCATTCATCCATCCAGCCATCATCCATCCACCTACCTAAATATCTACCCATTCATCCTTTCACCTACCCATCCATCCATCCATCCACCTACCTAAATACCAACCCATTCATCCATTTATCCATCCACTGACCCATCCATCCAACTACCTAAATACCAACCCATCCATCCATCCACCTACCCACCCATCCTACTTAAAAACCTACCCATTCAGCCATTCATCCATCATCCACCTACCTAAATACCTACCCATTCATCCATCCGTCCATTCATGCACCTACCAATCCATCCTACTTAAATACCTACCCATTCAGCCATTCATCCATCCATCCATCCATCCATCCACCTACCTAAATACCTACCCATCCATCCACCTACCTAAAAACCCATCCATCCATCCACCCACCTAAAAACCAACCCATTCATCCATCCATCCACCTACCCATCCATCCTACTTAAATACCTACCCATTCAGCCATTCATCCATCCATCCATCCACCTACCTAAATACCTACCCATCCATCCACCTACCTAAAAACCCATCCATCCATCCACCCACCTAAAAACCAACCCATTCATCCATCCATCCATCCACCTACCCATCCATCCTAGTTAAATACCTACCCATTCAGCCATTCATCCATCTATCCATCCACCTACCTAAATACCTACCCATTCATCCACCTACCTAAATACTCATCCATCCATCCACCTACCTAAATACCTACCCATCATCCTTCCACCTAACTGTCCACCTATCTAAATACCAACCCATCCATCCATTTTATGAAAAAAAGGTTGAAAAAAAACCAAATATAGCCTTTTCATATGCCTATTCATTCATGTTCTCACATGAACAGGATAAAGATTTTAACCTTTAGATATCGTCCAGCTCAATGACTGAGTTGATCACTTACATCAAGACAAACAAAAAATGTATTACAAGTTTTTATAACTTTTTGTTAACATGGACAAACAGTGCGTAATCTAATTACGTATATGCTAATTTGCACAAGTACCGCAACAGATCTAAACAATGGGTATGACCAGGTTAAATGTCTTGTCTGAATCTTGTTAACATATAACAGTAACTAACCCTAAATAAAGCAGACTGTCATTGCTGATGTTCCCATACTTTTCTGACTGTGGTACATGCATGTCATGATCTGTCTGAAAATGTGTAGTTTTCCTGTCTAAAATGCACATGCTTACAATTGTCTCCACAATGAAATAATGCAAACATAAAGGGGTCATGAAGTGGTTGGAAAATGTAAGTGATAGCTAAGTTCAGCATTTGTTTCCGCAAGTTTTCTATCAAGTTTTCTATCCCAATCCATCAGTCACCACTGTGGACCCAGCTGAATGTAAACAGAGCATGGTTCTGATGCTTAAAAATGTCCAGACACAGACAAAGACTCGAGCATTATTCTCCCATTTGTCCAAATCATAGTGTTTAAGAGATAAGGCAAGCCTTAAGCTGTTGCCATTGTACTTTACAGCTACTACTATTATCTTAACGTCTTCCCATTTCAGTTTTATTGATTTTAAATTGAGTAGTTACATGGATGGATATCATACCATTTATATTCAATTTAACAGTTCTGTTTCCATCTTAAAACAGTAACTCATGAGCTTGAGAATGATTCCAAATAAGATCCATCTCAAAACAAGTAATTTGTGAATCAAACTACCCATGCTGATTTTTTGCTGTTGCGTGCATACTAGTGAGGAGGACGGCAAAAAAATTACTAATAAAAAATTCAGGCGGCTCTTTCACGCCTACTGTATAGACTTCTCTTCTACAACTCTTGAAGCTAAAAAAAAAACCCATCTGTGAATAGTTAAGTTTGCTCACCTTGAGGTGAAAAGTAAGTCTAAGACTAAACATTGAGGGGAAAAAATATACAGTTCCATCTCAAAGTTTCAAATGTGTTTGAAAAACAGTAGTACAAATAGCAGGCCACACTGCCGATGATTCAAGAATATGGGTTCGAATATTGCTAAGGATGAGCAATCTGTCCCAAGGTGACATATGCACAATTTTGTCTTTCGTCTGCACTATTTTATTATTGAGTGGCCAACACAACCGATTCCAAACTGTTGCTTTACAAACCAGACAGTGTATACTATACGTTAAAAGACTTTAAAGGTGCCATATGTGATAATTGAGGTAAAAATATACAGAAAATGAGCCACATGCATCAAAAGAATGAGAAGAAATAAGTGCAATAATGTCATTACAAAAATGACAAGTTATATTGCTGCCGAGTATAAACCTAACTTAGCATCCTAAATTACTAGCCCCGGCCCATCAGGTGTCGTAATACCAGTTTCGGCCATGGGAGGCGGTATGCGGGTGGGCAACATAACCACCAGCCAAACTGCAATAGACGAAGTAAGTCACGTGGCTTGTGTGTACTTGAACCTGAAGTCAGTCGTTTGGAAATACAGCCGATTACTACATTTCAGTTAAAAAATGATCGGTCGACATGCATGAGGAATACATTTTGGTAAGTTGTAGCATACTGTATCTTTCAACAGTGTTCATGTTCTTTTACCATTAGCTAGTAGAGATGATCGGTTCACGTGCTGCTGAGCGATCTGTGGTGTAACATGTACAAGCGCCAAAACGGCATTTATTGTTAGAATTGCATAATAAAATTGACAGAATCTGAGAGCTTAACTAACCTGCTTGCTAAGTGTCAATTGCGTGCAAGGTAGCAACCTTCACCAGCAAGGTAGCAACCTCCGCTCTCATGATCGGGCATTGCCATCGACCACCGTAAGCAAACTCCCCGGCAACGGGAGGAGACCGTGCAAATTGAATCGCATAGCCGAGCCTGACCGCTCGGGCAACCCAGCGGGACAGATTGGGGAGCTCTATCCAAGCTCCCAAAACCTGATCGAGTGGAATCATCCGAGCCACAGACGTCCCCCGGAGGGGCAGCGGGGCGAGAGACCGGCAGATGTGGAGGTGTTACCCCGCGGGGTGCACAATCGAACTCCGCTCCCCGACAGAGAAGGGACCAGGGAAGGACCAGCGTTCCACGGGGGTCTGCTCTGCCGGGGGTTTGGCGATAGAGGGGATGGGAGTGGCGTGGTCGGGGACGACACACACTCCCATCCGCACTCTTGGAGGCCGAGGAAAATGAGAGTGGCGAGGCACGGGGCACTGCGCCCATTCATCTTGCTCTGTGTGCTCAGAGATGGAGTGCAGCTCTTCGGAGAAAGATCTCTCCCAGCCCTCCACCTGGGGAAGGAGTGGGCCTGCGACCACTCCCTGAAAGAACTGCAAGCCATATCTGAGCTGAATGTAACGGGGAGCGACAGCGGGGCTGGTACTGGCAGGGGCGCCTCCCTGCGACCACCCCGGCGGCCTGCGGCCGGACAGGAGGGGGCGGAAGTCACAGGAGGGCGCATTCGGCGGCAAGCGGGCTGAGGCGTCTGAGCCAGCGGCTGGTTTTGGCAGCAGAAAGCCGCAGGGTCAGACAAAAAAGCCACAGTCCACTTCGGGCGGCCGAGACTGTTGGGCAGAGTCCCGACCGCGCCGCCGAAGAGGCCAGCCTGGGATATGGGAAAGCTGAGGAAACTGGTTCACTCAGCCTTGCGCACATCAACCAGGTTAAGCCAGAAATGTCTGACCACGCATGTGGACATCACCTGACTCAGGGAGCATGCGGTCACCTTCGTCGCTCGTAGAGCAAAGTTGGTGATGGCAGGCAGCTCAAGGATGAGCCCTGAATCAGCCCTACCCTCGTGCATGTCACTGCACACCCCAAAGGATGGCAATAACACACAGTGAGGTGGCAGCCTGCCCACAGCTCTATAGGTCCCGTCACCGGTAGAGACAAGAACCTACGGCATTGGAGGGGTGCTTAGGGTTGCCATGCCAAGTGGAGGCGCTGTGGGGACACATAGTGTTGCCACAGAACACTCCACAGGGGGAACCCCAGTGTACCCTAGACTGCGGCCTCTATCGAGGGCAGAGAAGGTGGAAGAGGCCGCTGAGCAGTCGCGAAAGTCAAAGGAGACCTCCACGATCTCATGGCCTCCTTATGCACATCCGGGTAGAAAGGATTTGGGTTCGCCACCTCCAAAACCGATCATTGGCCTAAAGTGCTTGGGACATGGCAGAATTTTCCACACAAACCCAACACTCGTGGCAGCTCGGGAAGCATAGCTGTGAACTCTGAATGTAACTCGCTATGCCAGCACATCCGAGGACAGCAGCACAGACGAGCCAAATCCAGAGAACTACAGCTCACCTTGTGATGCGGCGATAACATGTATTTCATCAGCTGGGGAACCATATGAGAACGCGGGCCCTTTTATTTAAATTTAATTTTTTATTTTGCAGCCGCGCACTCACTCTGGACCACGTGGGTTGCAACGCGAAAGACGGGGTGTGGACCAAGGAATTTTAGTCGGTTTAATTCCACATCTGACGTCTTAGCACAATACATTGCGATGGTCACGTTCCCACTGAGAGAATGTGACACACCCACGAGCGCCGTCTGAGCGTGATCAAAGCCCAAACACGTCAAACAGCGCTCGCGCCCATTAGCTGAATCCATCAGAATACCACACTCAGAAATACACGGGCAGATCGTCTTTAAAAGACGCATCTTTAAAAAGACGTGCCGCGTGCAAACTCTTTTAGTGAAAGGAGAAAACTCCGTGGCTGTTGAAGCGACCAAGGAGAGACACACACACTGGCAAACCATTGCTCAGATCGCAGGCAATGTGAAACTCTCTGGATACCGCCATCGAACCAACACCAGAGAGTTCGCTCGTCTTGAAGAGGTGAGTCACAGTAGTAAACTCAAATTGTGTGGCTCCGAAGCGAACAACATACTGCGGTTGCATCTGCTTCCTCCTTTTATACCCACTGAGGTGGGGCGGAGATACGCTATGCAAATTCCGCAGACCCAAGGCATTTTCATGCCATTGGCTCGTGATTAAATACTCGAAGAGGATTGGCTTTCTAGGCGAAATCCCCATTCTCCGTCATTCCAACGTAACTCGGAAGTCACTACGAAAGGGAAATAACTTTTTTAGTGTGAAGAATGTAAGGAATAATTGATGACGGTCATTTGAAATATTAGAAAATAATGTATAGCTGAGGTGGTAATGCGGCCTCAACCAAGGTGGTACAAGTGAGCCGTACTGAGCCGTACCATGCAGTGAAAAAGTGCTCTAAGACGCCATTGTAACTTTTAATGTAGTCATTTTCATCTAATGTATCTGTACTGTTACTCAAGTATGGTTTTCGGGTATTTCTTTATACCTCTGACCCAAAATGGTTCTTCTATGGCTCCATTTGCAATAATAATAATAATAATTATTATTATTTTAGAACCTTTATTTTTTTAAAGAGCGTGATGCTAAAATCTGACCTGAAATTTGCCAGTTTTCCCATATTTGGAGAGAGATTCTTAAACTTCGCTCATTAGGGAAAAATGACTGCTGCAAAGAAGACCTTCAGTAAACCAGCAGGGACCGCGCCAAACAGTTTCCACGTGCACATGAGTGGAAACCAGACCCCCATTGCTTCCGGACCTCAGTCACACTAAATGTTAATAATGCAGTTGTTCGTTTGATCTAAGCACAGGATTAAAAAGCTGACAAAAAGCTTTGCTCATGGGGAGCCAATTCTCCACCTTAATTAGAAACACAGGAGAGCATCACCCTTATGCCTACAACCATTTTGGGTGGTTGGCAGGTGATCGATAAACTAATTACTGTATATTTAAAACAAATCATGCCTCTTTCTTTTCTTTCCCTTTACTCCATGGAGGAAAAGGGTGGAAAGATCTGGCGTCCAAGACCATTTCACATCGAGTCACGTGATCTACAGACCTGAAAAGAGGCTTTGTCGACTTCCTCCAGCATTAAAGCAGATGTTTGGCTTGGGTTTGGACCAGAGTGGCAAAGTCATACAGTGGGAAAACTGAGGCACGAATGCAGGTAGAGAGAATCACTGTATAATAGGCAAACACCAAATTAAAAATGGTGTACACTATATAATAAGTTTTGTTAGCACGTTCTCCAAAACAATTCATGTTAATGTTAGCAGCATCAAAACTTGTTGTTTGAGAACTACCTTCAAACCAAGCTATCATTTTGCCTTCTTTCTCAAACCACAGCTTAAATGCTGTCTCCAAGAGCTATTTTCCAGTTAGGCTAAAATAAGAGAGCTGGCCCTAATCTTGAACAAAACCTTATCTGGTTTTATCAGCTAGTTTGAGCGTCATGCCAAAACCCAGCACACACCTCCAGAAGGCTTTGCATTGGAGGCACCTCAGGGCTACGATTGGATCCAAGATGGAATTTCTGCTGCCTTGTGAAAACAAGTTGGCCTAAATTTGGCAAAGAGCATCAGTAAAGACTGAGTATGTGGTGTCCTGAGGAAGATACACTGAAACCATACAGATCCATCACAACAAAGCAGAATTAAACTAAATAACAGAGATCATTTACACTGATTTATTTACCAGTTTTTATCCAAAATGACATGTAAGAAAATGCAAAGGAGTTCTGGTTAGTTACCAGGGCATTGTTATGTGGTTGCTTTGGAGTTCTGGGTGGTTGCCAGGGTGTTGCTATGTGATTGCTTGGGTGTTCTGGGTAGTTGCCAGGGTGTTGCTTGCTATTTGTTTGCTAGGGTGTTCTGGGTATTTGCTAGGGTGTTCTGGGTAGTTGCTAGGGTGTTCTGGGTAGTTGACAGGTTGTTCTAGGTAGTTGTTAGGGTGGTTGATTGGGTGTTCCGGGTAGTTGCCAGGGCATTGCTGTGTGGTTGCTAAAGAGTTCTGGGTAGATGCTAAGGTGTTCTTGGTAGTTGCCAGGGTATTGCTAGCTATTTGTTTGCTAGGTTGTTCAGGGTAGTTGCTAGGGTGTTCTGAGTTGTTGCTAGGGCGTTGCTATGGGTTTTCTATGCTGTGTTCTGTGTGGTTGCCGGGGTGCTGTTATGTGGTTACTTGGGTGTTCTGGGTAGTTGCCAGGGCATTCCTATGTGTTTGCTAGGGTGTTCTGGGTAGTTTCTTGGGTAGTTCCTTGGATGTTCTTGGTGGTTGTCAAGGCGTTGATATGTGGTTGCTTGGGTGTTCAATGTGGTTAAAACTACAACTAAAACCTAAACAAATAAAATATTTTAAAAAAAATTGTTAGCTGACAAAGACTTCTCATTGCTTGCTGTTTAACAAGATGTACTGAAAAAACTGAAATAAAATGAATAATACAAATGAAAAACACAACAGAATTACTAACTCTATATATACTGTATATATATTAGGGCTGTGCAAAAATTAATTGGCATTAATCGCATCCAAAATAAAAGTCTGTGTTTACATAATATATTTGTGTGTACACAAATAAATACACACACATGCATGTATATATTTAAGAAAATGTGTTATTCATATATAAAATATTAATATTTATATAATATAGATTATGTATTTATATATATATATATATATATATATATATATATATATATATATATAGAATTTAAGCACAAATAATTCTTAAATATATACATGCATGTATAGGTATTAATATATACAAAATAATTATATACAGCATACACAAATATATTATGTAAGCACAGACTTTTATTTTGGATGCGATTAATTGCAATTAACTTTTGCACAGCCCTAATATATATATATATATATATATATATATATATATATATATATATATATATATATACATATATATATTCAAACTATTAACAAAAAACTATAAAAAGTATCTCTGTGAAGTTTCGTTTATTCTTATCATATTTTATCAATATTTGCATGCCACCCTGAAATGATGATGTATTGTAAGCTTGTATGGTATTTCTCACCCGCTTATAAAGTATATCCGCCTGTTAAACAAACATGAATCCATGCGTGCTACCTACTACATCCTTTAATGGAGATGCCCATAAAAAACCTGGGGCTCCCGAATCCTGGAGGTGGAGTCGTGTTTCACCGCACTAATGCAATCTCCTATTATTCTGTCCTGTCACAGCTAATTGACTCAGGATGTTGGCTGATGATTACCTTTAGAGGTTTTTCTCTTCTGTCCGCAAGAGATATCATACAGGATGAACTAATGAAAGAAAGATGGCATAATCACAGAACTTCTTAGGTATGAATTGGAAAGACATTAGTAATTGACAAGGTGCTGTTAGGGAAAAGTTGTTAGGGAAAAGTGCTGTTAGTAAGGGATGAGATAAAGTCAGCAGGGTTTTGAGTCACCCTGAAATCAACCTGTTTTGTGATAATGGTCCCACTTATTGCATGACTACTTACACAAATAATAATAATAATAAAAATAATAATAATAATTAATTGGACATTAAATACATTTTTTTTAGCTGAACCTATTTTAGTTTTTGAAGAGAGACTGGACAACTGCAAGTTTCATTGTATAAACATATCTGTGTGTAGTGATCATTCAGAATCCAGTATTCCAGAGAGCCATGTGATAACTTTGGGTTTGTGTTCTATAGATGCACAATCCACCTATAAAAACATTTACTGACTCAACGGATGTTTTCTTTTTCTGCTGATTCTTGAGTTGTGCAGGAGCACAGTAGAATTAAAGGTCCTATAGGCTAGTGAAATAACTTGGAGAATTGTGGGATAGGGGAACGCGGGGCACAACCTAACGCGGGGTTAAATGTAACACGGACCGTTTACATAGTTCATCAGGATCAAGCAGGCTGTCTTTGGGAAAGTTTTGATTATATTTCGTGAAGATACTGAACAAAGAGTGTTCTGACACCATGAAAGTAATTTTTTTCATCATAGGTTTTTTTTCGGTTTCTGAGTTGGGTGTATACGTTTCCAAATCTAACTTTATATTGCCTTAATCACTGTCTTGTTGGCTCAACTCAAACATAGCACTGTTTTGAAACATGTCAGCAATTCTTAGCGACTGTTAGCTAGGCTTAAAATATGAAATATACAGTGGGGTTGGTTGTAACAGAGTGTACAATGATAATAAAATGAAAACGGAGCCACACAACTTTTCAGGTTTAAGTATACATTTAACTTTAAAATGTTTTTAAAATGTTTTTAAAATGTAAAATGTTTAAAATTTAGTGTACTATGAATGATAACTTGTTTATTTATTAAAAATATGGCCTGTTATTAATGAAATAAACCCTTTACATTTTTATTTTAAGCTAATTTGTATTATTATTACTGTTATTATTATTAATAATAATATTTGTACATGCAGCTGCCACACACAAATCTAATTTAATTGCAATTATTTATTAATATTTATTATAAATATTTATAATTTTATTTATTATTATTTATTGCAAAACTATGCTGCCCTTTTCTATGTCTCTATCCATGATATTGATCCATAATAGAAGGATGATTTGATGAGGGATGGATGTATGGATATCTGTCTATACAGATGCACAAACAATATCAAACTATACAAATAAAATAGTACTGAATTAGGTGTGTTACACACAAGTGTTACAACTAACCCCTCTGTCTGTTACAATTAACCCCGTATATGGGGTAAGTTGTAACATTTGCACTTCTGTCACTTTCAGTGCAACTGTATGAAAATGGTAGGTCCTAGAAAAAAACTTTAAGTGGTCATTTGTAGCAGAGATGTGTATGTTGCTTGTGTAAAAAAAGTATTAATCTAACCTAATTATTTTTTAATTAATTGAGCCAAAACCAAAAAGCGTTAGGTTGTGCCCCGCTCTCCCCTAGTTTTCTATAGTTGGTCTCTAAGAACGCTGTTGAAGCCACAGAGGAAGTGTGTAGTATATTTATACAATTCCAATCAAACAGTGACTCATAAATGCATCAATATGTGTAACTGGAGGCTCTGTCATGAGTTTAAAACCAAAGTTGCTTCTCTAATATTTTTTTATTATGACAGTCACCATACCAGGAATTACTAAATAAAAAAAGAATGTAAGAATGACTAGGTTAGATGGGAAATGAAAGAGTAGTTCATCAGTTTTATATGATGATAAGTAGGACAAATAGAACAGGATGAGTGATTCATTCTTGCTAAACATTTCTTCCGAAATTCAAAATGTAAGTTTTCAAACCCCAAATGGATGTAGCTTGAAATGGATTTTGTAAAAATTGCATATCATGTGATATTTTTTTTTTGCCGTTCACACTTGTTAAATCTGATAGGATTTCAATTGGATATGCACAAAAATCGTTTTTGAACTAACAGTCTGAACAGAGCCTTTGAAGCTTGAAACGGATTTGTAAAAAAAACACATTTCATTCGATTTTTTTCTGTACACACTTGCTAAATCTGATTTCAATTGGATCGGATTTGGTCTGACATTGTCATCATTTGTCATCATCTGTCAGCTGTCATTTTAAACTCTGAACCTAAATATACAAAACTAAATTAAAACAGCTTTTATGGCATATATTTAGTGACGGAACTTGACAAACATCCAAACCAATGCTGTGTGCTGGGCAAAATGTGCTTGTTGTTTTTGCGTACAGTTTATAAAATATGTAAATGATTAAAAACAGCAACAGGACACACTCGTCACACACACAAATATCTGCTGCAAGTAGACAGTGATTCTGATGCCTGTACTGAACTGTAATGGGCAACTTAGCTCCTGACTGAGAGGAACTAGGTATGCTTGTGTATTCAACACTCTTTAGGGTTGCGTCTTGTGACATCACGTCTTGTCTTGGGTTCATTTAGATCTCTTTGGTCCATGCTAAATTTGTATTTTTAAGCAGCATCAGAGTTAATTTGGGAAGCAGAAAATGTGAGTCCACTTGTTTGGTGCGCACCAGGGTTCAGATGGCAGCATTCATACTTAATCAAATCAACCGCACTAACAGAGTAATCACACCATGGTTTGTTTTAATAGAACCAATGCCAAGCGTGAACACTCCCTTAAACACACTGCATGCAATTGGACAATATGAGCAGGCTATTTTTCTAATCAACACAATACATTTTTAATATAGACCTTATGCACCAGAGAAACGTGGGCGCCGTCATCTTTAGAATATTGTCTTTGAACTTCCGGTTTCGCGTCGCTCTGTATATTTCTATGGCATCACTGTCAAGGAGTAATTAGCTAAGTGGATTTACTTATTGTAGAGTTAACAAAAGTTATCATGGGCATTGTAATGTTTATCATAAGCATTGTAAAGCAGATGTCTTCAACAAATGTCGACCGGGAAATTTTTTTACGAGCAGTTTATTCATACCTATGCAAGATCGTTGTCAAAATACAGACCGGAAGGCAAACGACAACGAGCGCAGCACTGAAAGGGGCGGGGCTACATAAGGTCTATAGAATGCAAAGAATATAAACATAAATACTCAGAAATGCAGAAATATGAAATATGCAAGAAAACCAAATGATAATGCATTAAAATATGTAGTATAATATTCATAGAACAAAGGTGCCAGAACTTTTCTTTAGGTGCTTAAACACTATACAGCCCAACTCTGATTTAATCTAAAGAGACATGAGGCAGTTCTCTGAGCATGCATTAACTTCACCCTGGGTAACCACCAAAACACAGGCGCATGTTCATCAGGCCACAGCTGCTCCTTATTGACCAAAAGCAGAACCAGCACTTCAGTTGGGTGACTGCTCCCACTGCGGCACTTATGTGATTTCATTTCCTCCATACTAGACTGGCAGGGTAGAACCTCGACAACACCATGCACTTGACAACCCCCAGCAAAACCCTCAACTTACACTTCACACACGCACACCGGCACAGCATCAATCACCACAGCAAACCTTCCCAGGACTGCACCTGCACTCCATGAGCACACTCACCTACCCTAGACCCTCCGGAAAACATTCTCACATTTAAAACTGTCCACACCTCATTCATTCCACCAAGCAGTGAATGAGCAATGTTTCTTTTTTTAAGACTTAATGGGAAGCAGCTATTTGTCAGAATGATTTAGCAAATGGAATGAAAAATAATATTATACATCATTTCATAATTATAAAACACATAACTATATGTGTTATGGGGAATATAATATAGTAATTACATAATTTTAAAAATACTGTTTTCAGTTAACAGCAAAATGTAATTTTTTATATTCATAAAATTAGAAACAAATACTAAAATAATAGTATAAAACTAAATTACATATATGTAATATATTATATATAATATAATATATAAAATGAACATGAAAATATATTTTTAATATATACATATGTTAACTTTTGTTAACAGCAAAATAAATTGTTTTTAATTCCAGAAAAATAAAATGAACATATCTTAAATACACTCACCTAAAGGATTATTAGGAACACTTTACTGTGTTTGACCCCTTTTCGCCTTCAGAACTGCCTTAATTCTACATAGCATTGACTCAACAAGGTGCTGAAAGCATTCTTTAGAAATGTTGGCCAGATTGATAGGATAGCATCTTGCAGTTGATGGAGATTTGTGGGATGTACATCCAGGGCACGAAGCTCCGTTCCTCCACATCCCAAAGATGCTCTATTGGGTTGAGATCTGGTGACTGTGGGGGCCATTTTAGTACAGTGAACTCATTGTCATGTTCAATAAACCTATTTGAAATGATTCGAGCTTTGTGACATGATGCATTATCCTGCTGGAAGTAGCCATCAGAGGATGGGTACATGGTGGCCATAAAGAGATAGACATGGTCAGAAACAATGCTCAGGTAGGTCGTGGCATTTAAACGATGCCCAATTGGCACTAAGGTGCCTAAAGTGTGCCAAGAAAACATCCCACACCATTACACCACCACCACCAGCCTGCACAGTGGTAACAAGGCACGAATGGATCCATGTTCTCATTCTGTTTACACCCAATTCTGACCATCTGAATGTCTCAACAGAAATTGAGACTCATCAGACCAGGCAACATTTTTCCAGTCTTCAACTGTCCAATTTTGTTGAGCTCTTGCAAATTGAAGCCTCTTTTTCCTATTTGTAGAGATGAGTGGTACCCGGTAGGGTCTTCTGCTGTTGTAGCCCATCCGCCTCAAGGTTGTGCGTGTTGTGGCTTCACAAATGCTTTGCTGCATACCTCGGTTGTAACGATTGGTTATTTCAGTGAAAGTTGCTCTTCTATTAGCTTGAATCAGTTTGCCCATTCTCCTCTGACCTCTAGCATCAACAAGGCATTTTGGTAACGCTTCATTTTACAGTACAGTACTTACAGTGTACTTACAGTGTACAGTACTTACCTAGAAAGTACTGGCTAATATAAGGTAAGTGCATGGAACACGGGTAGGTTTAGGGTAGGTTCAGGGTTAGTACTAGTTATTACCCAGTAATTGTAGTTACTAAAATAAGTACATAGTATTTACATGGGTAACTGGACTGTAAAAGGAAGCGTTACCGGCATTTTTGCCCACAGGACTGCCGCATACTGGATGTTTTTCCCTTTTCACACCATTCTTTGTAAACCCTAGAAATGGTTGTGTGTGAAAATCCCAGTAACTGAGCAGATTGTGAAATACTCAGACCGGCCCGTCTGGCACCAACAACCACGCAAAGCTCAAAATTGCTTAAATCACCTTTCTTTCCCATTCTGACATTCAGTTTGGAAGTCAGGAGATTCTCTTAACCAGGACCACACCCCTAAATGCATTGAAGCAACTGCAATGTGATTGGTTGATTAGATAATTGCATTAATAATAAATTGAACAGGTGTTCCTAATAATCCTTTAGGTGAGTGTATGCAGATATATGAAAAAAAATTGTATTTAATAATAATTAATAATATATGTAATATATTACATTACTTATTTTGTTAACAGCACAAAACAAAAGGTTTATTACAATTTAAACAGTATACCTTACATTGATAATCAATCAACAATTTATTATTATTATTAAATCAATACCACAAATGTTTGTTTTAATCAGCATTTAATTGCATTTCCTTTCCCCAAGATTAGATAGATGCATACATTTCAATTGTTATAATCATTTCATAGAGTCTCTCAGGTCATAGCAGATTTCTCAAGCCTGCCCGCACTGGAGCTGAGCAACATGTTCCATTATCTTGGCTGCTTATCTGGAATAAAGCCTATCCAAAACACTCTGTTAGAATCGGATAGGCATAGCATTAGTTATTCTAGCCGGGATGGTTAAACCACTCCAAATGTTTGGCATCCATCTCAAGGACGCCCGTTAGTGTTAGAACGACCTAGACCTTGTCTTTTGGAGGAAATTAGTTTTAGGTCAGACAGTGGTGTAAACGTGCTTAAATGTATTCCACATATGCATTCCACAAATACAGTCATTAAAAAAATGCTTCATTAAGCTCTATTTGTGGAAGACCAGTAGATAAGTATGAACTCAAGAGCTGAGATAATGAACTGACTTGTGTCCAACACTCCTAAAGATTTGTGTTTGGTTTGGGAAGTTTAGCTGGTTACACATTAGAATTTCTGAACACTGTCCAGATGGCTACTATCTTTATTCCATATCCACGGTTGCTCAGAGTGTTTCGTCTGGAAAAGTTGGCCCACGTCAATTATTTAACTGAGGGGCAGTTACACCGCTCTGAATTTATCACCCACACCAAGACAGATGTTTAGACTGGATGATTTCCCTTTCTTTTCACTGACGGACAGAATTTATTTTTCTGTACGCTCAGATAAAGATGACTCGGAGAAACTTCACTTTAAAACTAAGGGTACTGTTATATACAAGTGATTTCAATACCCATCCAAAAATTTATAGTAAAACTAAGAGTGAATTGCGCTCTGCTGCACTGTTTAAGCACTACATAAGTCATCCAAATGAGACAAACAACTAATTCAAGCAATTTGTCATCTTACAATCTGCTTATTAGTAACAACATCCCTCCACGATTATGATCCAAACATGTAAATTGCCTGTTAAAGTCACCATGAAATCAAAATTGGCAATTCTTTTTTATAATGAATATTGCAATATTCATTATAAATTATTTATTCGTGCACTTCATGCGCCCTCATGATCTTTAAACACAACTTCCCTCCCTGTTGCAGCAACTTCTATTGTCTCTGATTACATTTGCTGGTGTTGCAACCTGTTACTCACATGAGATTGACCAATAGCAAGCCAGAACCATTCAATTCCTGGTGGATAAAATCAAGACCCCTCCTACATTTTTATTGTTCAAGAAGCATTTTACTCAGATATACATCACACAACTTCAGTTTCATGCTGAAGTAGTCTATATATAGTCTATGAATAACTGGTGCCATGATCGTTAAATAGTGCACACAAACAACATTTCATTTCTATAAAACGCATTATGGTATTTGCCATGAAAAATAGTACCCTAAAAAACATCTAGAAACTATAATGGCATGCCATATCATTATTTTCTTGTTTATCACAGTAAAGCCGCTTTGAAACAATCTGTATTGAATTGTCACGATCACGCCAGGCTCTCCCTCACTCACTTAGTCTTTACAGTCACTAGCACTAACTAATCACAGCTGCCACTCATCACACACATACAAATTATCTGGCATCATCTAGAGAACACGGACTCTCTTACCTAGAACTTACCCAGTGAATATCCCATTGTAAGCTTCAGGTATCTTCTGCAACGCTGTTACCAAGTCATCCAGGGTAAATTCACTAAACAGTTCACACCACATTTGTGTGCAGTATTTTAGACTAAAAATGAATTCACAAAAGTCATTGCTCTTTTCCAGTAACATAACATTGTACTTTCATGGCATATTGGTATATTTTATATGATATAACTTATCATGTAACATTAATATACCAAGTTAACTGAACAACCAAATTCTGCTTTATGCATAAAAATGCACTAATAACTACCTTAATAATACAGGTAATACAACAGAGAGACATAAAACATGACCATTACACGTACTGTATATAGACACACAAAGACAAAACGTCAGGGTAAAACACAATAGAATGATCAAAATTAACTAAATTACAGGGAATGTAACACCAAAAAAACTGCAATATACTTTATGAAAACCAAAAATGAAAAAAAATAAATTATTGCTGTAAAATATAAACATATTTGATGGTTCATGCAGGAAATTCGTTGACTGTTTTTCTGTAAACTGGAAAAAAAAATCTTTCTCGTATTTTTGTGGTTTTCCAGTACAAATATCTAAACATTCTTAAATCAAGGAACGTTTATTTGATTTACTTGAGAAGTAAAATTACTTGTGTATATATATATATATATATATATATATATATATATATATAAGCACTTATTTTTTAAATTGTTTATTTATATTTCATTTTTATTTATTTATTTATTTTTATATGTTTAGTTCAGGAGTTCACACTAACATACAATTAGAGGAAGTAAAGTTGAATGCTTATTTGGTCTGTGCTGTCCGGGGGAGGGCTTCGATCTCGGAATTCGGCCGAAACCCAGAGTACTCCTGGCTCTGGCTAAAACTGGCTAGAACTAGAAGTGTGGAGAAGGGGTGTTGGAGGGATGCTGCAAAACTGTCAATGGATTGAGGTGAGACTGCTGAATCTATACACACCTCTTATCATTGATTGCTGCAGTGCTCTCTACCCATGTTAATTACCTGGAGTGCGTTTCCCGGTACGCAAATATGTAACTTGCTGCCTCACTACCATAGTACGAATGCATCATTGAAGAAATCAACTAGCTAGTTGCGACTGTTTCCCGAAACCCATTGTCGCAAAGTATCGATTTAACCACATTGGTTTCGCACGTGGTGGAGTAATAACTACTTTTAATGAAACTCCAATTAATGCTAGATTTGTTAATATAAATTACAGACATGTCATCTGAGGACTATATTCTAATTGTTCTCAGTTATTTTGCTTTATTACCAGACTCAATATTTGGCTCGTTCTTACATAGTAGAGCACGTTCGCACATGCGCACTCTTCAAACACAGTATTTTAAATCTTTTAACAAACTAAAAGATGTAAATTACATTTGTATGTTTTCTAAATAAAAGGCACCGGTTGTACTGAATGTCAACTTGCTTATTTTGCTCAAGATAAGGATTTATTACGTCCAAATGTGATGCAATATAGAAACTATGCCTCTAACCACAGGTCGAGAGCTGTCGTTCAAACCACACAACTTTGCAATGCTGTTTGCGAATGTTCGTTGGAACGATGGTTTCGGGAAACACTGACTCGTTGAACTATGCTGATAACGACGGAACTTGACACCATAGTTGGCTAATGATGCTTCCGGAAACGCACCTGACGTGCTTTTCCGAACTTTGTTAATAAAACATCATGTGTGAAAAACAAGACAAAAAAATACTGAGTGAGAAAATCATGTTTTGCAATGTAAACGTTTTTTAGTGTACATTATATAGCAATTCATAGTTTTTACTTCCAAAAAACACAAATTGAACAGTATTTTTCAGTAAAATTACATATAATCAAATGTTAAACATTTCACTGTTTTTTACTGTAGCTTTCATGCTAAAAGCGCTTTCTTAAATTACACACATTTTCCTACTGTGCAAACATTTTTTTTACATCTTCACAATTATAGATGATAAACAAGGTGTCAAAAATGAATTTCATACGCTTCCACACAAATCAGCAAATTTATCTTCTGTTCACCGCTAAACTGTGTCAGCGAGCGGCAGCAACATGAAAGCTGACAGATACGTTGCCAAAAACAGCCAGTGATAACTCGCTAAGACTCATCTCCCAGTCCTTTATCATTCAACGACGCTCACCATCCCAGCGACGTGACATGGGCGCCTGGAACATTAACCTGAAATCCTGTCACATTCCCAGCTGTCATCAGGCCTAGCTAATAACACAAGCATGCCAGTGCTATAACTCAGAGAGGAGGATTAGCTACACAACATGTTTCAGCTCAACGGTGGGCCCAAGCCGCAATCAGAGGGCTGTCGTATTTATGTGCGCTTACACTGGCGTCTCTCGAGTACGGTGAAGAGTGCAAAGCCAGAACAGAGGGGGCCGCTACGTGTCGAGGGGGGGGAGGCCCTATTAGCAACTGTCCTGCCAAGGTATGCTTAAATTCCAGCATGAAGCAGAACTTGTGTGTGGTTTCTCGTCTGGCAAGAGAGTGTAATTTTTCTGGTTTCTTTCTTTCTGCTTTTTTCAAAAGTTTATGAATGTGGATTTATAGTAGCTGGCGCAGAGAATGTTTTAAGGACACCGAAGTCTGGGTTAGTATCTCCTGGGGAAATCGCTTTGCTCTAGACGATCTCATCTCATCTTCTCGTGTGGATGCTTGTTTTAGAGCAATTGAAAGAAATAGAAAAGAAACACCTAACCTAGATTGAAAAAAAGCTGAAAGTAGTACAGAAAATGTTTATTTTAAAGACAGAAAATATATCATCACTATCTTAATCAGTAAATTTTGCCTTAAGGGGGCTGTTGAAAAAACATTTAGTTTATGCAATGAATGTGACTTTGTTGCCAAGAAGTGCCTGGAATGTTGTTACTTCGATGGTGGATGCATTTCGTTTCATTTCTTCAGATTGCAGAAACAACGAGAAAAAAAAAATATATATATATTAGTGCTGTCAAACGATTAAAATATTTAATCGCGATTAATCGCATTAATGTCATAGTTAACTCGCGATTAATCGCACATTTTTATCTATTCTATATATCTTTTGATTTCTTTTGATTTCTTTTTGTTACATTATTTTTTCTCATTTTAATGCTCTTATTAACATGGAAAAGTGGATTGGCTTGTTTAGTGCAAATGTTTTTTTATTATTATTATTGAAAATAACATTGGAATAGTGTTAAATTTCACACTATATAAATAATCTCTCACACAATGTAACACTGTCTACCAATAAAAGGGTGAAAAAAATACTGACAGGTCCTAATTTTGACGAGGGGGTGGAGAATTCGCATCAGCTGTGTGTGTGTGTGCTTGGCCATCATCAAGTGGTGTTTCAGACTGGACGTGCAGTGATGATGATAGCTCAGTTCACAACGACAAAACACACAGATCACTTGGTCTTGTCAATGGGACAGTTTGGCAACTTTTTAAAAGTAAACTTTCCAATTCAGAATCTTCAGGCATCCATTTCGGTGTCTCGCGCTCGTCATCCACTCAAAACGTAACGTTACTATTTGGCCGGCTCGCAAGCCCGAACGAGTGTGTGCGGCACAAAACATCCTCACGCTGCGCTCTGAAACCCATTCATTTCAATGGCTTGCGCCGCGCGAGGACGTTTTGTTGCTTCTTCAACCAAAGAGCAAGCGGATCTAGCTAGATCGAAAACAAAACAACAGGCATGCCACAAACACACGTTTCGGCTTTGACTGGATGACGAGACGCGAAACGGCGAAATGGATCAGGACGCATGCCGCGTCCTGTTGCAAAAGCATGTGACTAAAAGACCGTTAATCGCGCAATAAAAAAATTAACGCCGTTAAAATGGGTTTGCGTTAACGCCGTTAATAACGCGTTAAACTGACAGCCCTAATATATATATATATATATATATGAGGGAAACGCAGCGCTGTGCGTTACACTATCACACTAAACAGAATTTAATTGTGTGTTGAAAGTTATAATGTTATTCAACGTGTTACTGTAGTTCGTCTGCTATACGAAACTAGCAGCTAGATCAACATAAGAATAACATTCTGACCATATTCTAACATTTCATCATGTCAAGCTAACGTTATAACATTGATTTGTTTTATGTACTTTTGCTCACCTGTCTAATAAAGCTGTATAGTCGTGACTCGTGAAGTTCTGTCAAGTCCAAATTAGTCACGGACGCTAGCTCTCTGTCGAGTGGAAGTCAGTCTCGGATGCTAGCTCTCGGCATCTCAGAAACATCACGCTGATATTGATCCTCATTCTAGTTCCCCTTTTTTTCCCAAAGTTTGCTTGCTTGCCATGGTCTATGATTGACCGAAACAAGAACTGGGTGCCGCTCAACGTTGCTCACTATGCAGTTGTACGCGTCTGTCGCCATGATTACGTCATGGCTATGGCAATACGAGCAGAAGCGAGGATAGCCGAGGGTAGCCGAGAATAGCGCGGATATTGCGTCATTTACAGGTGACATTTTTTTCCGGGACGCCCACTTATTTAAAATTGCAATTTCTCTGAAATAAAAGAACTTTGGAGACTTTCGGAGATATTTTAAGTACACACTGTGCAAGTGATTTTCGGATATTTTATTACAAAATCCTTACATATTGGAGCTTTAACAAAAAACTATTTTAAAATATTGATAAAAACTAAAATAGTATCTCAGTGATACTAAAATAGCAATATTGCACACATTTTTATTCTGATGTCTTTAATTAAGGCAGGGTATGTGATTTGTTCCAGAATTTGTTTTTGTTTTACTGGTTGAAAGTCTCTTTACATCCTGATAGCAATTGCTATAATTGGTCCAAATGTATATATACAGTGAGGAAAATAAGTATTTGAACACCCTGCAAGTTCTCACACTTAGAAATCATGCAGGGGGTCTGCAATTGTCATCATAGGTGCATGTCCACTGTGAGAGACCAGCCCGTTCTCATCCCAAGGCGTCATATGCTGATGCTAGGGCTTAGGCGATTTGTCGCACACGATATTGTTATGCGCATGTAATCAGTAAAGCCGGTTCCTTGATTAGTAGTAAATCACCTTCACCTGCTTTCAGATGGAGCGGCATTTACTACAAAGAGCCGTAGATCACACACAAGCTGAGCCATATCGCGTTAATATTGAGAGACGTATCACCAGCGATATTTAATGCGATATGGCTCAGCTTGTCAGTTAATTACGGCTCTTCGTCACAACAAAATCTCCAGTGTTAAACTAACACACCTGGGAGTGTATATGAGTCCACATTTAAGAGTGTTAAAGTTAATGAGATCATTAAGTGATTAATTGAGTGATGATTGAGCATTATTGAAGACACCTAAAGCAGAATCACAAGGAGAATATCTAAAATTGTAAGCCACCGTTATGGAGATGAGTGTTTGCTTTAGTTGGGCTCTTGACCCTTATATTAACTTTAGATTTTCTTTGGATGTTGTATCTGAGTTATATCTCAGATGAACAAAGAAAAAATGTGATCTAAAGGTGTTTGTTATATATTATGATATTCATAATTTAAAATATATGTTTGGGATTTATTCTTTTGGTTACAGCATAACTGAGATTCTGCATAACTATCCAGAATCTAGATATAATATAATGGAATTCTTAAGTTATTTTAAAAAAATAAATCACTCTTTAAGGCACACACAGACCTCAAGATTCACTCAATTCATCTCAACAACGGTGACGAGCAGAATATTCAATTAGGATATAGTAAATTACATAGACAATTCAGATCATAATTTATTCATACTGCAATGCATGATGGGAGACATTATTGAGTTGTGATTGGTGGCAATAAGGATTATTTTGGCCACCACGCTTGAGATACACAGGCTGATTATTGATGTCTTGTGTGTCTAAATAAATATATTTAAAGTGATTTGAACAATTTTTATTAAATGTATTGGTTTATAAGAAAGATACACATTATCATATATTGTAGAACCACTAAACTGTTATTAACAAGTTAAACCAAATCATCTGAATAAGTTTCATTTTTCAGATCACAGCATGATTATGTCATAACATAACCAACACTATCAGATCACAGTTGTCTTTGTTCATTTGACTGTTATAAATCAATAACAGCAGACAAACAAACTTTAAAGTGAAAGTATAAGTGTCAAGAGCCCAACTAAAGCAGACACTGATCTCCATAACGGTGGCTTACAATTTGTGATTGTGCCCTTTAGTGATTCTGCTTGATCATCATCAGGTGTCTTCAATGATGCTCAATCATCACTAAATTAATCACTTAATTATCTTATTAACTTTAACACTCTTGAGAGTAATTTAACACTCATATCGTCCATCTGAAAGCAGGTGAAGGTGATTTACTGCTAATCAAGGAACGGCTTTACTGATTAGATGCACATAACAATATTGTGCGATATACCGCCCAGCTCTAGCTCGACGCTTTTGACATTTCATCTATATCCAACGCATATGGCACCCTTTAGCATCAATATGAGACGCAAATATACATGGGCTAGAAGGTGCCTCCTAGTGGTCTAACCCTAACCCTCTGCCCAGACCTAAACCTACCCATAACCAAACAAAGCTCTGTGCGGTGTTATATCTGACGCTAAAGGGAGCCATGTGCGTTGGATTTACAACGAAATTTCTAAAGCGTCACTATATGATGCCCTAGGATTAGAATGTGTTGGAGAGACATAATCAAAAAAAAAAATCCAGAAATCACAATACTGTATATGATTTTTTAACTATTTATTTGTATGATACAGCTGCAAATAAGTATTAGAACACCTGTCTATCAGCTAGAATTCTGACCCTCAAAGACCTGTTAGTCTGCCTTTAAAATGTCCACCTCCACTCCATTTATTATCCTAAATTAGATGCACCTGTTTGAGGTCGTTAGCTGCATAAAGGCACCTGTCCACCCATACAATCAGTAAGAATCCAACTACTAAGGCTATGTTTACACGGAAACGATTCTGAAGAGAAAAGCAAAAGTAGCGTTACGTCAGTCACTTTTATTCTGCATTTAGACGAGCGTTTTGTGTGGGAAATTTGCATGCAAATGGTGAGGCAAAAAAACGCTGTTTGTCAAAAATGCCGTCGCCGTGTAAACGGAAAGGCACATCCGAAAAAATATTTTTATGTTTTTACCTAAAATAAAATATGACCTCAGACTACACTTAATAAAATGAGTTCACTTCAGCAAGGATAAGCATGGTTTGGGCTGGCCACAATATGTTGAATTATTGACTGCTGAGAACATTAAAACTTGAGTTTGAGTTACAGTTTTAAATAGACATTTAGAGACTGAAATTTTCTTACACAGTGGCCTATGTAATTTTACACATTGTCAGGTCTAGAGAGTTCAATCAGTGCAGGTCCAAATGAATTTCAGTGTTTGATTTTAAGGATATTTATGGAAGCTTGTTACCGCCATAGACTGAAAAATATAAAAGATAATTGCAACTTTTTATCTCACAATTCTGACTTTTTTTTCTCACAATTGCGAGTTTACTTCTTTAAAATTTGCGAGATGGAAAGTCAGAATTGCATGATATAAAGTCAGAATTGCGAGTTATAAAGTCAGAATTGCGATATATAAAGTCAGAATTGCGATGATATAAAGTCGCAATTGCGAGATATAAAGTCAAAATTCGAGATGTAAAGTCAGAATTGTGTGATATAAAGTCGAATTCGGTCTAAAGTCAAAATTGCGAGATATAAAGTCAGAATTGCGAAGATATAAAGTCAGAATTGCAATGATATAAAGTCGCAATCACGAGAATATAAAGTCAGAATTGCGAGTTATAAAGTCAAAATTACATGATATAAAGTCAAATTGCGAGTTCATATATAACCCTGACTATACTGGGTTCAGCTTCACCAGTATAAACATGGTTTATGATGACAAGAATATGTTTTGTGTTGATGCATTATTGACTTTGAGAGTATAATATGTTCGAAAGACACTTAGAAACCGAAATGTCTTCCTTAGCCTATGAAATGTTAATGACGCGTTGTGTCTGGGCCTATGGAGTTCATATATATACATATAAAAATATTTCTTTACTCTAAACAATGTTGGTTTTCTCTTTGTGCCACTTTTGATTTCCAATGTAAAATCTGGTTTTCTAAAACGAAGCCAACTGAGAACTCCTGATATTAGACTATCCACAATGTTGTCATATCACTGTGATGATACATCCCATCATTGTTACATTTCAGGACTGTACAAAAAAAAAATGTAGGTGTGAATTCTCACGTCCTCTAAGCTACAGACTTTAACCTAGAGAAGAGGCCTATAAAACTGCTGGCAGGAGACTTCAGACTGTTTCTGTTGGCAGAAATGCTCACAGTTTTACAGGAAAAAGGTTTATGCCTGTCCTGCTTAGAGCTTCAGATATGAAACTTACCCATTCTGTCATGCTTTACCCAAGATTCTTCTGAACAGGCAGCCTGAGTTGATATATCAAGACAAATGTACAGGCCAAGCACATTGTCATACATTGTTTTGCTGAACACCTTAAGTACATGCAGCATATTGCATTCATAATAGTTCTTAAACTGAGCGGGTCCAGCAAACAGACTTTTAATATACGAAACTTCTAGAACACACCCCTGGAAGTGAGGGAGTGAAAAATCATCCGGAGAGGAAATGAATGACTCATTGCTTTGATCCGTTTCATAAGTCGTCATGGGAGGGTTAGTTCGATTCAGACCCTATTTCATCCTAGTCTCTTTAAAAACGATCCCTCCACCACGACTCATCACTAAAGTGCCCCACCGGCTGCCCGTCCAAATGCAAAACCACAGTTTTTGACTTAATCCAACATAACCCCCCAGTAAAAACCAAATAATGGGCAGATAGCCTAGAACAAAGTTTCACAACATTTACTTGAGTGATTTGCCAGAAAAATGGCAGCACAACTGGGTATTGTGCACATCGCCTGAGGACTGTGTCTTCTGCTGTCCACTAGTAACATATATGGACAAATGAGAAACAGATACAACCCATAAAAATGACATCCACATTCACATATGTCTACAGCACCTCTATCAACTCCAAGACAGCTCAAAATGAAGGTTATACTGGAAATGCAACAAGCATGCTTCTCTAGTGCACACTGTACTATTTTCATCCAATATAAAAAGAAATAGAGCATGAAACATTATGCACTTGTTTAAACTGTTATAATTCTTAGAAAATAAATAAATCCAGTTCTTAATTCAACTTCCTAAAAACTTTTGGTTGTGCAATCAAATAATGTTAATTCTGTTGCATTTGTCACAGTCAAGCACATTGCATGTTGAGTGCATTGCAGTATGGGAAGGAGTTGGCTATTCTCAGAACAAGGGTTATAATGAAAATTAACACTAGCATGCAACAGTGAGCCCGATCTCATGAAAGTTCGTATCTATAGCACAAATGTAATTTCTCGTGGCATTTATACGCCAAAAACAAGTTTTGCGTGTATATGGTACACGTTTTTGACGTGCATACTGTATGATACACACTTTTTGGCGTATAATACGCACAAACTCCCCACCCCCTCCTAAACCTACCCCAGGGTTATTTAGTGCGTTAGCATATACACGCAAAAACCATTTTTGGCGAATAAATGCCACAAGAAATGACATTTGTGGTATAGATACACATTTTCATGAGACTGTGTTGGAAACAGTCTGCCAGTTGTTTCAGTAGTTATCATCCCAGAAATAAAATCTTCACTCTTTGGTAAATAATGCAGCAAAAAGAAGTAAAAAATATCACACGATAACACTTTTTTATTGCATTTGTCAAAATTTGAAATTGGTCAAGCTGAATGCATTTGCATTACGAGAAGCAGTTGGCCATTCTGAACTTACTCAAATGGTAAATCCAGGGAGCATTGATATATATACTGACCTACTGTGCATAAAGAGTATAATTCAGTTGAAGTCAAATTGGCTGTAGATTTGCCAAGCAGGTTTGTGCCAAGCCAAGGCACAATTTATCTGAGAGAAAAAGAATGACAAGGTTTAAATGTGAAAAGCATAAAGGCTTGCGACTTTTAGAAAACCCTCAATAGAGGAGTAAATGTCTGTTGGCGCTGAGGTCATCTATATGTTAGCACACTCCTAAATCACAGAAAATGTGTCAACACAGGACAGAAAAACTATTTTTTTTTATATTTGCATAAAAAATCATCATAATGAATGTGTCAAGGAATCTGTAAAGGAACAAATTCACCTTTAAGACCATAACTTCTTATTTTTCTAACTTTTCTAATGGATTTGTTCCAGTACAAAGCTACAATATCCCAGCCTCTCTGCCAAACCTCTCTGCCAAATAGTAAAGTGTTTTTTAATTCATTTCCAAGACTTAATATAGAATGCCCTTCAAAAGGGATCAGCTATAGTTCAGTTCTGATAAACAATGGTAAAATATTAGGAGCCAATGTGGGAATTTGGAACTGGACTCCAGAAAATAATTCACTGAGAGCCTAAAATGTGACTCTGGGGGTCAGGCCAGCTTTCCTTTTTTACAGTGTGGTCCGTTTCACTGCACTACATCCAGGAAACTCTTCAGTCCATTAGTACATTTTTCACACTCCACAGGCCATTCTCCATGTGGCATCCTCAGGTCTGTTAATGGTTAGGGACAGTACACAACTCTAAAGCCAGACTTTAATCAAGAACATTGTGAAGATATAAAAAAATATCCCATTGGTATTCCGCAAAAGAGTAAAATAAAGAGTTTTAGTGACTTCACACAGCCGCCGACTTGAGCTTGCAAAGTGGCCGGAAGTCATTCATTTTCAATGGAAGCTGGCTTTTCTCAGCTGCAAGGAGCATCAAATCCATCAGCATTGCGTTTTGAGCGTCAGTCAGAAAGTTGAAAGAAGCTCAACTTTATGGTAATGAGCTGTGACGCGGTTCAGCGGCAAGCAGCGGGAAAACGCCAGCAACCAATTGGAATATAGATGTCCTTTGCGCTGGCTGATTCTGGAGAAACCTACAGTGTAAACTTTTGTTCCTGCCAAAACATTAGTTTCAAGAAAATGAAAGAGAAGCTAATAATCACCCTTGCTGGGTTTCCTACAGGTTTCCTATCATTTATGACATCACGTTGTTTGCTTATATGAACTGCATGAGCGCAACATTTATTTAAAATATTTACGAATGTTTTATAGCAATTATTCTCCTGCGACATTTCTCTTTAAAACTTGTCGTTTTAAGGCCATTGCACGCTGAGTCCGAAATTTTCGTCGTTTTTTCGTATTCGTCAGCCTAAAAATTCGTCACGCACAGAAACCTTGCACACTGTTTCGATGCGTATTTATTAAACCTTTGCGAAAAAAACGCACAAAAATACAAAATGATTCGTCAAGCAGCGAGGATGATTTTGTTGCCCTCTTTCTTATTTGAAAGGGAAGAAAGAGAAAATATTGGGTCCATCCAATCCTGATATTGCGCCGAGGAAGGAGAATTCCACTTTTTTGCGAGGAGTCGCAAATTTATCCAGAGATACTCAAAATTTACTTCAGAATGTCAGTGGAACAGTTTGATGCTTTGCTAGCGATTCTGGAGCCACATATTAAAAAGACCACCAATTTCCGTGAACCAATTGATTCTGAACAGAGACTGACAGTATGTCTTAGGTATTTGCACACACACACACACACACACACACACACTGGCACACGCGCGCCCAGCTGAAGCGCTGGGCAGACAGAACAGCTGCATAGGCTACCGGTTATATATTGTACCCAAATAATACATTAGTTATCGAATTGGCTGTTCAATCACACTAATCGATCCGAAATTTAGAGGTTTCCTTTTCTAAACCGATCAAGAGAACATAAACACTTGATCGAACTAAAAACAGAAACTGAAAGGACTGCGCATAATTGATGTGCGGAACGACCTCCCCCCGGCACTGAATTGTCAAAATACCTCTCAAAATGCTGGCTCTGGATGCGAAAAATGCAGAAAATCGAACCCAATCCGATTAATTTTATGACGGACGAAAATTTCGGAGGCGGTGTGCAAGCGTGATTGACATAACGTAAGGTCTTTTTTTTTTTTTCTTTACGTACGCAAATTTCCGATGAAAATTTGGGACTTGGTGTGCAATGGCCTTTAGACTTTTACTTTGTGACCAGTGTTTTGTTTTGCTCTATCCTCTGAGCATCCTCGTTCATCGCTATACGTTGGGTCAGAGGTCACTCTCCCGCCAGAACTAGTCTCGCAAACGGCCGTTGCCAGAAGCCAGTGATTATAGTTTATAATGTAATAATCTTTTTTTTTTTTACTAACTCCCATTATAAAGCTTGGAAGAGCCAGGATATTTTTTTTATATAACTCCAATTGAGTTTGGCTGAAAGAAGAAAGGCATATACCATACCTGCAAACTTGTCGCTTTTCGGCGAAAATCGACGTTTTCTTGGTCAATTGGGTCATTTACGTGAATCACGTAGAACCGGAGAGTTTTTAATTTGGGGGTGGAGGGGGGGGGGGGGGTTAGGTGCGCAGAGACAAGGGCGCGATCGAAACAGTGGAGACATAAAACATCCGTCATTTTGTTCATACAGGACAGACGTTCAGTCGGCGCGCTCACATAACAACATCACGCATACAATAACGAACGCCATAGAAGAAGTCATCTTAAAGGCATATCAACATGTCATGAACACTACTGAACACTAAGTGGCCTTTACAGAGTTCCATTGGTTTTCATTTCTTGTCCTCAAAACAGAGCACTAATCTGTTTATTTTCAAGTGTTTGTAGTATTATTTTATATGGAATTATTGATAATTCTGATGAGAATACAGTTAGGGTTAATTAAAATGAAGGAAAACAAATATATTGATCTGAAATATAGCAAATTAACTTTAAATAAATTCAGGTAAAATTACCAAACATATCTCAAAATCTTTTTGTCTTTTTATTAGTTTAATTAATGAACTAATTATATGAAACTACTATCAGTGCACTATAAATAAACTGGTTTTATGCCTTTATTAATAAAACGTATTTAAAACATACAAGGCTTAAGACATTTATAAAAATGGCTTATATATGCCCCCCAACCCCCCAATGGTGTCTACCTTGACTAAAGTCTATTTAAATAAAAAAATTTGAAGATCAGAGGTACATTCTTTAAGTTTTAAGTTTTTGTTTTCAACCAGCAATGGTGAAAAGTGTCCAGCCGCAGTCAATAATGTGAATGTCTAATTGAAAATCTGGCCAGTAATGGCATTTCTCGCCTCATATTCTAGAGATTCCTACAGGCTCAAACTAAATCTGTCACACATGTGGGTGGCCGCCAGCCCTCACCATGAGACGATCCAGAATAAACAGAAACTGATCTGAGGTCATCTCAGAGCTACCTTAAATCACACTACAAACATCTCAACCATTTATTCCCACTACAATCCTTATTTTTTAACCAAAAAGAGGCTATATGTAACTAGTTTCATGATAAAACACTGGACTGAAGAAAAAAAGATGGACAGCAAAGTAAATTTTAGACTGTTATTTAACAAACTTCATGGCAATAAAAGCCTATAAAAATAAATAAATATATGCTTGCATTTGCACAAAGTGACTGTTGGGATAACATTGTACTTTTATCCCTCTGTGATTCCTTTCTTATGTTTGCAAAAAAATATTGCATTTATTTTGATCCTAGGCTAGGAGTTTGTAATGATATATTGTATCAAAATGTTGGTGGATTCTTGTGATAAAACTCAAGCTATATAAATTCCCCTATACCAACAGCTTTTGATTTATAAGGTCAGTTTTATGATCATCTCAAGCATAGATGCTAAGTGTCGAAATGCATACCCTTAATCGCAGAAATACAGAACATATTGCCAGTAGATATGAAACTGACTCATATTTCTTACATGTTCTTCAGGAATTAAGAAGACCAGAAGAAGCACACGTGGAACATATAATAAAAGATCACTTTCTAGATTCTTACATTATCAAATGAAAATGTGAGGGGTGTTTGCTCCTGCATAAGTTACAGCTACAATGCTAGAATTTTCTGATAACTTTAGGGATGTTTCACAGACATTATACCCAAAGAAAGCAGTTCTCTGAGGAACGACTTGTGGATATCCGTGGAACTGGCTGGAACAATGTGATGAGACGCATTTCAAAAGTGCATCACTACTTGGCAGAATGGTGGCATTACAGACACACACCACCCGTTGGCCCTTCATAGATGACGTCATGGGAACTGTTGGTCACTTTGAGCTGACAAGCTGAAGATGAATGAAAAATCGTAAAAGTGCTGTACACTTTAGGGATGTTTTCCACGCTAAAAATAGCCACTTGAGACTTGAGTTTCAGAGCTCAGAGTAATGAGAACAGTAGCAGCTTTGTGCAGTTAAAAAAATGCAGAGCTTTAAAAATTTGCAGCTGTTCAAGAAAGATTTACACATTTAACAGGTGGTTAATAATTCCAAATATTATTCTGCCCAAATTTATTACTTTTATCCATAATGCTCTCCCAGATTTGTGACCTTGAAGTGTGCTAAAATAGAATCCGAAAAGTGCTGAGATTGTTTGAGTGGTTCGAAGTCAAATTTTAGTTCAAACGCGAACTATTTGTAAGAGCGATGAAAGACAGATGGGGTTGGAGTTTTTGAAACCTGTTTGAAAACAATGATAATTTGTATAGTTCCATTCACTGCAATTACTTCACCTAACAACTTTTGGAAAAATCATGCACTAGTTAGTACATTGGTAGCACTTTATTTGACAGTCCTGTTCTGTATGTTCAAGCATGTATTCAATAGAGGGAATGCACGTGACGCCATCGTCGGCCGGAGTGCCAGTTACTCACAGTGAGTGGCAAAAAGAATGAGCGGCTGTACATGTTTTCAGCGTGAATGCCGTGAAAAACAAACACAACACATATAAAGTGGGAAAGAGCTTTTGCGATTGACTGTACAACTAGATTTGACAAAAAATCGGAGGTATGATTTTACAGACTGCTACAGTATAGAAAGAGGAGCAAATGGATCACTGCAATTCACAAAACAACTGGACCCCAGTCAGCAAAAGGTGGTTTTGCAGTTATCATTTTGTGTCAATATGCTGAATTTAGGTGTAAAACCATACCCATATATTTTGTAAATTGATTAAAAAGTGGCTAATTCGTAACAATTCATACGATCTCACTCGTAAAAATTAGTACGATTTTGCTAAATCGTATATATTTTACGAATTGGCCAATTCGTATGAATTTAATTACAAATGACCTACCCCTTACCCCGCCCTAAACCTACCCATCACATGGGTTTAGACAAAATCGATACAAATTTGTACAGAGTGAGGTTGATACGAATTAGTACGAATTAGACACTTTTTAATCATTCGTCGATTTCGATACGAATTGGTCGTGAGATAGCGTAGGCTGGACAATATGATGATTTATATATAGGCTATATATAAAACTGATATAACTAAGTGATCACCCGGATTCAGTCCAACCTATATTATATTTATATAAAGCGTTCACAGGTAAATTTGCTTTATGTTTAGGTCTATATTGCTTTTATTTCCCTGGTGTTAGAAATCAGGCAAACATAAATGTCAGGCAACACAATTCCTGGCTGCATGTCAATATCCATGGATCACTGGATCTTTAGTAAGTTGTAAAGGACACTATTGAGTCCAACATTTAGTTTAAATTGATAAAATTGTTCGTTATTTGATGTCAATGCATTCCCTCTATTACAATAACTGGGTTATATAGGTAATAACTAGGTACTAACCCTGAACCTACCCCTAAACC
Source organism: Hybognathus amarus (assembly GCA_030378365.1). Classification (NCBI taxonomy): domain Eukaryota; kingdom Metazoa; phylum Chordata; class Actinopteri; order Cypriniformes; family Leuciscidae; genus Hybognathus; species Hybognathus amarus. The sequence continues at coordinate 120,919 of JAQIUQ010001681.1, read as the reverse complement.
TAACCTTAAGCCATGTTGTTACCTTTTATTACTTGTACATTTAAGTACACATACTATAAAATAAAGTGTAACCAGTAAATCAATAAATAGACAAATCAAATCAGTCAGTCAATAAATATAAATGACAAATAAATAAACAAATACATTCATATATAGACAAATAAATTTAAAAAAATATATGTGCAAACATATATAACTAGACAAACTTTTAAAATTTAAGCCAAACTGTTGTTAGTTGTAAGTCTTTGAAATACAAACCAAGCAATATAAAAAAAAGTAAATTCAAAAAGTAAAAAGTAAATTTGATATTTGCTGTTTGGCATTCATGTTGTGTTAGTTCAGGCATCTTGTGTGCCGTGAGTTTGATAGTCTCTCCCAGTCGATGTGCGTCACTCCTGGCTGCTGTGTGCATTGCCTCTACAGCGGGGAATGCTAAAGCTCTGCCCACTTTATTCCCCTGCCACGCCTGACAAACAAGATGCTGAGCAGCAGCCACCCCCCACTACACACACACGCACACACACTCGGAGCACACGCGTGTCAGAAAGGACAGAGGCACAGTCTCTTTGTCTTTCTCTGTGTCTCTCTCCATGTTTAAACATCATGTTGCAACCAATATATGTGGTTTGTGTGGTTTTGCTAGGAATATAAGAGCAATTAGATGTAAAATAGTTAGCAAGAGTAAAGAGAAAATCAGATCATTTTCAAAGTATATGCTACAGAGAGGAGAGGGTCAAGCTAAACGTTGGCAGATGTTTTATCGAGCATTTGTACAAAAAACTCACTACAATTGCTGGGTAATTTCAAATAAACATGCACCCAATGACCCCCAGCAAAATCACTGTTAGTATAAGCATAACTTCCATAGCATGTATTACAGAACTTAACATTTTAAGTGCTTGTACTATGTATACAAAACAAACATCCTTGATTCTGGTCATTTAGAAAATAAAAAGTGCCATGTATTCCTAAAAATATGAAAGTCCTCCTGGGAAGTTCATATTTAAAAGGTGGGAAGTCACGTTTACGACTGCATGTGCGTTCAAGTCACTTTCGTCAGAGTAAGATGGCGGTGTACTTTCTCTCGAATTTTTACACAAAAATACAGCAAGGTTCTTAAAGGGTTAGTTCACCCAAAAATGAAAATTAAGTCATTAATTACTCACCCCCATGCTGTACCAACCCCGTAAGACCTTTGTTCGTCTTCGAAAACACAAATGAAGATATTTTTGATTAAATTTGAGAGCTGGATCACTGCTACATAGGCTCCTAAGGGATCGAAACTTGACGGCCCAGAGAGTCATCGAAGAAAATGTTTAAATATTCCATGTGACTGCAGTGGCTCAAGTATAAGTTTATCAAGCGACGAGAATACTTTTTGTGCGGAAATAAAATAAAAATAACGACTTTATTCGACTATTCCTTTTCTTCCTTCTGGGCCTGAGACAAGAGTTCAAGAGATTTCCACGATGCATGCACGAGAATTGCGATCTTCTTCAACTCTACTTCAGTTCAGTTCTCGCAAAGCATCGTGGAAATCTCTATGCGATGCAACAGCTTGAGCAGAGTCACAAATATGCTCTACTACAACAACTCTTCCTCTTTTCAACACTGCTTGCATGTTCCCAGGTTGGGGGTTTATGTAAATTTTAGGGTCTACTCACACTAGCCAGTTTGAACCGTGCCCGAGTGCGTTTGACCACCAAAGCGTGGTTCGTTTGACTAGTGTGAGTGCTCCGAACCTTGCCCGGGCACGGCTCAATCAGCCGGCCCTGTCCCGCTTGGAAGAGGTGGGCCAGAGCACGGTTCAGTTGGACTCGGGCGCGGTTCGCATGCAGTGTGAGCGCCAACCGTGCTGGAGCACAGAACAGGACGCGTGACGTGCAAACCTCCTCATACGAGCAGCACGATTTCGTGAAAATTTTCACGCCACTAAGGCGACACATCTGTTTAACAACAGGCTGTTAGAGGGCTGTGGACCAAACAACACAAAATTATCCACAAAGAAAACAGAGCGATGGACTTCATTGTGTTCAGTTCAGAGAGCGCCGCTCTTCTTGTTTATCCCAAAACCGTCGCACCATAATTCCGTAACGTTAAGCGTGCTCCGGCATGAATGCTGAAACCCTATGTGAGTGCAGGCCAGCGGGGGAGTGGGGAGGGGGGACAATCGTACTCGGGCCCGGTTCATGGCAGACCGATGCCTAGTGTGAGTACACCCTTAGGGTTTGTGATGTCACTAACCCGGGAGGAATGTCACGTAGTCCCTACCAGCCATTTGTTGTGGTCCTTAAAAAACGATTTCTTTAAAAGCAAATAACTTTGCAGATGTTGTTTATGCTCAAACAGCAACATTACACAACTAAAGTTAGTAAAGTGAAATCATAATCAACCACCCCTTTAAGAAATTAATACTTTTAGTCCTATCCGTCCGTTTGTCAGTCAGTCAGTGGTCAGTCAATCGGATCCCACTTGTTAAATCTATTGCAGTAAATGTGAGTGCAAGGGATTCCAGATTCTAATCTGCCATATAACATTTAATTTCAATAAACTAACTTAATTTCTTTATAAAGTAGTGAGGACAAAACCTGCCATTCATTATAGTAGTGAGGACATGTCTCAACCATAGACTGTAAAAAAAGATGGACGACGCCCTTCGCTCTTTTCCATCAGAGAGAACTGAAGCCGCCAGTGTCTCGATATGATGCTGACATCTTGAACTTAAGTCTGCGCACTTGCGTGTTTTGGGAACCATTCATGCGCAGTTGCCATGACTCACACTAGGCACGGTTGCCATGAACCGGGCCCCGAGTACGATTGTCCCCCTCCCACTCCCCCGCTGGTGAGCAAGAAGTAAATCTGCGAAATCAAGAGCCGCACCTCATTCGCACTGAATCAAACGCAAGCACACGCCCCGCACTTTCATTAAGTGGCCTCTAGCTGCTTCGTTCTTCTCCAATGATGTCTGCTGATTGCAGAACCTCGTTAAAATAAGGTAAATACAACTACTAGCCACATAGTCAACATTATTAAAAAATTCTGCTGGTGCTTCAGTGACTACCTCACACAGACAACCTGTCAATCACAGCTCTCAATCATGATGTCAGAGCACCGTTTTTATCATCACATAACTAGCTAAAAACAAACTTATTTTAAAAGCGAACACTTGAAATTACATCAACGTGATAGAAACTACAGTAAATGACAGAAACTATCTTTGGAAAAAGGTTATGTGAAGTGTAATTTAATTGTTTAGTTGGTCTCGCGTCCCCATTGAATAACATGGGGAGGCGGGGGTTATGAGCTATACTAGGACCGGTCACAGGGGCGTGATCGAGACGTTTTGGCTTCACTTTTGAGGGCTTGTGCGGCACGCTTGGTCTCAACAGCAAACTACACTTATGAGCTTGTGTATTTAGGAACACTTTATTTCAATAGTCCACGTTAAATATTCTACTATACTATGAGTAACTTTGCAACTACATAACTACCAGTCATTAGAGTATTACTGTAGACTGTTAGGTTAGGGTTAGGTGTTAGGGTTCGGTTTCAGTAGATTAAGTTGACGTACTTGGAAAGTTAAATGTTGAATGTCTGTTGGGTACCATCAAGCTAAAGTGTCAGCAGATATTAAGCAGACAGTGCTATAATACTCTAATGAAAGTTAGTTGTAGTTGCAAAGAAACTAGCTAGTACATAGCTTTTACTCCTTCCAAACCAGCATGATTGTCTTTCGTCCGTGAGACACAAAAGTAGATGGATGATTTCGCTGGATGTTCAAGTCTTTTCCATATATCAAAAATGAAAGGTGATTCACACAGCTGAGTCACAATTCCCTGAAAATCTTCCCCGATTTGTGTTTCATGGAAGAAAGAATATCATACAGGTTTTGAAAGACATGAAGATGAGTAAACGATTAAAGCAAACTTATGTATGTCTTGTTGCATTGACAGATTTTCGCCCATTGGTTTTAAGCATAAACCTCTCCGTCCTAACCCATTCTTATTTTCTTACATCCATTTTTGTCCAGTGCAGAAAACATAAGTAAATTCAGCCAGTAAATTCTCTTTGAGGCTGACAAATCATCTGTGTTTATTTATTCCAAGTGTTTTCAGCTGAGAGACAGACGCTTTTCTCACTTCAAATAGGAGACTTTAGGCTCTGCACTCCATTGGCATTGAGTGCATGTGTGTAATCCTGCCAACATGCATTGAAGAAGCAGATTATTTCTAAACAGCATCTCACGCATCTGTTTGTCATATGGAGAATCTGGAATGTGGCCCGCCATCTTAGGTAGAGCAATCGCAACCGCCCTGCTTTTACAATGCCATCAGTCCCATTAAAGACAAGCACCAAAGCAGGTTAAGGAAACAATTATTCGGAAGGCAACACCTCTTGTCTCTCCTGATAGTGCTTGCGGTTAAGAGCTATAGGAATGCTGAGTGCAGATAAATGGAGCAGTTTGAGCTTTGAAATAAATCAGGTCATAAACAGGGTCAAATCCCAGGTCAAGACTGGGTAAAATATAAGGCAACTCACAAAGTTCTGGAACAGAGCAGACATTATGGAAGTTCAGTTAAAAAAACTTTTGCTGATAATTTACTCACCCTCATGTCATCCAAGATGTCCATGTCATTCTGTCTTCAGTTGAAAAGAAATGAAGGTTTTTGATGAAAACTTTCCAGGATTTTTCTCCATATAATGAGAGAGTCAAGGTCCAAAAGACTGTACAAACTGCAAACTGTTGAAAAAGGGCTTTAAACGATTCCAGACGGTGAATAAGGGTCTTATAAGCAGAACGATCGCTCATTTAATAAATAAATAAATAACAAAGTTTAAGTTTTATAAGCTCAAATGCCCACCTTGCTCTGTTCTGTGAACACGATTTGTGACTCTCCTGTTCAAACTTGTTCATCAAAATGAACAAATCTTTTTCCGAAGTCATTTGGTTCATTCAACGAACGAAACCAACAAATTGACTTGAAAAAGATTTGTTCATTTTGATGAACGAAGTTAGAACAGGAGAGTCAGGACGTGCATAAGCTTGCAGAGCAGAGGCAGAGCATTTGAGCTTTTAAAACTTAAACTTTGTTGTTGTTTTTTTAAATGAGCGATCGTTTCACTTGATAAGACCCTTATTCATCATCTGGAATCTTTTAAAGCCCTTTGAACAGTTTGCAGTTTGTACTGAAAGTGTCTTTTGGACCTTGAACTGTTTGGTTCCCACTGAAGTCCATTATATAAAATCCTGGAATGTTTTCATCAAAAACTTTAATTTCTTTTCTACTGAAGAAAGAAAGACATGGACATCTTGGATGACATGGGGGAGAGTAGATTATCAGCAAAAGTTTTTTGAAAAGTGAACTACTCCTTTAAGCAGCAACATTGATGACAATAAGAAATGTTTCTAGACCAACAAATCAGCGATTTTCTGAAGGATCATGTGACACTGAAGACTAATTCAGCTTTGCCATCACAACAATAAACAACATTTTGGATAACAGGTCTTTTAAATTGTAATAATATTTCACACAATATGACTGTTTTACTGTATGCATTAATACAGCCTTGGTGAACTTCTTTCAAAAACAAAAATCTTACTGGCCCTTAACTTTTGAATGGTAAGTGTGAGTAACTGAACACTAAACTCCACAAGGTACCCAAAGAATTAATGATTAGAACCATTCATCAAAAACCTGTGAATTACGTTCATATGAGCTTAAGAGAACTAGTAAAACCATCATTTTGTTCAGCTTGCGGTGCAGAGTCTCCAGTTTTACCATTTTCATTTAGAAAATCATTTGTCAAGGTAACAAAAAAAGTGCCATTCATACACTTCCTTTAGTCTCAAGTTTCTTTATGGTTACTAATGGACAAGAGACTGACATGACCACTACCGGTTTTATAGAGGACTGCTAACCTTTTCACATTCGAAAGAGGGGCAAAGTGACATGACAACTTTTACGACGGCAATCTGTGGCAGGTCGTGGTTTATTAGAAACATGTTTAGACGAGTCAACTGGCAGTAAATTCACATAACTGCTGAACATTTCAAGATTGCACTCCATGACATCAGCCACTTTTCCCAAGGTTCTGCACTTTTACCGCACATACACGCGCACAAGACGATAATTTATGGGGCGGTTTTGGTCAGACAGTGACTCCTCAGGCTTTTCTAAAGGAAGTGACCTTACAGAATTAGCACGGCACGGGATGACCACGAGGTCTGAGACTCGCGTTAATCATTCCAAAAAAGGTCAGTTCTGATAGGTCGACGGACAATATGAGACTATTGCCGTCAATCTGTTGGTTCAGACAATCCCATCTCAATCAGCCACACCATCCTCTCAGCTGTTTTGACTTTGTATGTTGGTTTGCCTCTACCCAGTGTTTTCTGTCATTTTCAGCTCTCTTTCTCCCCACAATATCCTTGAGCTCTAATTCCCCACACAGTTCAGATCATAACACTGACATACACACCAGTGCTTGTGTTTTAAATAACAGCGGAAATATGCAAGTATACTCATACTCCATTCGGCAAACGACACTTGGCCACAGGGAAAACCCATGCATTCTTCAAAGCTTGTGAAAAAATATGAGTTTGGGTGTTTCAACTAAATGCCACTGTGTATACGTTAACATTTTCACTCAAAAGGGAGACAAAACAAATAGAAATATCATGATCGGTTTCTAAAATGCTAGCATTTTATTTTATATTGGGGATTCTGACTTATAGGATTTCAAAGACAAAAGTCATACTGTATTTCAGTGCAAACTGCAAACTGTTCAAAGGCCTTTAAACGATTTCAGATGATGAATAAAGGTCTTAACAAGCGAAACAATCGCTCATTTAAAAAAAAAAAGTTTAAGTTTTATAAGCTCAAATGCTTGCCTTGCTCTATTCTGTGATGTGTGACTCTCCTCATCAAAATGAATTAATCTTTTCCAGAGTCAACTCGATTCATTTTGTTCGTTGAATGAACCAAATGACACACAAAAAGATTAGTTCATTTTGATAAACGAGTTTGAAACAGGAAAGTCACAGAATGCGCATCAAAGAACAGAGCAAGGCGAGCATTTGAGCTTATAAAACTTGAACTTAAATCATTATTTTTGTATTTTTTTTATGAGTGATCGTTTCACTTGATAATACCCTTATTCATCAAATAGGAATCCTTTAAAGCCCTTTGAACAGTATGCAGTTTGCACTGAAACTGTCTTTTGGACCTTGAACCGTTTGGTTCCCATTGAAGTCCATTATATGGAAAAAAAATCCTGGAATGTTTTCATCAAAAACCTTAATTTCTTTTCAACTGAAGAAAGAATGACATCGATATCTTGGATGACATGGGGGTGAGTTAAATATCATTAAACGTTTTTTTTTTTAAAAGTGAACTACTCCTTTTAAGAGTTGCTTGGTGACTATAAACTAAAATTCACACAAAGGGAAAAACTGTCTAAGCATCATGATGTGTCTATAAAATTCTAACATGTTGTTTAGTTTACTGAGGCTTGACTTAAAGGGATAGTCCACCCAAAAATTTTAATTTTGTCATCACTTACTGATTACATCACTAATTGCTCTGCTCCGTTACCCATTTCATGTGGGGTACCACAAGGGTCCATCTTGGGTCCCATCCTTTTTCCCTGTATATGCTCCCGTTGGGAATGATTTTTAAGAAGTACTGTATGGTGTGTCTTACCATCTGTATGCAGATGACACTCAAGTCTACCTGCCACTAAGAATCGGTAGTAAGGATTGTAATGCCACTCTCCTTAGGTGTCTAGAGGAAGTAAAGCTGTGGATGGCTACAAATCTCGCTCAATTAAATGAAACTAAGACTGAAATTATTATTTTTGGCCATACTGCTAGTAGCCAAACGTTCAGTCGACCACCTAGGCCCATGGAAGGGGTACCTAAAGGAACAAGTAAAGAATTTGGTAGTCGTTTTCCATTAATTTCGATTGACAGATAAGAATAGTGGTTCGAAATTGCTTTTTTTATTTGAGCGCAATAGCCTAACTGAAACCAATACTCTCAGCCAGCAACCTGAAAAAAGTTGTTCATGCTTATATATTTTCATGTCTTGACTACTGTAGTGCACTTTATGTGGGGACCTGTCAAACACACATTGCGCGCTTGCAGCTTGTACAAAATGCTGCCGCCAGGTTGCTGATAAATGGTAGGAAAACGGACCATGTTACTCCCTTATTATCTTTTTTAGGCTGGCTACCAATACATTTTAGGGTACAGTATAAAATTTTGATATATGTTTTTAAATCACTTCATGGAATGGCACCAGAATACTTGGCTGAGCTTATTAAGCCCTACAGGGTAGGTGTAAGATTAAGATCAGCAAACAAGTTTCTTTTAACTGTTCCCCGTGCACGTCTCAAAATGAAAGGTGATCGTGCTTTCTCTGTTGTGTGTCCTAGATTGTGGAATAATCTGCCACTGGAGGTTAGATCCTCCGTAGATCTATAATGTTTTTAAGGACCGCTTAAAGTCGTATCTGTATTCTTTGGCTTTTTAGTTCCTTACTATATGGATGTTTTGTGTCTCTTTTCTGTATTTGTCTTCATGTCTGTTTGACTTTTTATGGCAATGTACAGCACTTTGGAACTGCGGTAGCAGTCTGTAAGGTGCTATATAAATAAATAAATGAAACGATTCTCAAAACTGTATTAAGTTCTGTTGAACACTCTGTTTTAGTAATCAAACAGTTGACGAGTATCCACTGATTTTCATGTTTTTTCTTCCCTATGGAAGTCAATGGCTATGTCAACTGTTTGATTACCAACATTCTTCAGAATATCTTCTTTTGTGTTCAACACAACAAACAAAAAACAAAAAAGCATGCCAAAAGAGTAAGTGTGGAAAAATGAAAGTCAGAAGAATACAGGTCATTTTTAGTTTAAGTTTAGATTCAATACATGAATTACACTTACAAATAACATTATAATGCTGCAAATCAAAATTTAATTCACACTTGAAATCTTATGTACACTTTTCACAAATCTTACCCTGCACATGCAAACCTTTTAGGCATTCATTACCTTCATACAACACAAAAACATTTCTCTATCTGAGTGCATACAGGAAAATACAGATGTTTTGTTTTAAAATGGCCTTTTACATACACAGTCAATTCACCAGTGACTTCCTCCCATGAAGGAAATAGACTACACCTCCATTACTGGAAACATAACACTGGAAAAGTACCATCCCATGGTCTTTGTTTGAGTTATACTGTTGCTAATGGACATGAGGGGTCTGTCTTATAACCTCAATAAACCCAGCTAAACTGCTGTCCTCTTTAAGCTCTTTTTAGTCCATGTTTATAGCTACTTTCAGTGCCTCTCCAGACAGAGCAGCTGCAAACCAATAACATGAAGAACCCGGATGTGGAGATTCCCACTTAGCACAAACTTCCCACTCCTCACTCTGCTTTAACCAAACATTTCTGATTCCAACGCTGCATGTTGACACTAGTTAAGAATTGATTAGCATCCCAAGACATCTCTATTAAATACTGTAGCCTATGCTTCTGTAGCTTGGCATGCTAATGTCTTGATACCTCAGCATATCCAACTATTTTAAAATAAGATCAAAAATCTTCCGTACAAAAAAAAGTTAGTATATTTGCAAATTTAAAATTCTTTCACTAAGCTTCTTGCAATGCATTTTGGGATTGCTTATTCTCAATGAAATGGAAATTTTATGCTGTTTTGTACCATTGTCCACATGTTGAATTTCAAAGTCCAACAATTTGTCCCTGTACAACATGTAAACAGACCTTTTCTACAGTGACAGTCTAAATTGGGCAGCTTCACTAAATATTAGCAATAGGAGCTTCATAGTGTTTTGAGTGTCATAGCGCAGTTTTGCCATTTGTAAACCAATGCAGACGGAAACACTCACAACACTTCACACTCTGATGTAAGCTTTACACGGATGTGTACTAAAACTTGAAAGACACAATCTCATAAAGAGGCAGATCATTCCTCCAGATGTCCAGTACACTACTTATTATGGAAGTTAAAGGACTGTTCTTAAAGGGATAGTTCACTTTAAAATTAATTTTTGATATGTTTTAGCTTTCCTCAAGGGCATCCAATATGTAGGTGTCTTTGTTTCCACAGTATTTTCAATTTTGACATTTTTAGGTCAAACCGTTCTTGTCTGTCAGTCCACCTCTCACGAGCATGCACAGAGAAGTCCAAATTAAACATGATTTAATGACTCATAAATGTAAGTGCACATTGATGGCTTAAGACATGAAACGAGCAGTTTGTGTGAGAAAATAAACAGTATTTATATTGTTTTTACCTCTTGTAATCACAGTCATGTCCAAGTGATCTGAGGGCACGGGCGCTTCGGTCTGCGCAAGCGTGCCGGAAAGCCCCGTAAGTGATCTCTGAAAATACTGTGGAAACAAAGACACCTACATCTTGGATGCCCTTGAGGTAAGCTAAAACATATCAAAAATTTATTTCAAAGTGAACTATCCTTTAAGTGCTGAAAAACAGATTAATTGGCAAACAACCAAGCAGTAAATAGCTTTAGTAGACAGATTTGAAATCTTTGGCCATACAGTTAATCTGCTCATAAATATCATATTGGTCGCTGTCCGATGAAAACCGCGTATGTCCATTTTGCCAATTTTGAGATTTTTGACGGATAGAATGTCCAGGGTTATTTCCGTATACAGCACGCTTCACATTATCTAAATGACCAATGAAAAGTTGTGAAATCATGTCATCTGATTTCCATGTATTTCCATTTGCTGTCAAAGCTGTCAATCACGCAGCGTATCTCCCATGAGACAGTATGGTATCTCCACGCCCTGTGGAGAGCATCTCGCCGGTCTCGTGAAATGCTATTGATTCATTGTCTCTTCATGGTTTTCAAGAGACATTTAATAAACTGAGCGTATTTGATAAACTGAGCGTAGCCTATTCATCTGTCAATATGAAACGCGATTTGGTCATTCGAATTAATGATCGGAAGAACGCGTATCAACCACCGTTACTATACAATATACACGTATGTCCATTTAAACTCGATTTTGGGTCAAATGTGGATTATATCATGACACTGGCAAGAATATGGTTACATTTAAAGATGTTGTGCCAAGCATGACAACGCTACGTTCAGCTGCTTTTGAAATTACGTGTTTTTTTTCATTTGCTGAAAAGTAACCGTTTTGGACATACGTGAGTTTCATCGGGCAGCGCAATATATTTGTAAGCTCAATTTCTCTCTTTTCTATGGGAATGCTGTGTTCAATACATTGTGAAACTGTAGTGGAAGTGATATTAAATCGCAAAACAAAACATTACACAAAAAATATGATATTTGATAATAATAAATCCAATTAAACATTGCTTTGCACACATGCATTTAGGATTGTGGATGGTCTCTGCTGAATGGCGATCATTTCCATCTATTCAATATAAACATAAGGAAACCAGTGCCAGAAGCTTTCCCGTATCAGATTTGCAGATAGAAGGTCAGAAGATTAGCTGAGTTGTATGCAAACTGTCACTTCATGATCTCATTTGGTCAAGGCCATAAAACATTTTAATATTTTAATACTTCTACGACTAGAAGTCATTCTACGACCACTGTGGGTACATAAACATACTACAGTTCAAAAGTTTGGGGTCAGTAAGATTAGTTAATTACATATACAATAAATGTTGTTCTTTTAAGCTTTTATTCATCAAAGAATCCTGAAAAAAAGTATCACCGTTTTCCAGTAAAAATATTTTTAACATTGATAATAAAAAATAATCAGAAATGTTATTTGAGCATCAAATTAAGATATTAGGCTGATTTCTAAATTATTGATTAATGATGCTTAAAATCTAACTTTACATCACAGGAATAAATAACATTTTAAAATGTATTCAAATAGAAAACATGAACTTTAACAGCAAACAGACATTATACATGAAACATTTTAGTACTATCAAATCCTCAGGACTATACCCTGTCTGTCCATATCCCTGGTGGAAATATGCTCTGGGAAAATCTGAACCCGCACAATGGAATGAAGTTCAGCCAAAAGTGGGGAACTCTTTTCTCTCTCTCTCTCTCTCTCTCTCTCTCTCTCTCTCTCTCTCTCTCTCTCTCTCTCTCTCCGCATTGACAGCGAGACTCTGCCAGTGTTAATCTCCTTTTCTGGTAAGGAAATTTAAACCCCATTCACCCTCTTCTCCACCCTTACAACTCTCTTACCCCCAATGCCCACCTCCTGTTTCTATACATGACCTCAGTAGGGATTAATACTGTGTGATATTCCCCTGTAAATGAACTTCTTTGACCCTTGCACTGTCTGTCTGTCTCTCTCTTTCTCTCTCTCTCTGCTTCTGTATCATGTGCTTCATCTCCTCTGGATAAATAGGCAGTTCTCACCAGGGACTACTATGAGCAATGGCTTTACTCTTTACACAGTCAAACAAAAGGAAAACATTTCTTTTTATTTTCCTCCAAGGAAATCATTGCTACTATGAGGCCCTAGCCTAGATTGAACCATTCAGGCAAACATACGTATATATTTCTTAAAAAAATAAAATAAATCCGGAAAAAATTTTGACTACTGCCTTCAAACTAGATGGTGCCAGTTTTATTTCCATAGAAGGCAAAAATCAGTTCATGATCCGAGTCAGTATGTCCAAATTCAAAGTATTCATTAGTACTGAAAAGTATACGATGACCTACTAATTCCGACGAGATTCTGAAGTGCACATTGGATGGACGATTTACTGTCCCATGAGGCCACGGGCAAGGATTTGTGAATGGATGTGAAGCGAGGCAACTGACACCATATCACATGATAATGCAACCCGATCACACTTAAATGCATCTGTTGCACACGGTGTGTTTGTTCGTAGCAATTTATATGATGGTTTGCTGTACGTTCGGTCAACGTTCTGGATCGAATGGTCCATGGTGGCAATGGGGTTATGGCATGAGCATGTTTGGGATGCTCTTGGATCGGTGTATACGACAGCGTCTCTTCCAGGTCCTGCCAATATCCTGCAACTTCGGACAGCCATTGAAGAGGAGTGGACCATCATTCCCATGTGGCAAATAGTGGTCAAATAGGCCTTTTGTGTACATAGAAAAAGTCTTAGATCTTTGAGTTCAGCTCATGAAATATGGGGGCAATAACAAAAGTGTTGCATTTATTATTTTGTTATATACACAGACACACATATATATTATGTAAACACAAACCTTTATATTAGATATTAGATGTTCAATTTGACATGTATTTGATATGTGTATATATATATATATATATATATATATATATATATATATATATATATATATGCTAAATATGTCATTAAAATATGTTAAAATGTAGGCTATTTAAGAATATTTCTGGGCCAGAAAAAAAATGTGTTTGCCTTATGGAATGATGGGTGGTTATAGTAAGTCCTTTGCAGTATGTCGAACACAGACAGGGAGTTGAGTCGCGGGTGCTGTTGTCAAAATAGATCTCTTGATGTCTGAGTCTTTTTTTTATAGCTTTGACAGAGCAGTGCCTCAGACACACACACTCCACACTAGACCAGAGTGCAAATCCAGTGTCTGCTGTAGAGTTATTCTCCAGATGTGACTCTCCAACCCATTTCTGGTGAAGGCCTTAACATCTCAGGTATAACATTACACCACTTATACAACTGATGTGATGAGAGCTGGATATTAAAAAAAAAAATGCAAAAGCTGTGACCAAAAAGAGCAAAAGCCTATATTGAGAAATAGTGCAACTTAGTTTAAAGTTTACTTGGAGATTTCATTTCAGTTCTGCAAACAGAATTATGTCAAACACTGCGTCAGAATTTTCTTTAGTGAGTAGGCATCCTTAAAGGGATAATTCACCCAAAAATGAAAACTCATTCATTTTCAAGTATTTTACTCTACCCTTCGTGTTTCTATACCTGTATGACTTTCATAAGTGAAAATATCTTAAAGAATATTGGTAAACAAACAGTTTCTATTAACTTCCATATATTTTTTTCCCCAAACAATGGAAGTCGGTGGGAACCTTTCGGAAGAGGATTAGGGCCAAGCAATGAAAAGAGAAAAAAAGTTGAAATACAATCTTGAGAATAAACTCATTAAATATTCGAAAATAAAGTCGTTGTGTTTTAAGAAAAAACTTGTTAAATTTCAAGAAAAAAAGTCAAAAAACAATCTTTACAATGAACACATTAAATGTCGAATAATAAAGTCGTTGTGTTTGAGAAAAACCTCATTAAATTTAGAAGAAAAAAAGTCTGAAATACAATCTTGAGAATAAACTCATTAAATATAGAAGAATAAAGTTGTTGTGTTTCAAGAAAAAACTTGTTAAATTTCAAGAAAAAAAAGTCAAAATACAATCTTTACAGTAAACTCATTAAATATCGAAAATAAAGTCGTGTTTACGAGAAAAAACTTCATTGAATATCGAAAATAAAGTCACTCTGGCATATGGACAGATGATCAATTAAAACCGATACGTCACGGCATTGCCATTAATGGCTGTATAGATAATTACAGTCGTTAAATTCTGTGGATGAAGGCGTGCACAACCAGCGATTAATGAGTTTATTCTCAAGATTGTATTTCGACATTTTGGACTTTCGACAGGGATGGACTATCCCTTTAAACAAAGACACTCATAAAACTACTTCTGCTTTCATATGTAGCCACATGTGGACAAAGCTGCTTTTGATTGAGGCTTCAGTGGGCATTGTGCTAAACCTTCCATTCATCATGATTCTGACCATAGCAATGAAGCTGATACTATGCACAGCCCACGAGTTGTTGCATGCAAAATTATTACAACCAACTAATCATCTATCAAATGCTTGAAATGCCTTATGGCTGCTGAGAGACAAGGCAATACTCTCGACTATCCCAGCGGGCGAGTGTCTTCCATGCTTCTTGAGATGATGTGGAGAGGCTGGCTGGAAGAAAAATAAACAGACCCTGTCCTTTGTTTGACCTCCGTCAATGGGCAGCATAAGATTTCCACCACTTATAAACAATGAGGCAACCAGGGAGGTCTGCTGACATCATGAGTTGAGAAAGGAAGTCTAGGGGAAATCAATGGTGAGCAGTTAAGAGGAGCAACTACAATGGTGCGATTGAATAGAAATAAAACACTGTGTAAGAGTGTTTCCACACTGATGTTGCACGTTGTGGCTACTTAAAGAGCAACATGCAGGTTGAATTTATTTCTGAATTAATACATTAAACTGTCTGCAGAGGTCTTTTAAAAAAAGTATGTAAAAATTTCTAATGAAATCTCATTTGATTTAGAGATTTTGGTTAAAAATGCGCTAGGCTCTGGAATACGCCTTTCCGCAAGCAACGCGTCATATGACGTCGCCCGAGGCAAACAAATGAGCTTGCGCGTGCTTTCTCATTGCTTGGGTGTTGATGTAGTTAGAGCAGTAGTGAGAGACAGAAAGTTTTAGATCGAGTTTTAGAGAAGCCATAATGGTAAATTATTGTGTTTTGTGCTTGTTGCACGAATTCTAGCCTGTCAGGACATCATATCCATCATTTTCCTTCTAGGAAAAACAAGGCTTTTTGGTCTTGGGTGCGTTATGTGCAGGTGAATAGAGCAGACTTGACTGCCGCGTCTTTTACCACACACACTTGGTCGTTTGTGGCGCACATTTCACTCGGTTTAAATGGTATTACTAACTGCATTTGAAAAGCATTATTTATTTGTTGTTATGGCATGGTCATTAGTCAATGTGGATAGTGGTAACCAGCTTGGATGGACTGCATAATCACTGTCAGTGTAGAATATGAGAAGACAAAATGTTGCTGGCTTAAATTAAGACAATCTAAATGGATGTTTAATCAAGAACAAAGTCAAACGTATGTTTGCTAATGCAGATTTATTACAAAACACCAAGGTACTAGCCATTAGCCACAGTGCTAACTTACATGAACTCACTTGCCCTATTCGCCACTGGTTTTCTCGACACCACAACTCTAACATTACTTCTCTCCTCTGCCCATAGTTCGTCCCCCAATCTCCCCTGTCTTCTATCTCGCCTAGAAGGCTCATAATTATATGCCTGTGGGTCATCATAGTCGTTCACATCGGACGCGGTCTCCGTTCCATCCATTGTAACCTGAGCCTGAACTTGAACAGACTCCCTCAGCGGGAGTTATTTTATCCAAATTTTTCTCAAAATATCGTTAATGGCTAAATATATATTACTCCAGTTCAGAAGATCTAGTTGTTTTATCGTCAACATACACTATGCTATATAGAGGTGTCCAAACTGCATGTTACTCTTTAAGGTTTCAGTATACAGGTGTCACTTTTACTACATCCATCTGGAGCGACCCAAAATTAAGTAGCCTACTTTGCTCAAGGGCACAACAGTGGCAGCAAATGAATTACCGCTTTTGGAGTTTGAACCTTCAACCTTTGGGTCACCAACCCACATTTTTAACCACTAAGCTATCCATCCTTCATCCACTTGGTGTAAGTTTTGGAATGGTTTTCCAAAAAGTGAAAGATCAGGATTAAGGAGCAGTTCACCTGAAAATGAATTTCTGTCATTTCTGTCCTCATGTAGTTTCAAAACTACATTTTCAATCTGTCCTGAAGCAAAAAAGGATATATATATATATTAGTGCTGTCAAACGATTAAAATATTTAATCGCGATTAATGACATTAATGTCATAGTTAACTCACGATTAATCGCACATTTTTATCTATTCTTAATGTCTTTTGATTTCTTTTTGTTACATTTTTTCTCATTTTAATGCTCTTATCAGACATGGAAAAGTGGATTGGCTTGTTTAGTGCAAATGTTTTTTTTTAATTATTATTATTGAAAATAACATTGGAATAGTGTTCAATTTCACTCTAACATATATAGCCTAAATAATCTCTCACACAATGCAACACTGTCCATCAATAAAAGGGTGAAAGAAATACTGACGAGGTCCTGATATTGACGAGAGATGGAGAATTTGCATCATCTGTGTTTGTGTGTGTGTGTTGCTTGGCCATCATCAAGTGGTGTTTCAGGCTGGACGTACTGCGATGATGATAGCTCAGTTCATAATGACAAAACATACAGATCGCTTTGGTCTTGTCAATGGGACAATTTGGCAACTTTTAAAAGTAAACTTTACATTCAGAATCTCATTGGCATCCATTTCGCGTCTCACGCTCATCATCCACTCAAAACATAACGTTACTATTTGGCCAGCTCGCAAGCTGAAACGAGTGTGTGCGGCACAAAGCGTCCTCGCGCTGCGATCTGAAACCCATTCATTTCAATTGCTTGCGCCGCGCGAGGACGTTTCGTTGCTTCTCGACCAAAGCGCAGCGGATCTAGCTGAGACCGGAAACAAACATCAGGCACGCCGCAGCACACTTCGTTTTGGGCTTGCGGCCGAGCTTGAGTGAATGGCAGCGAGCGAGAACGCTGAAATGAATCAGGACGCGATGCCGCGTCCTTTACTGTTATTGTCAAAAGCACGTGAAAAAACTTCAAAGCTTCCTAGGACAACCAGAGCCGTTAATCGCAGATGCGAAACACAGCAAAACTGTTAAAATGGGTTTGCGTTCACGCCGATTAATGACCGCGATTTGGTCTGGCAGCCATGTAATGTGTATATATATATATATATACCTATATATATATGTATATATTTATATTTATTTATATATTTTTTATGTATATATATATTTTTTTTTTTTCAATTACTTTTTAATTTACTAATATTTCATAATATATTTTGGAGACATTTATAAATCTTCCAATCAAAGGACATTTGCATTTCACCCAAAATCTATTTCAGAATTGGAAGTGTATTTTATTGCACTTGAAGTATATTTTCTGATTTATTTTGATACATTTAAAAGGGGTTTCAGAAGACTTGCCATAAAATACACTGATCATTTGGATTACTTTATTATGCTTTTTAGTCCTTTCTGGAACTTTGAGATATTCTGCGTGCCTACAACATGTGCTTTTGTGTTCATCTGATGACAGGATGCCATATGATGGTGAGTAAAACCATAACAGAACTTTTTTTTTTTTTTACGAACTATCCCTTTAATATTTTGAGCCACTTTTTTTTATAACTAACTACTCTTAAACATGAGTAATGTGGTATATAATAAGGCAGAGAAATATATGACACTATATGCCCAAAATGACTTTGAATAAGAAAGCCTTTTGTAATGAATGAGAATGATCCCTAAATTGTCAATAGAAGAGTCATATGAGATCAATTTGGGGCCATGCGTCAAGAACGATTACTTCCAGAACAACAGGAAGTGCTATGCAATAAATCACAACAAAACACCAGATGGAAGTTAATTGCCTTGTATTTTGTTATCAGAGCCTGTTTCACAAAGTGGAAGCAACTCCCAAGATCTCTGGTTTGCGTGAGGACATCCGTTGACGTGTTCCACAACCTCTGTGACTTAAGTATTTTTATCCAAGGACACACTGGATCCTGACTGGTTTGACTGGTAAATGAGTGTGAGTGCTGATGACCTGAGCATCTTTCCCACCAGAGGTGTGGTCTTCTTTTTTGCAGAAGAGGATGTCTTACATTTCAGCAACTATTGTTCTCGGATTCCTCCTGGCAGCCATCCCTCTCTCACTTATATTTACACGCATATCACTTCCCACAACCTGCTGACTTGATACGTGAATCACTGGTTCTCAGTTCACTGAGAGTTCTGTGTCTGTTCTTCTTTTTTCTTTTTCTCTAACTTAAGGGGAAATCTCCCGATTTCAAGATTCAGTAAAATTCTTGTAACTGAACGATATGGGTCTGTAGCACGCTCAATGATAGAGTTCAGCAAACAAAGTCTTTTATTTAGAATAATAAACAATACAATAAAAACACAGAAGAAAACATAGAACTGAAACAACACAGAACATTGAACTGAATGAACTGAGGGCTTAAACACAAACAGAGAGTAATCAATGGAAAGCAGAACAGGATTGTAAATTAATAACCAGAGAAACTAACTAGGAAAACAGAACACAGCATGCAAAACAGGAACATGTAATTTTGATGAACGAGTTTTGAACAAGAGAGTCACGATGTTCATCACAGAACAGAGCAAGCCCGTTCTCATCCTTCAGCGTCACATAGAACGCTATATGACAAAACTGCACTATACTACGCACATGGTACTCTTTATCGTTTATATAACACGTGAACTCAAGGCGTCATAAATCCTTTAGCGTAATATGAGACTACCCTACCCTACCCCACACCTAAACCTACCCATCACAGCGCGTTATATAAACGATAAAGGGTACCATGTGCGTAGTATAGCGCCGTTTTTGTCATATAGTGTTCTATATGACGCTAAAGGATGAGAATGCGTTGACAGAGCAAGGCAAGCATTTGTGCTTATAAAACTTTAACTTTTTTTATGACCGATCCTTTTGCTAGATAAGACCCTTATTCATTGTCTAGTGTTGTTTAAAGCCCTTTGAAGCTGCAATGAAACTCTCATTTGGACCTTGAACCATTTGGTCCATTATATGGAGAAAAATCCTGGAATGTGTTCATCAAAAACCTTCATTTCTTTTCGACTGAAGAAAGAAAGACATGGACATCTAAGATGACATGGGGGTGAGTAAATTATACGCAATTTTTTTTTAAAGTGAACTACTCCTTTAAACCCTCACAGAATTTTCAACTGTCGAATATTTAGCTTTTGGGTGACCTATGCATTTAAGAGCCATTATAAAGTCTTAAAGGGGGGGGGGTTGACTGCGATTTCACTTTTTTCATTTTAAATAGTGTGTAATGTTGCTGTTGGTGCATGAACAGTATCTGCAAAGTTGCAGCGCTGAAAGTTTAGTGTAAGCAGAGATATCGTCTTTTAAATATCAGGAAGTATAATTGCCTACAAAAACGACTCCAATTGGGACTACAGCTGGGTTATGGTACGTCACTAACCCACACATTTACATCAACCCCTCCCTCCAGAATATGCAGGGAAAGGGCATGCGCATATTTCTGAGGCTCGTCGAGTGTGTTGTTCACGCAGCTGTCAGGTCTTCTGTGTTCGGGCTTCCCACGGACGCTATTCTTCCTCAACAATGGATACAATTTATGTTTGATTATGTTCCTGAAAATGCCGATCGTAATTAGCGAGTTCAAACACCGGATTCAACAAGAAACTGTTACTAAAACATGAAGCAGTTCCGACTTTAAAACCAGAGGCAGCAGTTGTTGGGCCACAATCTGTAAGTAGGCTAAGACTTCATCATTTTAAATGTATTTGCATGTATAATTCAAGACGTAGCCTTGTGTTTTATTTTTTCAAATGCCAGCGCTGGCTTTAGCCACTACTAGTTAGACTATGCTATTTTGTGTCTACGACAAATGCGTACAAACATTATGGGCCTGAACTTTCTATAAGTACTAATGTTTTAAACGTATTTTTCATGTATATATGCTTTATGACGTTATTTTCAATTTGATCAAGAACGTAAACATGCCAACGCTGTTTGAGTATAACATTAGTAGCCAGTCAGTTGCTATTGTTGCCAGTCAGATGCTATTGTGTAAAACAAATGTGTATAAAGTAAAAAAATGTAGCAAATTATCATTTAGAAACGTTTAGTAAGAGCCGTGTGTGGTGAGGTTCTGCTTGACTCTCTTCATCGCTGCTTTCTCCGTCTGATTCTGCCTGAAACTGATACTGCAGTTCGACACATATTTACATCTGGACCAGAGCTCATGACATATCCGTTTCGCCCGTAAAGGTCATGGGCGTTAACCTTACGGACAACGTGAGCGATAGTTTAGCCAATCACAACACACTGGGCCAAATGAACCAATCTGAGCCCACTGCCTGTTTCTGAGGGAGTGGTTTCATAGAATCAGGAAGTGAACCGCTCGTTCAGGGGACAGAGGAGAGCGCGGCTGACAATAAAGGTGAAGTTTATGAAAAATAAGACTTAAAAAAAGAAAAACCACAGAATACATGTTATATTGCACCCCATAAATACAATCATGCAAAGAAAAAAAGCAGTCAACCCCCCCCCCCCCCCCCTTAAAAAACTAAACACAAAGTCTTATCGCCATATCTAATGGTAGAATAAAATAAAAAAAAAAAACATGACTGAATCTGAACCACCTTTAAGGGAGTTCAATGGATGTCAGATGTGTTCTGGGCTAAGATAATAACATTTTATGGATCAGGGTCTGGTTTAAAAGTGAGAAAAGCTTTGGAAAGACATCTATGTGCAGGTTAGGTTATTATCAAAATTTCATGCCCTTCCAAACTCAGAGAACGAGATTCGAAAACCCAGAAAACGAGGAAATTATCCATCAAAACATTTCAATTTAACGCTAAACATACTCCGTTTTTGGATGAAAAAAAAACTTGTAGAGTGAGGTGAGTGTCTTGTTTTTCTTTCACTAAGCTGTGAAGAAAGTCCCTCTCTAGCAGCTGTGAGGAAATTCCCTGGTAATAACAAAAGGTCCTCGTATGAAGTTTGCATCATCACTCCACAGCTCTGCCTCAACATCTTTTTTGAAATTTTGAGTGCTTCCTGTCTGTCATTGTGCAAAACATGAAGAGGTTGTGCAATAATGGCCATGTTGAGAAGCATGCAGCTTCTCTAGAACATGCCCTTCCTATATGAGCATCACATATGGGCAGTAGTTTCAATGAAAACCACTTGTAAATATCCTGTTTGATTAAAGGTTAACTGTGTGAAGCGAAGGAATTATGGTTTCGCATCCTGTGCAGGAATTTTACAATCACGCTACGTGGTGAAACTGACAAGCACTACAGTGAGAATACAAGAGCAGCAATAAATGTGTCATCATTACAGTAATTTTTTTCTTGAAGCCATTTCCGATTAAAATGCTTACTGCTAAAAAAAACCACTGAGTCAGCTAGAAAGATCTGGCACA
The DNA here is from genome assembly GCA_030378365.1 of Hybognathus amarus. NCBI lineage: Eukaryota > Metazoa > Chordata > Actinopteri > Cypriniformes > Leuciscidae > Hybognathus > Hybognathus amarus. Next base: position 98,969 of record JAQIUQ010001681.1, on the reverse strand, counting down.
TGCAGACTGGCTGCGGTTCTTTCATTGTACAAGGGGATGTTGTAAGCCATCGCATTAGTGACAACAGTTCACTGACCAACACTATGAAGCTCCAAATAGGACACTACAAAAGCAATTTAAAAGTAGTCTATGCTAACTCAAGCAGAAGTCATTGTACACTGAATATCTTCTGTGTCCACTCTAAGCTTTCAAATTTCATTCTTTATTCCGCATATTTACTCTCACTTGTCATGTATAGCTATGACAACAAATGCTTTTTTATGTCAATGATGATTTTCGTTTTTAAAGTGCCCCTATTATGCTATTTTAAGGGTTCCTAATTTTGTTTTGGACCACCTTTCCACCTCTCTGCGAGCCTGCTCTGCTCTGATTGGTCAGATGGCCATTCTGTTGTGATTGGTCTACTGTGGTCAGAAGTGAAATATCCATTACCATATCTGAATTTCAGCTCCGGAGGTTTCCTCAGCCCCTCATACGCAGTTATACAAACAGTAACAACAGCGTCTGTGACATGTCGACAACATGAACCAAACTCTTCCAGGCCTCAGCTACAACTAGAGTATTTGAAGGCAGTTCAAAGTAGATATTGTTGCAGGCAGCCAATAAAGACCTTATGCAAATGTCTTACATTGTTACATTTGTATGTAACAGAGTGAGATTGGAATTTCTCAAATTCTTTCTTTTAGGTGACAATAACTTCATTTGTTTTGCACTTTGACCTTTGCAAAACTTCTCAATTCACAAACAACTATATTTCACACTGCATAAAAGGTAATATCTGAAAAAAATATATAATGGGTCACTTTAAAGGAGTAGTTCACTTTAAAAAAAAACTTTAATTTACTCTCCCCCATGTCATCCAAGATGTCCATGTCTTTCTTTCTTCAGTTGAAAAGAAATTAAGGTTTTTGATGAAAACATTCCAGGATTTTTCTCCATATAATGGACTTTACAGGGAACCAAACGGTTCAAGGTCCAAATGACAGTTTCAGTGCAAACTGTTCAAAAGGGATTTAAACGATTCCAGATGATGAATGAGGGTCTTATCAAGCGAAACGATCGCTCATTTAAAAAATAAATAACGAAGTTTAAGTTTTATAAGCTCAAATGCTTGCCTTGTCTGTTCTGTGTAGCTCTTCTGTTCGAACTCATTTATCAAAATGAAGGAATCTTTTCCCGAGTTAATTCGTTCATTTCATTCCTTGAATGAACCAAATGACACAAAAAAGATAAACGAGTTTTGATAAATGAGTTCGAACAGGAGAGTCACACAGAACAGAGCAAGGCAAGCATTTGAGTTTATAAAACTTAAACTTTGATATTTGTTTTTTAAATGAGCGATCGTTTCGCTTGATAAGACCCTTATTCACCGTCTGGAATCATTTAAAGCCCTTTGAACAGTTTGCAGTTTGCAGTGAAACTGTCATTTTGACCTTAAAGGGATAGTTCACTTTGAAATTAATTTTTGATATGTTTTAGCTTACCTCAAGGGCATCCAAGATGTAGGTGTCCTTGTTTCCACAGTATTTTCAATTTTGACATTTTTCAGTCAAACCGTTGTTGTCTATCAGTCATACACTGGAGGCTAAGGGGGTCCACTAAAAATCATGCACAGAGAAGTCCAAATTAAACATGATTTAATGACTCATAAATGTCAGTACACATTGATGGCCTAAGACACTAAACGAGTGGTTTGTTTGTGAGAAAACGAACAGTATATTATATCGATTTTTACCTCGTGTAATCACAGTGACGTCCAAGTGACTCTGAATCAGTTGTGTAATGTCCAGCTGAACCAGAACTCAGAATCAGTTCAATGTTACGCCAAAAGTAATCTGCTGCTTGCGTGTGACGCCACTCAATATTTTACGCAGAGATTTTGGAAGTTTTACCTTTTACCAAAGAGTGACGTATGACGCAGTAGGCCAGCATAGGCGCGCAAGCGATCACTTTTGGCGCTGCGCAGACCGAAGCGCCCGTGCCGCCAGATCATTTTGTCATGGCTATGATTACAAGAGGTAAAACGATATAGACTGTTCGTTTCTCACACAAACCGCTGCGTTTCATGTCTTAGGCTATCAAGTGTGTACTTCATTAAATCGTGTTTAATTTTGACTTCTCTGTGCATGCTCTTGAGGTGGACCCCCAGAGCTCTCATCATATGACTGATAGAACAACAACGGTTTGACTGAAAAATGTACAGAATTGAAAATACTGTGGAAACAAAGACACCTACATCTTAAGCTAAAACATATCGGAAATTTTATTTCAAAGAACTGATCCCTTTTAAAGACCAGTAAATTGCATTATATGGAGAAAATTCCTGGAATGTTTTCATCAAAAACCTTAATTTATTTTCGACTGAAGAAAGAATGACATGGATATCTTGGATGACATGCGGGTGAGTAAAATTATCAGCAAAAGTGTTTTTAAAAGTGAACTACTCCTTTAATCTAAATGTGGAAGTAAATGAGATTTTCAGAGCTTCGATGAAGTGCATACATAAATTTACATACATTTGAGTAATATTTTCCTTGGAGCACCTCTGTAGTAATATCATCCGTCTGAATTAAGACAAAGACATGTAATGCACCCAGATCCATTAGTGTAACGACAAAAAATGTAACAGCTGCTCTGAAATGTGAATACAACATTTTAGAAAACAAATGGAGCAGGTTTCTCATGAAATCGGACACCTACTGTTCCATGGACGAGTGCCTCTTGCCGTCAAGAGGAAATTACGTGTTTACATGTAAGGACATGCAACCATAGGGGGAGTCCAGTATCAAATGGCACCTCTTAAGGAAGCAATTAGACATATTTTATGCTGTGATTTCTAAAACGCTCAAGGTCAAACAAAATGTGTGCACACTATACACAAAACAAGGGTTTGTATGAAGACAAATGCATTATATAAGGTGCAGGGCCAAACTATATGCAATGATCGCATATTTCTTTTCATTGCAGTTCTATTACAGTTGCATTTGGCTGTTTGCCAACAATGACTTCAGTGCTTCCATCATATCTGGGAAAGTTTGGAAACCCCTGCCTCAGACATATGTATGAACTTGTTTCAATACAGCATATTTGAGGTTATAATAATGGGTGTTTTTTGTGCCTTCTTTTGGTATCGCCCCTCTGACATCATTATTGAACGATACCCAGTGGGGGAACAATTCGCAAATCACAAAACAGATTTGAAAAATATTGATGTCCCCTGAATGTACTCATATAACCATACCATTACCAAATCTGAATTTCACATCTGGAGCACTTCTCAGCGCTTGCATACACAGTTAAATAAACAGTAATGATGGCGTCGTTTTACTCATATCAAATTCAATACAAGTCCGAGTCCTCATGCTTTGGAAGTTCATGCAAAGTGGATTTGCTTTAGCAGTGCAGAAAATAGCATCTTCTCAACATGTCGACAAACTTCTTCCAGGCCTCAGCTACTCAAAAAAATGAACTAGGAAGGTTGTGCACTTTACATAATATATTTATCTTACTTGTGTTTTCTTGACTTGAAAATGTTTTTTTTATTAAGTCTCAACTTAACAGTAAAAAATCCTTACGTGTTGTCTATATACAAACCATTTTTGTTAAGTAAAAAAAATCGTACATCGCAGAGGGTGGCAGTATAGTGCGTGCCAACTGCCATTTTGCCCGAACTTAATTTGATTGTGTTCAATATGCTTAAATATAAGTACAATTTAAGTTTACTTAGGCCCCGTTTACACGAGAGCGATTCCGGGTGAAAACGTAAAAATATTATCTGGATGTGCCTTTCGTTTACATGGCGACAGCGTTTTTGAGGCTTAAAAACGCAAAAAAGTGAAACGCACCTCCAGAGTGGAAATCTTAAAAACGCTCTCACTGTTGCGTTCCCGTGTTAACGGTAGAAACGCAAAAGTCTGCTTGACAGTGAAGGTTGTACGCAGGCGCGCGGACTTGGTGTTGTTGTAGTATGCACTCCTAGCAACCTGAAATGCATACTACATTGAATTTCACACACTTTTGCGTCACCATTTGCACGCGGATTTCCCACACAAAATGCTTCTAAACCTTATGGTCTAGACGCAGAATAAAAGTGATGGCGCAGGCGCCCTTTTGCGCTTTCTCTTTCAGAATCGATTTTCCGTGTAAACATAGCCTTAATCCGTTTGTGTTGGATTACATGATTGAGTTGTGTTGCATTAACTGAAACTGGACGGTGCTTGTTGGTTCCCAGCATGCTTTGCATATGGTTGAATTAGAGAGAATAAATGTTAAAATTAAGTGTTATTTTGATCTTTTTTAGAATTTAGAAAAGGGGAAGACTTGAGTAGTATGTAATTGTGTTTAATGTTAAAATTGCATTGGAATTATTAAACCATTTAAATTGCAGTGGGTTTCATTGTGAGAGAGTGGAGCATTTTGTTGATTGCGAACTGGATTTAACTCTTTTCTCTTGCATTGGTTGAAGGAGCATGTAAAACTTAGCATTTAAGATGCTAATATGTGCTACTGCTAAACAAATAGCTAGCTATATTATCAATTTATTAATGTGTCACTAAAATAAATGAAATACTAATGGCTTAATAAATATAAAAAAATACCTGAATCATGTCAGGAAGCCTTTAAAATTCACGTTAAAACTACTTAAATTGGTCGGTTAAAATAACTAATTTCATGATGTTGAAGTTATATGAACAAATTATGTTTGTTTAACGTAATCCATTATGTGGAGCCTGTTACGAAATTAAATTAATTAACGCCAACATATAATTTTTTTTGAGTTTGAGGGTCAAAGTAGACAATCTCTGCATTCCAGAAATCTCCAATTATCACTATATAGTGGACTATATAGTGAGCTCGCCATTTTGTAGTGCTGTCCGAATGTATAGTGATGATTATTATACCCTATATAGTCCACTCAATGTATCCCAGAATGCATTTTGAAAAGGAGTGTACAACCGATGGTCACTAACCTAAGCACTACATACCATCATGCATTGCGCTGATCGTTAAAATAAGTTATAATCACGTGTGTGGAGTAGCGCATTATAACAAAAACGGTCAGAAATCACTTTTAGTTTTTAAATTTTGGAGAAATAAGCTCAATATAATGTAATGTATTTATTTTTAAAAATCTATTTAGCCCAGAGCCGACTGGCACCAGCTGAAAGTGGCTTCTGTTATGCTGGTGAGCTCACTATATAGTGCTCTGCTCTCTACCCCAATATAGGGGTTAGGGAGTACTGTTTTGAGTGGAGATTTCGGACACAGCACATATTATTGTATCTTAAAAGTAAGAATCGAATTCTGAACTGCCTGAAATGAGTCGACAGTGATTCAGTCATACTTCCTGCATGAACCAATGTAGCAAATTTGCATTTTGCCAGCCTATATGGTCTTCATTGGCTGCCTGAGACCAATATTTATCGTGCACTTTGATCTTTAAAACTTTACTGATCTTTTACATTCAAAAACATCTACACACTACAAAATAAATATCTAAAAAAGAATAATGGGGCACTTTAAGGATATTTAAATATTTTTACTGGCAAACAAGAAAAGTAACACAGGTTAGGAAAATCATATTGCAATATGCTTGAGTATGTGACACGTTTTTACATTTAGCGAACTGCGTGTTGATATACGTCTGTTGTCTTTTTAGGGTCTTTGATCACAGTTTAAAGGTCACCGGCAGAAGCTTTTCATTTTCCCTTAGATTCTTCGCTAGACAACATGTTTGCTTTCATTGTCTCCAAAATCTGATTAAACCGACAAGACCTTTGAGCACCGAGAAGAAGCCCTTAGAGACTATAATTCTAAGATCAAACGAACACTGACATAACCTAAATGGGATTCAAGTTCACAACCTCTAACCACAGTGTCAACCCAGCACGAGTGCCATGCCAGCCACAAACCCATTTCAGCATCTAACTCAAGATTTATTGCTTATGCTTTAGGGTTACAGGGTCTTTCAAACCACATTTCATCGGTGCTACTAATAATAATAATGAGATTTGCAACAGCAAATATCACTATTACTATTTCTCACACTCATGTTGAACATAATTGAAACAAATATCAGGTCACATAACATTTTCCATCAAGATCTACATGCAGCAGACCCGAATTAAATAGATAAGCAACAAAGGAATAAAACATTCAGTATCAGATTCACTTGAGAGGGATCTTCTTCCCACTCCAGATTGCGCATAATGAATATCAAACCACAAGCCCGATTTCATTTTCCATTACTCAGAGCATTACGGAAGAGGCTGAGAGACCAGGGGGGTCTCTGAACAGAGCCATCCGTATCTGTCAGTCTGTAATCGTGCACATCTGCAAAGCACATTTGGAGTGCAAATTATCCTTTAAACAAAGCCACTGATGCATTACCTGCAAAATAAATCGTTGATTTATTGTATTTATGATTTTGGGTGTGTTTAGAGAGGATATTCCAAAACTATCAATACTGAGTGTAATGTGGATCAGGTTTGTGTGCAAGGGAAATGAAATTGATTTCAGTGTGTTAAACAAATTAAAGATGCACTCTCTAAGACAACAAACTAAATTTGCTGTCAACACAACAAAATTTAGTGATGTTTATGATTAAAACAAGAAGAAAACAATTCGCTAAGAAAAATAGACTTCATTCAAGATATAGCACAAAATCGGCATGAAACTATTTATTAAAAATATCATATATATATATATATACATTTATACATGGATATACACATGTCGTATACCAGTAAATGGTCAGTGAAAGGTGCTTTTACCTTCAGAAAATGTTGATCGTCAACCTAACAAAAAGACAAAACTAAATATTATCAAAAATATAAAATACAGAATATATAAAGTGGAATATTGTGAAATAAATAAATGGTAACATTTTATAATGAGGTTCTATTTGTTAATATTAGTTAACTGCATTTATTAATGCATTATTAAATCTGTTAAAATTTCTTAATGGATTTAAGCTAACATGAACATGAACTATGAATAGTTGTACTAAATGTTAACAAAGAATAATAAGTACAGCTCATTGTTAGCTAATGCTTTAACTAATGTTAACGGGACCTTATTGTAAAATGTTACCAAATAATACACTAGAATGGGTAAAAGGTTTGCAAATCTATTATTTAGCATCATTCAGTAATTGATATTTATATATTTTACTGGAAAACAAGATTTTAAAAAAATGTATTAAAGGTATTATATTGAATGGACAATGACCTTTATCTTAACTGTCCTCCATGAACAATGAAAAATGATATCTTTAGATATTGTGCAAAAAAACACATGGTTATTTATGAGAGAGAAAACAATCCCACAGATAATGGCAGGTCATGTTCTTGACATTTCACTCAGATACTGAATGTTGGCCAAAAGGTTCTCAACATGAGACCCAGTAACAACAATTATGAGCCGACACTCTTGAAAGGTGAGATCAGTAAATAACAATAAATCTGTCATCAGAATCCCCATGGAAAGACTACTGAGGAAACAGCTGAAATGTGAGCAAACTTTGTCCGTCGATAGCTGTTAAAGAGAATTTCAACAGTTCTAAACACTGGAATATATTTCTCTCTTTTACTGACAGTACTTCTGATTGGTCTGGTATTAGTTGTCCTAAAACTGTAACATCAGCAAACACACCTAGAATGTGAGGCAAGCTTACAGAACCACAAGCCCTGACACCTTCATGTAAAGAAACTGCTCACACAGTTAAATGATACACATAGACTGTGTTAACCTGGCTCCCTACAGCTCTGTTCTTATTGAGGAATGTCTAGTATAAACCATCCGAAGGCCCTGAACGCTAGCTAGCCTAGCACTAGCTGTTTGCCCTCAGAAGACTCTGAGTGTGTTAATGCAGCACTGACATGAGAAGAGCAGAGCCGTATGGAAAAAACACAGCGTCCATGATTGTGTTGATATAGACAAGATATATAAAGGCTATTTTTGGCATATACAAACGGTGCATGCGTTTGATCTGACTCAGCTAATGACAGAAGCAGTAACAGAGAAAATGAAAAAAAAAGTCACTCCCAAATATAAATAAACATTAAAATTCATGACAATTATGCACACTATTATTATTGTAATGTGAAAATATATAATGGAAAAGATTTCAGTCCAGACATTTTTAAAGGTGCAGTGTGTATTTTTAGCGACATCTAGCGGATCGGCTTAGCCCACTGCTCACCCCTCCCTTTCAAAGAAGCTACAGTGGCTAAAACAGGACAAAAATATTATTGCACAGCAGAGAATAGCCAGAGTAAGCCAAGAGTGTGTAACATTGTCACTGTTTCTGTACCACATTATAAACCACATCATGGATAAAGTTTACAAAGCTGTAGTCAGGTGAGGATCAAGGGTCTTAATATATAATATAATGATAGTAATCAGCTGATTGTCTCACAAACGTAACATTTCACCCCACATAGCAAACCCATAATACAGTGAGGGAGAAAAACCACATGGAACTATGATGCAACTATATATATATATATATTTTTAAGAGGGTAAAAGTTTAGCTGGCTAATATGAGCTGTTACTGTGGTGGAGACTGGTTAAAGCGTAAACCCTTGTTTAAACTCAGCGTGTCCACATGAGCACAAAGGTGCGTGGGGCAAAAATGACATGATTGTAACAGCATCCCATAGACACCTAGCCTAGACATCTACGACGCACCCTAGCGGCAACAAAAATTATTTTGCTGCAAAGTGTGGTCTAGCAACTCTCCGTTGACTTTCGAAGTGGAAAAACCAAACTCTGGTCTGGCCAATCACATCGTGTATAGAGTTGGTGGGCGGGCTTATCACAATGACGGCAGAGTTGTGACGGTTCTGCGCCGTGATTCCCATAGGTGATTTCCCTGCTACTTAAAAACAAACAAGACGCAGCTGGCGAGCAGCGGTCTTTCGATTCGGCTTTGGCCGCAACTCAGATGACTTGGAGTTAAGAACGTAAAGTCATTCTTAAAAGGAAGATGTGTTCAGAGTTTTGACAACCGGATAAGGCAAAGGTTTAATATATCGACTGTCTCCGCTGGAGAGAAAACCATGGGGAAACGCATGGGACTCACTTAGCCACTGCCATCATCGCTCTGGTTGGTTATAGCGCTATCCTATGACATGCAGAGGGATATTGAAAGACAACCTTTTATCCCGCCCCGGATTGAGGTATGCCAATTGTGAGTTCCCAGACCTAACATCTTGATAGGTCTGGTTTGCCAGGCTAATAGACACCATTTACTATACACACTAGGCTTTTTCTCTGACTTGTTGACCGTGATCGACGGGTTGGTGATTCCTGTAACATACTGTTTTATGGTCAATAAAAAGAGCAGGGCTGCCAACTCTCACGCATTCAGCGTGAGACTCACGCAATTGACCCAATTCACACACTCTCCCGATTTCTCACGCTGAAGAGTAAACCCGGTCGGTCAAATGCCTGAAAGATGAATTTATCTATAGATCTACCTGTTGAGCCCAAATCGTGATCGACCAGTTATACGCAAATTCGTTAAAAGATCCCGTAATCTAGAGCGAGCGAGCGTGTATGCGAAACAGATGTTGTGCTCGAAACCTCTGGCACGCAAGGCAGAGAGGTGTGCGAGCAAGAGACCTTAAGTGTGCAGACCCCACCCCTCGGTTTAATAAGTAAGTTCTTTATTAACCAAAACATAGTTATGGATGTCATATTGCATTTATGTTTATAGATACTCTAAAGTTTTACACATTGCACCTTTAAATAGCCTAAAATTAACATTCAATTATTTACTTCCAATTGTATTGTTTGACATTACAGTATTGAGACTTGGGAAGGGGGATGGTTTATTGTTACAATAAAGATAAACTAGTGTAACAGACTTTGTTGAATTCTGTTATGATGCACTAATTCTGTATGTACTGGCGCTCATTGTATATGTGTGTATGCAATATATTTTTCCCTTTGGGGCTTGCCGTAGATAGGCATGTGTCATGCGCACTGGATGTACTAGAGTGTCGCGGGTTTTGTGAGAGTTGTTGATGACAGATGTGAAGCAATAAAGTGGAGAAGAGTGAGTTCAAAGTCAAACTGCTACCGTTTATTGTTTTCTTATTTCTTCTAAGTATTCAGCGAACCCTGTTTGAACGCTCGGTCACACTAGAGACTAATTTTAGAAATATTTTGAAAAATAAATAAATAGTGGACAATTAGATATTTTATATGGTTTATTGTTCCTAAAATCTATAAAATACTAACACTAAGGTGTGAACTATTTTAATGTCTCAGTCACTAAGCCTATTCTCAGTCAGTCACATTTCATCAAAATCTTATGAACTCTGCTGCCATCTGGGGTCATAGGTAATAACGGCAGGATGTTTTTCTTCATTTTACGCCAGTAGACATTACTTTACGGTAAGTGTCCATTACTAGCGGCAGCATGGCGACTGCAGCAGCAGACAGCGGAGATGGACCTTCGTATGAAAGGGATGATAAATGTAAAGAAGATCGAGATGATAAACCGAGTCAGAGTTCAGCTAATGAACAGAATACAGAAGCGAAACCGGTGTGTCTCATAGTTCTAGGCATGGCAGGGTCAGGAAAAACAACTTTTGTGCAGGTAAGACTGACTTGAGACACATCAGTTAAATAAATTATACAATTAAGTAACTTAACGTTACTTGGTTCATTTAAGATTATGTCAGTGTTATGTGTGATAATTCTGATAAGGAAACCAAATTGTAAAAAATTCCGGTAGTTTAAACATTAACTTAAATCGATTTAAGATGGATATTGAATTAATTAATACTAATTTTTTATATATTGTTGTTTTAGAGGCTCACAGCTTATCTGCACTCCAAGAAAACTCCTCCATATGTCATCAATCTCGATCCTGCAGTTCATGAGGTCCCATTCCCAGCCAACATTGGTGCGTCACTGTTGCCCTTATTATCCCAGTAAACGGTACTGGTTCTCGTACCGGAGCAGGTGCCTTCGGGAACTTGCTTTTGCCTGTTTACACGTAATAAGTGTGTTATTTAGCACTATGATAATAAAATAAAAGATAATCTATTTTATAATACTGAATCACTTTTTGGTTTATAAATGTTTGGATGTTAAATACATTCTCAACTTTTAACACTCATAACACTCCATAGTTAATTTATTTCAGTGCCTTTATGCCAGCACAAGCTGTGTTTGATGTCATTTATTCATCAACATTTACTTCCTGATATGCACACAGAATTTCAGAATGGGCACTGGAACAGCACTTGCTGATATGAATGTAGCAGTGAAATTTCACTCAGGGTTAATTTATTGATTAAAACACTGTTATTGTTATGGATAAATATTCATGATTGGTTAGTGGCATTTTAATAATTACATTAATGTCAAAGATTAAGTCTGATTGTGCTTTTCTTTACAGATATCAGAGACACTGTCAATTACAAGGAAGTCATGAAACAGTATCCTTTCAGTGTGAAAATATGTGTCTTGTGCTGTCTACCATTATTATCGTGCATATTTTCACCAGGCATGGGCTGTTATTTGACGTATTTTACTAAACCTTTAAACCACATAGACTTTTACAACAGATTCGAACTTGTTCACAACTTGACGTATCAGGTTAAGAAAGGGTTAAGGTTTTGGATTTCCAAGCCTGGAAAAGTTGGGTATATTAACATTTTCATAGTGCTTTCTTTAGTATATAATGCAGTTATACTCTTCTCTAAAATTTTATTTTAGCTAGACATTGCTCTTAAAGGGATAGTTTTTATCCCTTTTCATTTACTCACTCTCAAGTTGTTCTAAACCTGTATGAATTTCTTCTGCTGAACACAAACACAGATATTGTAAAGAATGTCCATAACCAGTCAGATGACGGTAGCCATTGATTTCCATAGTATATATATTTTTTCCAAAATATGGAAGTTTGGAAAAATGTGAGTGTGTGTAAATGTTAGTGCATTTACTAGTGCCCTTTAATTAGTGCATTCTCAGTGAATTACAAATGACTGGAAAAAGTCAAAATTCCAAGGTCAAAACGTGTAGTAGTATCCATAGTTTGATTTAATTTCATCTGAGTGGATTGTCGTTGACTCTAAGACAGATATGGTTTAGGTCCAAATGGAGGAATCGTCACTGTCTCTGAATCTGTTTGCAACACGATTCGAATCAGGTAGAGCTGCATTTCAAGAATCTAATAGATGTCACTGTTTTACTCATTCTCTTCCTCTGTTCTAATTTACCATTTCTCTGTCGCCTTTTAGGTCATGAAGTTTATTGAGAAAAAGCAAAGTAATCACCAGTAAGTTTGTGTTCATTTCTCTAGATGTGATGATATCTGTGTCTTTTTATCAGTGCTGCTATTGCATGTGTGAATCATTGTGTGTGTGTGTGCAGGTATGTTTTGATTGACACTCCTGGACAAATAGAGGTGTTTACATGGTCGGCATCTGGAACTATTATAACTGAAACACTGGTACTTCACTGTCATTCACGCTTAGCAATGATATTGCATTTGTATTTGGACATTTTGAATATAAACACAAGGTTTGTTTTCTAGGCCTCTTCTTTTCCCTGTGTGGTTATTTATGTGTTGGATACGTCTTCGAAGTGTGAATCCGGTCACCTTCATGTCCAACATGTCTACGCCTGCAGGTCGAGCAGCTCAAGAATTACTTAATGTATATTGGTTATGCAATATCTATGGAAGCTTGTTTCCACCACCGAATTAAATTCACTCTACAGCGATCTGTCACAATACATTAAAGAGCCACAAAACGGTATTTGTCCTGTCTGTCAGCGTGTTGTCAGTCTCCTCTTGCTTTGTGATGTATTTTCACCACGTGAGAACATGGTGTGGCGTGAGAGCGGTGTAGCTTGTCGGACATTTAGACAGTAATTAAGGGAGGGCGGGTCTTTGCGAAACAGTCAATTGTGAGATATAAACTCACAATTGTGAGAAATCAGATTCTTAAGATATTAATTCGCAGATCAAAATTGTGAGATAAAAAGTTGCAATTAACTTTTTCTTATTTTGTGGCAGAAACAAGCTTCCATAAATGTCTCTTGAGATTTTAAAGTCTGCAGAAAATGAATGTAATGTAAAGCAGAATATTTAAGTGACTTGCTGAATTCTCAGTGTTATATTCACGCTGTGTTATGTCACGATTTCAGTAGATCTTACTGAAATGTCTTGTTTTCCTTTAGCATTCTCTACAAGACCAAGCTACCATTTATAGTTGCCATGAACAAGGTAAGAAAATGCTGTCATCCCAATATTTTGTGGTCAATCAATACGGATATTTAACTGCAAATACTGATATCTAGAAGCATGACAATATGCATTCAAGTGAAATTTATTTATATTAATTTAAAATTAATTATACATGTATAATGTTAATATGTAAATAAATATGAACACATTTACTAATATTTATTGATTACATTTAAATAAAGTTGATAATATTAATGGTACTATTTATAATTGTAAATAGGTTTAATATGAATAAATTCACTTTTCAAAAAAATTATTATTGGTGGATAACACAATCTCGTCCATCAGCATATTTTTTTAAACAGTATGTTTTAAATATAACAAATCAGTGTAAGTGTTTTGTTTTACCTTTATCAGACTGACATCATTGATCACAGTTTTGCAGTGGAGTGGATGCAAGACTTTGAGGTGTTCCAGGACGCTTTGAATCAGGAGACGTCTTACGTTAGTAACCTGACCCGCTCTATGAGTCTCGTTCTGGATGAATTCTACACCAACCTGAGGGTGAGTTTAAAGCCATAGTCCAGTAAACTGCCTACTTGCATGCATTCAGCGTGAGACTCACGCTATTGACACTTTTCACATGCTCGCGTATGAAGGTAAATAATAGCAAAACTTGAGAGCATGTAGATGTGAATTTGAGAACTTGGACAACAAATATACTTGTACGCAAAATTTTACACTTACAGCTCCGATGTAAAATCCTGTAAAAAGGGGGCGCAAAGGAGTCGAAATGGGATGACTTGTATGCAATGATGTCATAAAACCCGCATCCTTGGGATTTTTTTTTTTTTTACATCTATAAGCTATTTGAGTGGCATGTACCACTGAATGTTTTGTAATGCCAGTGCTATTGTTGTTTATCTTGAAAAGTTTCAAACTGCCCATTCTAGGAAAGACATGAAATAAATATATCATTAGTAGCATCTGTTACTGTAAACCTTTATTTTAGCATGATGCTGCATTGACTCACGCCTGTAGGTGTCAGTATAAGTAAGTGTACATGGCCAGCGCAAGACTCTCATCTGTGGATTTAATATTTCAAGTTAGTTTTAAATTCTAAAATGTACAGGTTGTTCTGTAAATGTTTACATTTTGACTATTTTTACAGAATTATTCTGGCAACCACAGCTTTCAGTTTTGTTTTGTTTCTGTAAAATTGACAGGTATTATGAGCCATGCTTATGGGGAAGCTTACCTTGGCTAGAACCTCAACCATCAATAAAAAAAGCAATACATGAACATAGATTTATGGCTTTCTCAGTGTCTGAAATGTATTGTTGGGCTTTAAGGTGACAGTTGCAATAACTCTTTTTTGACTTAAGTTTTTTCCTCTCAGTTCAGTGCTTATGCAGGAACGTTTCTTTGTGTCCTGTAGGTTGTCGGTGTGTCTGCAGTGACAGGTTCTGGGCTTGATGAACTGTTCGTACAGGTTGCAGATGCTGCTAAAGAGTGCGAAACGTACGTATCCCAACACTCTGTATAATTATGAAATTCTAACTTAAGCTCAGACTATAGAACTTCAGTGGCTTAAGTTTGTCTACCAGTGCTGTTATCATTTAATATCGGTAAATCGTTAAAACTTATTAAAGGGATAGTTCACCCAAAAATGAAAATTATCCCATAATTAACTCACCCTCAAGTCATCCTAGTTGTATATGACATTCTTCTTTCAGACGAATACAATCGGAATTATATTAATTTTACAACTGTTAGAAACATTAAAGAATATTTTAAAAAATAGAATGCCAAAGCACAGAAACATCTTAAGCTGGATTGTAATGGTCAAAAGTTAAAGTAGACAGTAGACACCCATTAAAGAAACACTCTGACATTTTGGGACTTTAGCTTATTCACCATATCCTCCAGAGTTAGATAAGTCCACATATCTTTTTCATCTCCGGGCGTGCTGTAACTCTGTCTGACGCACCCACTGCTAGCCTAGCTTAGCACAAAGACTGGACGTAAATGGCTACAGCTAGCATACTAATCCCAAATAAGTGACAAAATAACGCAAACATTTTCCTATTTACATGTTGTGATTTTGTATAGTCACAGAGTGTACAAATAACAAGGTCATATGAGACACAACCATCTTATAACCGTATAAATATTCAGAACTATATACTCGAGACGCACTGTGGTGAGGAGCAGATCGAGTTCGTTCAGAGTTGGAGTAATTAAATCAGCAATTACTAGATAGTAAAAGCATAGTTTACAGTCATGGGTGTTCGTTGTATTGTAGCTGCAACAATAAGACAGGGGAAACCGGGTGATACCATGATGACAACAGTTCTCTCAACATAATACTGAAAAATATATCAAAAATAAATAATAAAATAAAATATTTTCGGGGTTTATTTTTACAACCTACAGAGAACGTAATCGCCCACGGTTATTTAAGCCAAATGCTCATTCCCTGCATCCCCTCTCATTCCCTTTCTTTTTGGGTTTTATTTCATAACCTAAAAGCCCCTTTCCACCAAAGCAGTTCTTTGTGTTTCGACAGCCAAAGTACCGGTTCTCGGCCAGGAGAACTGGTTCCAAAGCGGCACCAACTCTTTGCTGGACTAGAACTGTTCTTTTACCTCGTCATGCTTACGTAGGAGGCTGGGGCGGGTTTAGATGTGTTCTAAACATCTTTTCTGACCATAATAAAGTTTCGCAAAGCCAAGAGAAACATTTGCATAAACACCGATGGAGTCCGCCTTTGTAATTGCTATGCTTGAAGTTAACGCAAGCGTTTCTATTTTTGTAATTTTTTTATTGAAGACATTATAAGCAAAAAAGAAAACTTACCAGAAAATATTACATATGAAACGAAAAGATTTAAAGACTTTACATATTTCAATTGTTTTTAAACACTTCTTGGTACACGAGTTTGATATAATCCCAAAGTAATGTTGTACTTGCAAGTGTTTCTAGCTAAGACGTATGGCGACGTTAACAGTGACGCAGCGGCGTCGTTCCCTGGGCGCTCCGAACAAACTTTGAACCAGCACCAGTTCCGAACCAGTTCTTTTTTTGGTGGAAAAGGGGTAAAAGAGAACATTTCCTGTTATTTTTAGGTTTTATTTTTGTAACCATGTAAATTAATTAAAATGTTGCAGATGATACCAATAGGCTACAAATTGCTGTAATATTTTTAAACAAACTATATAATGCTCGGACACCTCGATCTGTCTTGCCCATTGTCGAGCGCTTCATGTCGTCTCATCTGAAGGATGCTGCTCTTTGACAGTGGAGTGTCCCATCACTATTCTGGGGTGTTAGGACCCACAGACCACATGGTGAGCACTCCTAGTGGCCTCACTAACACTTCTTCCAGAAGCAACCCTGGTTTTCCCATCCAGGTACTGACCAGGCTCAACCCTGCTTATCTTCAGTGGACAACCGGTGTTTGGCTACAGGGTGATATGGCTGCTGGCAATATATAGGCAATATACACTCACCGGCCACTTTATTAGGTACACCTGTCCAACTGCTCAGAAACTGCTAATCTACTGGGATTTTCACACACAACCAT
The DNA here is from genome assembly GCA_030378365.1 of Hybognathus amarus. NCBI lineage: Eukaryota > Metazoa > Chordata > Actinopteri > Cypriniformes > Leuciscidae > Hybognathus > Hybognathus amarus. Next base: position 82,173 of record JAQIUQ010001681.1, on the reverse strand, counting down.
CTCTAGGGTTTACAGAGATGGTCCGAGAAAGAAAAAACATCCAGTGAGCGGCAGTTCTGTGGGCGGAAATGCCTTGTTGATGCCAGAGGTCAGAGGAGAATGGCCAGAGCTGGTTCGAGCTGATAGAAGGGCAACAGTGACTCAAATAACCACCCGTTACAACCAAGGTGGGCAGAAGAGCATCTCTGAACGCACAGTACGTCGAACTTTGAGGCAGATGGGCTACAGCAGCAGAAGACCACACCGGGTGCCACTCCTTTCAGCTAAGAACAGGAAACTGAGGCTACAATTTGCACAAGCTCATCGAAATTGGACAATAGAAGATTGGAAAAGCGTTGCCTGGTCTGATGAGTCTCGATTTGTGCTGCGACATTCGGATGGTAGCGGTCAGAATTTGGCGTCTACAACATGAAAGCATGGATCCATCCTGCCTTGTATCAACGGTTCAGGCTGGTGGTGGTGGTGTCGTGGTGTGGGGAATATTTTCTTGGCACTCTTTGGGCCCCTTGGTACCAATTGAGCATCGTTGCAACGCCACAGCCTACCTGAGTATTGTTGCTGACCATGTCCATCCCTTTATGACCACAATGTACCCAACTTCTGATGGCTACTTTCAGCAGGATAATGCGCCATGTCATAAAGCTGGAATAATCTCAGACTGGTTTCTTGAACATGACAATGAGTTCGCTGTACTCAAATGGCCTCCACAGTCACCAGATCTCAATCCAATAGAGCATCTTTGGGATGTGGTGGAACGGGAGATTCGCATCATGGATGTGCAGCCGACAAATCTGCGGCAACTGTGTGATGCCATCATGTCAATATGGACCAAACTCCCTGAGGAATGCTTCCAGCACCTTGTTGAATCTATGCCACGAAGAATTGAGGCAGTTCTGAAGGCAAAAGGGGTCCAACCCGTTACTAGCATGGGTACCTAATAAAGTGGCCGGTGAGTGTAGATATACGTTAGAAGATGAATAAATGGTTTTCTACAAACAGTTGATATGTTTTACTGTCTTTACAGTGAGTATCGCCCTGAATATGAACGTCTGCACAGAGAGCTGGTGAGTAATTCGCTGGTGTGGGCTAATGTACTAGTCATGAATCAACTGGTCTTGTCTTGCAAAAGTACATATTTTTGAAAGGCAAATAAAAATTGCACTAGCATGTCCCCTTTTGGGTCCATGGAGAAAGGTCAAGTCTGACTGTTATTAATTCTTTCATCTCATCTCACAGTCTGAAGCTCAGAGTCAGAAACAACAGGAGCAGTTGGAACTGCTTCGGAAAGACATGGGAGCAGTTCCCATGGAAACTGCAGCTCCTACTGGTACATTCATTCAGAACGGTCACGTATGTTCATTCAAAAATAAATATATTTGAAAGTCATTAGTCAACTTTGAACTCTTCACATATAAAAGATCTGATCTTTAGATGAGAATAAAACAATGACCGTGTCCTGAACAGTAGTCTGTTTGAAAGATGTCTTTAAAATAAGTTTGGAATAGAGTGGGGGTAAGATGTGTGGGAACACTACAGTACTGTTTTAAAAGTTTGGGGTGAGTAACATTTTTTGTTTGTTTTTTAAAAGAAGTCTCTTATGCTCACAAAAAATAGAGTAAAAAGAATGCTATTGTATTAGTGAAATATTATTTCAATCTAATGTAATTGTAATTTTAATACAATTTTTTGTTCCTGTGATCAAAGCTGAATTTTCAGCATCATTACTCCAGATTTAGTGTCACATGATCCTTCAGAAATCATTCTATTATGATGATTTTCTGCTCTTTATTCTAAACAATGCAACTTAATATTTTTGTGGAAACTTTTTTTTAGAAAGTGGAAAAGCAATTGTAACATTGTAAATGTCTTTAAATTGAATGCATCATTTAAATGCATCCATTGCTGAATGAAAGTATTAATATCTTCTGAAAACGATAGTGTGTTTTGATATGTTGTCTGCATTTAGCTTGACTTTGAGGGTGAAGCTAACCTTCATTAGCTTTGTTTAAAAAAAATGTATATGCCTTTGTTATTTTTTTTTGTTTAGAAGCCCCAGATCTTGGTGGGCCGAGCAATCTCATCTTTAACCGAGGCAACCCAGATGAAGCTGAGGAAGACACAGACAGCGATACTGATGATATCGATCACGCAGGTGAGGGGGATACTTCAAATGGTTCATTTCCATAATCACTCCTAGGCCCCGTCCACACGAAGACGCGTTTCGCTGGATCCGTATACATTTTTATACGTATTGCTGTTTCTGTACCACACAGATCCGGCGTTTTGGGAGAGTGAAACCGCTATTTTTTGAAACCGGGTCCCAAGGTGGATAAATCTGAAAACGACACCTTTGCGTTTTCGTGTGTACGGGCAATCCATATTCAGGGTTCCCACGGGTCCTTGAAATCCTTGAAAGTTTGTGAATCTGAATTTTTTGTTTTCAAGGCCCTGGAAAGTTCTTGAAAGTAAACATACATAGATACAGGTCCTTGAAAGTGCTTGAATTTATTTTGTGCAAGAAGTTTTCTGAAAAAAAAAAAAAATCCATATTATTCTCTCTGGTCCGCTAATGTGTTATTTCGCCAACACTCCGACTCCGTGGCCTATGCACACCAGCTTGCTTGATTTATGTTAGTTACGTGCATTTACACGTTAAGTCCAAAGGTTAATGCTGCGTCCAATTCGCATAGTGTTTCCCGTGTAAGGCACTTTGTGTTTTACTTTGCCATGACATTCACATGTGCACGAAACCACAATGATGGCACCTTGACATTTCACAGACACACCAAAAAGAAGATTACAAAGAATTTTTGTCCCTTATTTAAATGTAAAATGATGCGTTCCGTATCAAATCAGTCCGGACTCGAATTTGTCCATAGACAGTGGATTTGTCCTGTAACTTATATTGACCCAGGTCCCAGACATTAATTTGGTGGTTAATGCAGGTTTGCGTCTTTTTTCCCATAGTGACAGAGTCTAGAGAACATGCGCTGTACACCGGCGTAATGCACTGTTTTTTTTTAAACCATGTCGAGCTCACGTCCTCTACAGATCTGAAAATAGGTATCAATGGGTGTCCAGTAATTAATGACGTAAAGTTGAACTGCACAGTTTAATTTACTCACGCGATGGGGTGGATTTCTGACAGTTGCAGTAACAGACAAATCTGTGCATTTAAATATGTAAGGCAGATTGTTTTTTTGTTTTTAAATCTGGATAATCTCTTATTGTCAGAGCTTGATAGACAGGTATCTATTATATTTGTAGATGTTATTAGACAGATTAATTCATAAATTATAATTAATGTTATTTTATTAATTTATCATTTATAAATATTAAACATGCTAAATAAATGATGATCCTATCTGTCATACACAATTTATGGCATTTAAAAAAGTTTTAAAAAGTGCTAAATTATTTCAATAAAAATGGGACAATAATTACGTAATAATGTAGTCATAATTTAAGTAGTAAATAAATACTAATAAGGCACGCCAACATATACAACATAGAAATAAATAAAATTATAGGATACAAAATATTCTTCAGTTTTATGCAAAACATAAATGCTACAAATGGAATATCAGATCTGTCATATGGCAAAAAAAAAAAAAGCCAAAAAAAGCTTTTTTGCCTAGTTGTTTGACAGATGAAAACTGTAACAATGTATCTTGCATATACACGATGTATTTTCCTTCCTCTCTCACTTGAAATGTGTCCCCACATTAAGTCCTTGAATTTGAGGGTATTGGACCTGGAAAGTCCTTGAAAGGTCCTTGAATTTGATGTTAACCAAGGTGTGGGAACCCTGCATATTTTTGTGAAACGATGCTGTCATCACCCCACGTGTCGACTTGTCACAGACAACAACAACTGCTGAACTGCTTGTATAAATAATACTATAGCCTAATGTAATGCGGCAGAAACTTCTGAGCCTCTTGTATTCCTTTATTTATTATTTACTTGAATGTTTTTTTTAGGCCTATACTTTTTCTTTCGTATGCTGCTTGTCTGTTGTCTGGTAAAGACATTTCGTATTTTATAGGGATGGGGATTTAAAGCAAAAATAATATTTAACGAATCAATGGAAATTATTTGATTATTTTGGAACTAAAATAATCAGGGGTGCAAAAAATAATCAGGGGTGCAAAAAAAAATAAGGTGCAAAAACGCACCCTAATTTTCTACTCATTCGACATTAAATTTCTCTGTAGGTTAAGCGTAGGCTACGTGTTATATCCATTAAGAATGTTTTCCGTTTAATATTATATGTTATTCTTTTATTGAATCTATGTTGATAATGAAAAGTGAACCGCGTGCATATGTGCAATAGGCTATATTGGAAGACCTAATTTTGACCACATTAAGTTTTGTTTTGTATAAAGCCCTTCTTTGAAGTGAAATTCGTTTTTTTTACAATTTTAACTTTATTTTAATAAATGTTTCATCAACAAGTTACCTGGGTTTAATAAATAAGAAGCAAATATAGCAGACAATAGCCATAATCAGGACGTGCATGCCCCGTCACGAAATAACTTGCATTGCTCGTGAACTGGAGCTCGTCTCATAAATGAACCGAAAACTCAGAAATATATAGAAATCTTGAAATGGCTACGTTTAAACAACATCGACAAACAACAATTAAAAACGAACAGAAACAGATAGGCTACTCTCTCTTATAGCCTAATCCGTATGAAGTGCATTAGCCTACGTTACTCCATAGGCGCGTTCACAATACTGTGAAGTGGCGAGTCAGCAGCATCATCAACTTCCTCTTTTCAGTCAAGAATGACACAGAAAACATTAGTTTATTAATAACCAATTAAAATGTCTATATTTGACACATTCGTTACTTTTGCCGGTCTTTGTGGCAAGCTTTCTGAGTCCGCTAACTAATCGAATATCTTGACTCCCTATTTTGTACCAGGCAATTTATGGTTGTTCAATAAAGTTCTTGGTAAAAAAGAAAATAAGCAACTGTGCATAATATTTCATAGCCTTTTATTTTACTGCCTACAGCGCGCAAGGTTTTATGCGCATGCTCTAAGTCTTCTTCTCGCATTTTTAGTGGATATCTATGGCAGAATTACAGCGCCGCATACTGGTCTGGGATGTCTACTACATCGTTTTCAGTTGGGTTTCGTGTGGACGCAGATATTTTTCAGAGACGCCACAGTGTTTACGGACTTTTTTTAAAACAAAGAAAAATAATATCGGATAGGGGAAGCTCTGGCTTCAGTGTGGACGAGGCCTGTAACACCCTTGTTTATGACATCACATTTCCCCATTGATTCTTTTAACAGTCACAGAAAGAAAGTAAAGAGGCCGGTGCTTCGGGAACTTCCTGAAGGAGAGAAGAGAAGTAGTGCAGGTGCGCAACAGGGAGTCAAAGTGAGGGCTCGGTCACACATTTGAGTCTGACCCCTGAACTTTGTATCCACTTCCTTAACTTTGAAAGACTCCAAAATAGATTTTGGTGGCTAATGAAGGGCCGTTTTCACTGAATCTGCTACAGTTGTAGCTGCCTGCACGTCCTGCTGCCACATCATCAAAGCCTGCGCTGAGATTTCAGAATGGCAGATGACTAAATTTGTATTGGAACGTAACAAGTGTTGCATCACTGCATTAGTTCAAAACCAAACATCGGCATATTTTGTCTTGTGTCTCCATTGAGCATGTTATTGCACAAAGAAAATAATGTGTTTTTTCTTTTGCATCATATATTTATGTACGTTCTACAATTTTATTTGTTTGTTAAAAACTCATAACAACCTAGAACAGAATTTGAAAATCTGAAATTTCTCTTTTAAGGAATGGACTCCTATACCTATACAGTTTGCATTTCTATTATGGTAAATAAAATATTTTTATACATACAGTATACAAAATCAGCCTTGCTTGAAACTTTCTGCTTTGTCTTTTCATAATGCTGTGTTCATGTGCTGAGATGGTAGGTGGGCAGTAGTGGTTTGCAGCCAAATAGCAGAGGGATCCAGTGGGTGTAGTGAGACCGTGGGATTCAAAAATCATGCCTGCAGCCTCTCCGTTTCATGAATTATGTTTCTTGTAGACCTTCACGTGTGTGAAATACCACTCTGCAAAACCTTCATCTTTCATTCTCTTTGAATGTGATCTGAGTATTGGAGAGGCAATAGAGATTCACCTTATGGAGGAAATTACTCAAACATTTATTTTCTACGCTATCATGACTAATTGTTACAGTGATTCAAAGTGCCTAATTCACACTAATTCATACAACCTCACTCGTACAAACTTTATATCGATTTGTCGCAAACCCACGTGATGGGTAGGTTTAGGGTCGGGGTCAGGGTAGGTCATTTGTACAAATTCATATCGAATTGGCCAATTCGTACAAATATGTACGATTTATCAAAAACGTAGTGACGTCATTACGAATTATCATACGAATTAGCCATCCTTGTAAAATTTTTACGAATTCTCGTGAGTTCGGGTTGACTGTCTTTCTTTCACAGAACAGGTTGCTTGAAGGACTTTAAAATTTTCTGAAATTGCAGGTTGTTGAATTATTAAGCACTTGCTTTAAAATCTGCTTAAATGTCCTTTAGATGGATGCAATCAAAAATGGTATGTGTTTTGATAGTATCTATCTAAATGCATTTAAGCACATCTTAAATATTTGTGCATTTAAGGGAGTAGTTCACTTTAAAAAAAAAAAAAACTTTTGCTGATAATTTACTCACCCCATGTCATCCAAGATGTCCATGTCATTCTTTCTTCAATTGAAAAAAAAATTAAGGTTTTTGATGAAAACATTCCAGGATTTTTCTCCATATAATGCACTTCAATGAGAACCAAACTGTTCAAGGTCCAAAAGACACTTTCAGTGCAAACTGTTCAAAGGGCTTTAAACGATTCCAGACGATGAATTCCACAGCAAACAATCGCTCACTTAAAAAAAGAAAAAACAAAGTTTAAGTTTTTTAAGCTCATGGTTCTGTGATGCGCGTTTGTGACTTTCCTGTTAAAACTCGTTCATCAAAATTAACGAATCTTTTCCGAGTCAATTTGCAAAAGTTTTTTTTAAGTGAACTACTCCTTTAAATTGCGTATGCATTTGGATTACCCAGTTTTAACATAAACTGATGCATATTTGTCAGTCATACATAAACTTAAAAGAAATCATGGCACAGTTGAGCCATTTGCATCTATTTTATTTTATGTAAATAATCATATTTTCAAAATGCACTTATTCAGATTGCTTAGTCTTTTTATATTGTGAAAATTAAACGTTTTATTTAAAACACTTTGTTTATTCATTCTTTTACAGAAATCGTACATGTTTCCTTACTACCAGTTTAATTTACTGGATATATGACTGACAAAATATGCAGCAATTAAGCTTGTTAGTTTATGGGGGTGGATAGATGGGTAGGTAGGAGGATGGATAGGTGGATTGATGGATGGATGGATGGGGGTTGGATTGATGGGTAGGTAGGTGGATGGATGGATGGATGGGTGGGTAAGTAGGTGGAAGGATCACTCTACAGACACTGTGGCTCACATTGGTTTACGTTTTCATTACATTCAAGTTTATACGATTCAAATATATCTCACATTTAAGTCTAAATATTTTATGAGGACACAGTATTCAAAATTCTGGTTTGCTCTGGTTTACATTTTCTTTACATCCAAGTTGTGCAGACTCTAACTTTACTCTGTGAGTTTCTAGAATAGAGTAGCCTAGTCGTGAAGCGATACATGCACGCTTTCCCTGTGTGGGTGACTCATCACATTATAAAGCGTGTAGGTTGTGTGGCAAACTGGCAGATGCCTTTGGATTTTCACAGAGCGTGAGTCACTATGTGGTTGAGGTTACGAGAGCTACATCTCAACACCCTTTCTTGCTGCCGCCACACACATATAAATGCTCTTTTGCTAAACAAAGAGAGAAATGATGAATTGAATGGAAGCGGGAAGTGTAGGACGCCTACTATAATTGCATGTCTGGAAGGAAGGACATTGCCTGGCAAGATCCAAAAGTCAGTCATAACTGTTTTTTACCAGTTTTATCGATATTAATGGTCAAAGAACTGCATGAATGCTAGTATGATGCTTTCCCAGCTAGACAATAACCAAACCTGTTACTATTGCTTATTGAAAAACCTGAGTGACAAACTACCATACTATTTTATCAGTATGCAGTATGTACATATATGATGCATGTGTAGGTGTTTATTGCATACTGTGTTCTATATACAAAAAATAATGCCTAATATTTTAGAAATAGAATGTGAAGTGGTACACACTTTGCAGCAATGTGTCCAACATTGTCGCATGACCTCATTTTGTGCATACTTACTATTAAGTATAGTACTCGGAACATTTCTGCATTATGAATAATGTATGTTTGTGAATATGCACAAAATACACAGATGACTATGCTTTCCCAAAATTTACAGTATACAACAGTGTGCACTGGATACTGTTTTCCACTGCATTGTGTTTAACTTGACCATTATTCTCATTATGATGACTGAACACTGTTCAGTGAACAGTAAACAATATCAGCTCTAATATTTAGGGCCCAAGCCCTGAAGGGCGAAGGCCCTATTGTTTTCCTTCCGATTATTTTTTTTTTTTTTTTTTTTTCTAGCGACTATTCGGGCACTTTTGGGGCCCTTAACATGCTCGAAAACTCTTGAAACTTTGCACACGGGTCAGAACCCGCGGCCATCAGAGCCGGGCTGAAGATGGTACCCGGGCATGGCAGGGGGCTCGACAGCGCCCCCTGGAACGTGGTCCGAACACTTTGTCCATAACTCAAACACGCTTGTGTGTAATAATATGAAACCCGGTACACATGTCGATCTCATCGTTTCATCTATACCTCACACTCTTAATTTTTACCCCAGCCCAACAGGAAGTCAGATTTTTGATGTATTTTGAGAAATACATCAAATTACATCGCATGTGTTTACCAATCACCACCAAACTCGGTGTGCATGAAGTCAAGACATTGAGGATGCTCAATTCCAGACGGATTTTTGATATCTCGAACGGTTTGGCCATGGCGAGGAAATTAATTTTATGACTAAAAAAGGACACATAAAATGTGTTATAACTTTGCTCGTTTTACCTATAGTCACAAAACTTGCCATGTATATTGTTCTTGTCAAGCCGATCAACTTTCAAATTAACAGTAAGAAGCTCAGACCAAAAGAAAGTCAGATATTGTAGTTTAAATGTGTATTTTGTCTCTCTCTTGTCTCTTGTCTGTCTCTGTGAGGGAGGGGGGGTTGCTGGTGTCCGTGTTTATGTGTGTGTGCGTGGGTGTGTGTGTGGCTGACTGTAGATTTTTCCTGCAAGTCCTTGTCTTTTTGCATAACAACTTTGTATTTTTTTTTAAATGACAAAATATGCATATAACCCTGATCTTTTAAATGTATAGTTTGGTTTAAATAAAAGTAAGATAAATTGGTAAACTACAAATTGGTAATTGAAGCTGAATGAATTTAAATCCTCCCAAAGCTGGGGCTACATTTTTGCACATCGTGCAGAATAACCCTAAAGGCACCAAGGTGGCGGTGCCACCGGCTTATATATATATATATATATATATATATATATATATATATATATATATAGAAAATATATGATATGAAGGGCCAAAGCCGGCGGTACCGCCACCCCGGTGCCTTTAGGTAACTAAAGGCACCGGGGTTGCGGTGCCACCGGCTTGGGCCCGCAATCGCTGCTCGCAGCTATATTTGATATTTGTTTCTTGTTTTATTAAATTAGGCTAGCAAAATTAAGATATTTTGACACAAAATTGGATTACAAATACAAAACATCCGATTTAATGTCTGAGATGACAGCTAAACCACTAAATCCTGAATTAAGTTTGGTAGTCTGCTATATTCCAAATTTAGATATGATTTGTTCTGATTTAATTAAAGTCACCATGAAATCTAAACTCACATTTTTTACATTTTATGGAGTATTTCAGTTTAAATTATTTATCTTTTTTTGTTTAAAGTTCATGTCAAAATCTTTAAACAAAAAAACGTCCCCTTCCTCTTGCATCTCTTCCATGAAAAGACTATTGCAACTTCAGTTTCATACTGAGTTGCAGAATAACCAATATTGTGACTGAACATCAAACATGCAATGTAGTGGTGAAATAAGTAGCATACAACTGTTAATTACATTATTATGTTTATTATAACATTTATTGTGTTATTGTATGTTGCTTCACTGACTGAAATAGTAGATCCTGTACACAATGCAGTACATTGGAATTCCATTTGCAGCATAGCTGTTGTTTTATCTTTTTATGTGATGTCATCTTTTGTTCTCTGCTTAGTGCTAGTAAACAGCATGTGGATTGGTTTGACCGTAAGTCCCGGTCAGAGAGATACTGACGACCCGAGTTAAAAGCTATGAGTCATGCAGCACGCGACCATTAGAGTGATGTCATGTCCTGAGTTTAGAGCCTGCAGATACAGTATGACCTACTCTCTCACATCACACTCTCCAGAGCGCTTCACACCTAGAATACACAATCAGATCACACAAAGCTTTGACTCAGTGGTTTAAATGCTAAGTGCTTTACAGCTACAAATGGTGGCTAATGCATTGGCATGTTCGGATGTGCATTGAATATTGGAACTTCAAATGAAAAGTTAAATTGTAGTTGTCACACCGTTAATATTTCTCATGCTAGATTTAATTTTGAAAAATCCGTTTCTGTACATGCACTAATCTTTATGTCTTGGACACAAAAAAAAGCAAATGAGTTATTGAACAAGGCACTGATTACACATTGATATTGTTGTTAATGTTTGGTTCTCTTTGGTGTTTTATTTGTATTATATGCTATTTTAAATGTGTTGTAGTGTTATTTAGTTTATACTAAATGTTTGTAGTATACAACAAAAAATTAATCAAAATTAAAACAATTACAAAACATGGAATTCATGAAACAGAAATAGAAGAATAACAAAACGTTTGACCAACCTGTATAAAATTTCAACATTTAAGACATGTTGCCACAACATAAATCAACTTAGTTCAGCTACACATTTGTTGACCTTTATGTATGGCATTGTGGACAGTTTTTGAAACCAAAATACAAGTTCACTGCTAGGACAAAAACAAGCATTTTGTGCATTTTCGACTCAAAACAATGCATGTCTATGAATTATTCACTGTTTTGCACTGTATTATTCAGGAGGGGTGTGTCAGAATGATCTCATCACAATATGTTCTAATATAAATCAACGGGCACACCGTAATGTACCTCTTAAGGAAAGTGTGTCCATCTGTCATTCTATCACAAGCCATTAGACTGATGTGTTACTGATGTCGAAATTTTCCACTGAACTGCAGCTCTGCAATATACAAAATACTGTGTATTTTACTGAGTACACTGTAAACAAATATAATTTCATGATTTGTAATCACAACATTTTTTCTTTTTTCAGATCAACTTAAATAATTTATGTAGTTCAGATAACATCATATTTTGAGTTTCTGAAGATTAAATCTATCTCCTTCATTGTATTAACTCAATTTTTCTATTTCAATGAACTTAAAATTGTAAGGCAACCAGGTTACTTCATTTTTTAAGTTAAACCAACCATTTTTTTACAGTGTACAGATGTATGTACAAAAGTATATGACAACAAACTGTACCTTATTAGGCATAATGTAGTAGAAAAGAATTTGAATCACAATCAATCATTTGAAAGTTAGCATTTTCTTTATTTATAGAGAATATATAGCATCATATGTAAACAGCGTGCATGTAAACACTGTTCAAAAGTTTACTGTCGGTAAGATTTGCAAGTCTCTTATGAGCTCCGAAGACTGCAAATATGTGATCAATAATACAGAAAAAATAGCAGTAATATTGTGAACTAATATTACAATTTAATATAACTGTTGTCTATTGTAATATATTTTAAAAAAGTAATTTATTCCTGTGATCAAAGCTGAATTTTCAGCATCATTACTCAACATTATTCTTCACTCTTCAGTGTCACATGATCCTTTAAAAATCATTCTAATATGATGATTTGCTGCTCAATAAACATTTTATACTTACCAATGTTGAAAATAATTTTGTTGCTTTATATTTTTGAGGATTGTTGGATGCAAAGTTCAGAAGAATGGCATTCAATTGAGATATAAATCTTTTGTAACAATTACAAATGTCTTTCACTGCCACTTTTAATCAACGTAATGTGTCCATGCTGAAAGAAAGTATTAATTTATTTTAGAAAAGTAGTGTGTGTGTGTATACACTACCGGTCAAAAGTTTAAGATCGGTAAGATTTTTTTTATGTTTTTAAAAGAAGTCTCTTCTGCTCACCAAGGCTGCAATTTTTTATAAAAAAAATACACAAAAAAACACAGTAATATTGTGAGATATTATGACAATTTAAAATGAACTTTTATGTTAATATATATTAAAATGTAATTTATTCCTCTGAAAAAAAGCTGAATTTTCAGCATCATTACTCCAGTCTTCAGTGTCACATGATCCTTCACAAATCACTCTAGTCTAAAAACATGTATGATTATTATCCATGTTGAAAACAGTTTTTTACATTTTTATTTCAGGATTCTTTGATGAATAGAAAGTTCAAAGAGACAGCTTTTATTTAATTAGATATCTTTTCTAACATTATAAATGTCTTTACTGTAACTTTTGATCAATGTAACTCATCCTTGATGAATAGAAGTATTGATTTCTTATTTATTTCCCCAAAAATAAAATACAAATTCTTACTGACCCCAAACTTTTTAAAGGGTAGTGATTAATGTAACAAAAGCTTTCCCTTTCAGATAAAAGCTGTTTTTTGAACGTTCTATTCATCAAAGAATCCTGAAATAAAAATGTAAAAAACTGTTTTCATAATCATACATGTTTTTGGAGCATAAAATCATCATATTAGAGTGATTTGTGAAGGATCATGTGACACTGAAGACTGGAGTAATGATGCTGAAAATTCAGCTTTTTTCAGGGGAATAAATTACATTTTAATATATATAAACATAAAAATTCTATATTTCACAATATTACTGTGTTTTTTTGTGTAAATTAAATAAATAACATGAAAACCATCAGTAAGGTCTGTGCTTGTATGCATGATTAGCTTCATCATCATCATCATCATTGCCTGTCAGGTCAGATGTGGACTGGAAACTGCATCATTCTAACTAGAGAATCCAGCGCACTGCTCCTGATTGGCTGGAAATGACATCATAGCAGGGTTACCATGTGATGATCAGGCTTTCCTTGCAGGCGCATTGTTTTCCTTCACTACATCCCCCACCTTTCTCTTCTCAGTCTTTCTTTAGTGCTCTGGTGCAGTTTCAATGCACCATTTACGAACAATTCCCATAATACACCCTACCTCTTTTCCCTCTGTCCTTCATTTCTCTGTTATTCAGTGTTAAGACCTCGTTTGCTGCATTTCTTGCTCTGTTGCCATGTGAAAAACCCTGTATGCAGGCACACGACTCTCCACCTATAGCAGACAGCTGGATGACATCATTGTCTCCCCTCCCCCTGCGGCCTCCTTCAGTGATCACATACCAAAACCAACGCTCCCCTCCAGTTCGTATGGGTGGGTGATCCTTTCTTGCACAAATGATGTGATCATATATCATTTACTGTATTATTATCTACTAACTTTTTTGCATAAACCCATATGGATTAAGTTCCTTTGTTCTATTCACCTAAGATGTTGTCTGTGGTCTAGGAGCCACTGGGAAATAAACTAGGTACAGTATGTTCTGTTCCACCTCATTCAACATCCATATCAGGACCGCTGGGAGTATTTCCACCTGACCCGGAGACCTCGGAACTGCAAACAGGCTCAAATAAGCACCGTTCACAAGTTCATCCTGCACATTTACAAATCCTGTTATCTAGAAACTATTCATCTGTGACATTAGAGATGGGACTTGGTTGTAAAATCAGGGTTTTCTACAAAATGAACGCTATGTTTGGCAAAGCTCTCTTTGGAATTGTGAAAACTCCAGTAGTGGACCAGAGCAACAGATGGGCCATTGACAGACTGTTCAAACAGGCCCGCATCCAGACGAGCATGTTGGCAAGGTTATTTTGTCACAGTCATCCACAAGACTCCAGCCATGAGTGAGTGAGAAGATGACACATAAATCCCAGTCCTCCTCCGTTTTTAGACTTGACATTTCGAGCAGCTCCCGAAACCAGACCGAACTGGATTAGCACACGATTCTGCGCGTAATTCAATTCTAAATTGAAATAACCTAAAAAGGAAATGCATCTTGATAGTTGCTCACAAATGTAAGATATAGAATATCTCTGTATCTTTCTAAAAACAAAAAAAATGCTGTTTTCTTATTAAATATACTACTAATATTACTACTTCTGCATAAAGCTGCATAATATGCCCTGTCCTTCTCTGTAATTATAACCAGTTTTCAACAAAGAGTTAACCACCCTCTATCTGCACTCCCAGCCATTCCAGCCCATCAGGAGCCTGCATCCCTCTCGAACCAATCACAGCGCTTGGAGGTGATGTCATGCTTTATCTAGCAGAGGTGGTGCTGATGCTGCCAGGTCGAGCATCCAAACAGCAGCAGACTGTCAGACTGAACGCAAGGAAAGACCCTGACAGAAGATCACAGCACGCTGTCGGTGAGTTAAGGTGAAATTGCACCTGTTATTTACTGTATTAAACCTTTGCAGGACAAAAGAAGACTGCTGATCTGTTGGACTAATGCACTTGAAGTTTTATCATCTATGGAAACTTCCATTTATTCTGTTTTTTTCTATGGCAGAAAGATTCTTAGATTATGTTGCACTGCAGATTTGCATGCTTGCTAGATTTAGATGTATATATAAATCATATATAAGCAAGAATTGTTGAGTTTGGCAACTGTTTAGTTTTAATATCACATCAGAAAGCAGTTTGGCTTGAGATCATGTTGGTCTAATGTATTGTGCATTGTGAAAAATAGGAAAGTGCATTGCTTGTTTAAAATGTGGGCAAAGTGTGCATTAGTCTGCGCTGAGGGTGGTTGTGAGAGGTGAGATTAGATGTTGGTGTGCAAAAGGCCACGGCCCCTTTATAGAGCGGCACAACCTCTGCTTTCAAAACACCAAGCGATTATTTCGATCAGAAAGCAGTGGGAGGTTCAGAAAATGACTTGCACAAATGCATGATGAACTTGTGTGTCTCTTGTTGAGCTCCAAAGCATGTTTTATTTATTACATCAGCTGTGTTGCTGGCATCAATAAAACAGGAGCTGATTTTGGGCTTTGTGTGCATGCAGTGCGACCTTCATGACTTTGGGAAAATGATGCATGTTCTTAAAGAATCAACATTTTGAATTTTCAAGTTGAAACGTTGAAAATGTCAGAAAGTTTCAAAGGTGTTAGCTGGTGCAGCGATGGTGAGCGTGGGAATTGAGGGGGCACGGCGAGGACAGAGGCAGGACGAACTAGAGAGAAGGATGAGAGAAGAAGCGTAGGCTGAGAGACGATCATCAACCCTGAACAAACCAGATTCATTTACGCGATACGATTGCCATCAAACACATTACCGCTGATTTTGTCTGTTCCTTGCTTGGTTTTTGTGGATTTGAATAGATTTGTTCTTGGTATGTGTTATACTTACACTGCAACAACAAAAAAAAATTCTTCACATTTTTCAACATCTAAAACAAGGCATTTACTTTGTGTAAGGAATTAAGACTTCTGGGAATGCATCTTAATTTTTTTAAATATTATTATTATTTTAAACAGTTTTATGTATTAACAAAATATTTTTTTTAGCTATGCTTAAAACTAAAAGTTAATGCAAAATGCTTAATCTGATGCTTTATTTATAATTTATTGCTTTATGATTTATTTAGTATAAATTGAGGAGCTTTTATATGAGGACAAAGACTGGATTCTGATTACATCATCGTTTCTCTCTCCTATAGGACCAGCTGAGTTTGAAAACGCCTTTGAGGACTCAGAGGAAGGAAAAGATGACTCTTGCAGGTACGTGTACATCCACCTGTTCTTTCACATGAGATTTTTGAGCGTTTGATCGATGTGTGAGCACATGGCATCAGTGGCATGAGCACAAAATAACCCGGTCTCTTTCTCTGTTGCAGCATACAGAGAGAAAATGAAGGAGCTCCCTCTAGTGTCTCTCTTCTGCTCCTGCATCCTGCCAGAGCCTTGGGAGAAGCCCACCAAGAAAACACAAGGTAGCCCCTTAAAGGGTCTTTAAATCTAAAATCTTGTGTAATTACTGTTAGTTTAATTTGATTAACAATAAGTGACATTAATCATTGTTGATCTTTCGTTTTAGATGTTGTGGACCTCAACCTGTGCATCATTAAAGACATGGAGGTGATTGAGCTAAACAAGCGGACATCTGGACAGGCCTTTGAGGTCATCCTCAGGCCACCGTCTTTTGACGGTCAGAGGGAATTTCATCCCACTTTCCCACCTCGCAGGGACCCTTCGCTGGAAGAGATCCAGAAGAAACTGGATGCAGCTGAGGAGAGAAGAAAGGTGAGGAATATATATCGTGATGGAGGAACACGTGTGATTATTGTCGCTTTCACTTGCATATCTATAATGGAGAATTAATTTGGCTTACCATTTATGCATCAATTTAAACTTTACATTAAACATTTTTTAAGACAACCTCGGATAGATATTTTAACGCTGGATATGCTCAGTGGAGTATTAATTATATACTATTATTTTGAGTTAGATTTACTTTTATATTTTCAGTTTTCATTTTAGTTTTACTTTAGTTTAAGTCATTTTGATTACTTTTTGTCATCCTAATTTTGTCATTTTATTAATTAATTTACATTATATATATATATATATATATATATATATATATATATATGTGTGTGTGTGTGTGTATATATATATATATTTATTAGGGCTGTGTAAAAATTAATTGTGATTAATTGCATCCAAAATAAAAGTCTGTGTTTACATAATATATTTTTGTGTGCTGTATATAATTATTTTGTATATATAAATACATACACATGCATGTATATATTTAAGAAAATGTGTTATTCAGATATAAAATATTTATATAATATAGATTATGTATTATATATATATATATATATATATATATATATATATATATACAGAATTTAAGCACAAATAATTATTAAATATATACATGCATGCATAGGTATTTATATATACAAAATAATTATATACAGCATACACAAATATATTATGTAAGCACAGACTTTTATTTTGGATGCGATTAATCGCAATTAACTTTTGCATATATATATATATATATATATATATATATATATATATTAGGGCTGTCAAACGATTAATCGCATCCAAAATAAAAGTTTGTGTTTACATAATATTTGTGGGTGCACTGTGTAAAATTATTTTATATATATTAATACACACACATGCTTAAATATATTTTCATGTATATACTGCATATAAATTTAGCCTATACTGTATATAATTTATATTATATTTAAATATAAATATTTTATATTTGAATAATATTTTTTCTTAAATATACATGCATGTGTGTATTTATATATATATATACAAAATAATTATACACAGTGGACCCACAAATATTATGTAAACATAAACTTTTATTTTGGATGCAATTAATCGCGAGTAATTATTTGACAGCCCTAATATATATATATATATATATATATATATATATATATATATATATATATATATATATATATATATCGCTTTAATGTATTTTAATTTCATTGTCAGCTTAGTACTTCAAATTTAATTTAGTCATTTCAGTTTGTTGCCAAGGCCAGTTTGTCGTGTAGGCTATTTGTATTTTATTTGATTTCAGGTTGGTTTCAAATACGGATTTTTAATTATTTTCATTTTAGTAAACAGTAACAACACTAGATATGTTTATAGTTGAGTCTCATATTGAGTTAGAATCTCAAACATTATCTCCACAGTGTCAGGAAGCTGAACTTCTGAAGCACTTGGCTGAGAAGAGAGAACATGAACGAGAAGTGGCCCAGAAAGCCGTAGAGGAGCACAACAACTTCATCAAGATGGCCAAAGAAAAACTGGAGCAAAGAATGGAGATCAACAAAGAGAACAGAGAGGCTCACATCGCTGCTATGCTGGAACGTCTTCAGGAGAAGGTACGGTCAATCTCCACAGTTCTGTTTTTAAAGATGCACCACTAGTGGCACAAAAGGGAATTGCAATCTGTTTGTAAAGTGAATATACAGGTTGCCTGGTACACATTGTACGATTATTCTTCTATGCTAACTTGCGCGTAACCTATGATTCAATAGGTGTTATCATCGACATCGGTACAGTCTACATACATGTACCCAAGTTTATTAGATCCATGTTGTTCAGTGTGATTTGTAATGATCATATAGGATTGCAGTCTGCAGCAGGCATAATATATTAGGGCATGACTTTCTGAATTGAGCTCGTTTGAAAAAAGATATTCTTTTTGCAATTCTGTTTGGTGCCACTAGGAAAATCTTTTCAGAGCTTAGACACTTTAGGGTTGAGATTGTTCTATTATTTAATCGTTTTTCTTCCTTTTGTCTTGTATTTTTCCAGGACAAGCATGCTGAGGAGGTGAGGAAAAACAAGGAACACATTGAAGTGGACTGGGATTAGAATCAAGAGCATTTCTTGTCCAAATTTTTAAAAGAAAATGACAAAATAAGGCCTAGCAGGTCTTAGTCATGCTAAGAAAGGCTGTGCTTCGGGATTGACAGCGATTTGAAGGCTTATCTTGCGATATTTGCAGCAAAAAGTTTGCTGTAGCACAAAACGCAGTATATTGTGGATGTGGAATTGGGCATCAATTGGAAAATGCAAAGAAGTCGTTTTGTTTTGTGGTTTTGTTTACCGCCAAACAGTGTAAAATGCACGAGTCATCGCCAATCCTTCTAGTCTTTAGCAATAGCTTTGCATGCACTGATAGGGTAAAGATAGAAACTACAGAGTGACCAAGATGTGCATTTGTGTTGTAATGCTGTGATTTAGATGTTTGTAACATTGTGTATTCAGAGAGGTGATGTGTTCTTGGCACTGTAGTGCTTTGTATTTATGTCTTAGAGTTGGTGTCTCATAGAAGAATCCCAAAACAAACCAGTAGAATATCTGTTAGTTACCTGACAACGTATAGTGTATTAAATGTGTCCGAAACCAAAGTTTTAATGCGTGATGCACTTGATAAAACTTGATGTGCAAAAGCCATTTGCTGTGTGAAAGTGTGGTTTTTGTCCTGATATTAATTGCTATATCTCTGAACTTTATGTTCCAGGTGCCTTGAGATCTTCCCACAACACACGCTGATCATATGGGAGAACATTGACCAAAGGACTCACTATCACGCTGAGCTTATTAGCTTGGATCATATGAGATTATGACTCTGAAACCCGATTATATGATATCATTATATCATTGTAAGGTATGATGGCCATGTTGTCAGACGAACAGAACTGGCCGGCCAACAAAGATCCGACGGAATCTTTACTACCTTAATCTGAGAAGCGCAGAGAAGAGCTTGTATGCCAATAGTGCCAAAATTGGAGTGAATGTGAGTGATAACTTTTTGTGTTTATGAATATTTGGGTGACGTTTGGACGGTTTCATGTACTTTGCCCATGTGGATGCAGTCAGTTTGTCTTCTGTCCTGTCTTTAAGGCTCTATTTTTGGTAAACTGCTCAAGCTTTTGCCGCTGTACATATGTTCACTTGCCTCAAGATCAGCTGGTGTCTGATTTGGCTATATAATTCTGTACAGAAATTGTTATATATTTTAGAGGCAGAGGGAATTAAAAGACTGCTGGTATAGTTTTGTCCTTGTGACTTTATTTGACCTCATTTTTAGTGAATTTTTTAAAATGCTTTAAAAAAAAAGACCATCAGACCAAGTATTTTATTTGTTCATTTATTGCAAACTTAAAAACAGGTTTGTATCAATAAATAAATATTAAATTCAAATTATTTTCACGTAAAAATAAATAACTTACATTGCAAACACATGTTTAAGGACATTAATAAATTAGATTATTAGACAGATCAAGTCAGTTGAGGGTATGGATCTAAATTTTTCTGGTTCTTCAAAAAAAAATTAATATCAAAATAAAGCAAAAATTAAAATCCATTGGAAATAAATAAATATCCTACATTTGCGAACACAGTGGAAATCTAAGATAACATAAATAAATGATAAAGTCTTAAGTCATGCGCCTTAAGTCTTAGAATAGGAAGAATACCATTGACATCAGTAGGAAACGTCTACAATGTAACTCATTTAAACTTGTTCTACATATGGACGAATGCAGGTGCATCCCACTGCGATGGTTTTGTACTCAAGTCTAAAGGAGTAGTTGTGCTTTTCTCCTTGAATTCTCCTCAAGACCATGATTTGGGTGTAAATAGGTTTGGACTGGTAATTCTGGTCCTCCACCCGTTCTAAATTGGTATCGATTAAACATCCAGTAAGAGAACACTTCGCCTCTGCGATGCTAGAAGGGTACAGGTTCTCGTCATGCGTGAACCTATGAAACAAAATGAATCGTCCAATTTTAGGTTAGCGGGTTGCAACAGTCACAATCGAATTATCAAAACAAGTTAAAAATAAGCGGAATGAGAGTCGCAGCAATGCCTTAGAAGAGCCATTTTGGGTTTCCCAAAGAAGCTTTCAGTGAAGAGTTCTTAAAAGAACCATTTGTTACCATCATTTTAATAATCTAAGGTCCAGTTTCACAGACAAGGTTTAAATTAAGCCAGGATTCCAATTAGGACATTTAAGTACCTTTTATGAATATTTTAGTCTGCGATATAGGGCTTAAGCCTTTTTTTAAAACCAGGGTTAAAGAACCTTTTTTAATAAAAAGAACCTTTAGTGCAATGGAAATGTTCCATGGATGTTGAAGGTTCTTCGTGGAACCATAGATTCCAATTAGAACCTTATTTTAAGGGTATATAGGACAAGGTCTTACGTGTAGGTCCATGGAGAGATGGAGTCGTTGTTTATTGGTTGGATCGGTTTTGCCGCTTTGAACTTAGAATCCAATATCAACCGGTATGATGGTGACGATGATGATGGGTCTGATTCTTCTGACCTGTGGTGGCCGTTTACTTTCCTCTGAATATTTTTTGAAGGTGCCCCCTCAGCTCCAAATGATATCAAAACGATCCCCATCAAACAAGCCACCTGCGAAACACACAAACAATGTTATTTTACACTCATTTGTGTGACAAAAACAGCAGTCATAGTTTGCAGGACATCCTCTAACAATTCAGCAATACTCACCATGAGGAACTGGATGTTTAACGCTGATGACATTGTTGCATTCATTTTTGTCTCGAGATTTTGACCTTTTCTTTTCAGATGTCTTCTGTCAGTCTTAAGTCTATCTGTTCTAGATTTGCAGTGGTAAGTGCAGTTTATATAGAGAGGCCTTCGTGTATTCGCAGCAGTGTAGGAGCATTTCCTGTGATGCATTCTCCCCTTTGATGTTATTTTATGTTGTCATATTTAATGCGTCAGCATAAACCTGATGGGTAAAGCTGATGGGTCGTTTAAGTATTGAGACTCTCAATGGGTTTCTTTTGACAAATTTGACAATATAATGCACCTCATAAAATTCAGTTTCCAAAGATACAATGTAATCACTTTTCTGAGCTGCTTTTTTAAAAAAAATCTAATTTTTTAAACTAATTCAACTGAATTTTAGTGGACGTTTGAAGTCATTGATGTCATAGCAAAACTATTGATGTGTCTATTGATGTGTTGAACCCCATTGACATTCACTGGGGAAAAAGATCTTTTACCCCCCTTTAACACCCCTCTCCTCAAAAAAACTTTCTTTTATTCCATAAGATAACAATACATGTACCTGCAAACTTAGAAATACAGATTTTCTCAGAAGTAACATCACTTTCATGAGTCATTTTTCCAATGAATTTGAACCAACTGGTGAATTTTAGTGGATGTATGACGTTATTGAGTCCAACATTTCCAAATATGTTTTTCCTTCATTTTAAACTCATCTTTTAACTTCAAAATAAATGTAATTTGGTTTGTTCTTTTGTTATATAATGCAATGAAATTCATAGATTACACTTTTTATTGGCGGAAGTGTCTTAATAAATTTGTGGCCACATATACTTGTGTTTAGTGCACCTTAGCAACCAAGTTACTAACATAACCTACTTTCTCTGACAAATGTCTCACATTTATTCCGATCATGAGGTATATATTAGTATGCTGAATGAAATTCTTGCTGCACGAAAAAGAAGTTTATTCAAGTGTGCCATTAGCATACTTCTTTTAAACTAAAAATAAGAAAGTATACTTTCAGTTTATTTTTCATGTACTTCTCAGAAGTATGCTATATTACTTCTCAGAAATATACTTCAAATTACACTTAAGTGTACTTGACTTATACTGAGAGAAAAGCAAGTATATTTGTCCTGTACTTGTATTCAATCTTTTGATCCAGAAATACTTAAAAGTACAATTAAGTATTCAAAGTATTCTTGTATTACAGTAAAAAAGTAAACTACTATTAAACCCATAAATTCACTTGCAGTACACATGAGATACATAATTATTAACTAGTTGTGCACTTACTGTTACACTTATAGTACACTTAAACATATACTTTTATATACTAAAATTGGGCCAATTTAGTCCCAAGCGGTATTAAAATAGTACACTTACAAGTAGTACATTGTGACATTAGTATACTTACTACATAATGTATACTTAAAAATATACTTGAACATTGCTTAAGTATACTACATAAAATTAACTTGAAATATACTTCTTTTTCGTAAGGGATATGATTCTGACCGCTATATTTCAGCCCCCATGTTGCCTTTTGTTTAATTCCAGTGACCTCATTTGACATAGTTTGCAAGCGGAGACTTCCGCCCCAGTGTCTGTAATGGCTTGGATCTCCCCTATGCACAATTTCCCACTGGTGCTGGTTTACGACTGCGTCAGATGCGGTGCAATTGCGGTCCCTACTCCGAAATTTCAAAGGGTTTGGGTGGTGGATGGTGGGGGGACCGCATTTCATGTGAAAATCACAGATGATCCACTTGCAATTGAATTCCATGCATTTCAATTGTCAGTTTTCAATGTTCTTTCATTAGCGTAACATTTTTTACAGTTTATAAGCCTTCATTCAGTATTTAATTTTGTGATTTTAAAGGGAAAATTCAGTCTTGCTGTTTCGAACAGAAAAGAAAATGTTTTGAACGATCGTACAGGTTTGAAAAGACTTAACTGCCTTTAAAAAAGGCCTCTGTATGTTCACCATCTCAGGCCATTTAACCGTTGGAAATGTGACGCAGGCCTCTGACCTACTTCTTGGATTTTCTCCTACTTTTACTCATGAAAGGGATTACAGTCAGTCAACATCTAGGAACAGGGGTTTTCGTCAGTGACCCATATAAGACCACAATTTTGAAGACTCCTTAAAAGAGCTGAATCACTAACCCCTGTTTACACGCAACAAATCGGTTACTTTTTTTCACAGTTTCATCACTTCATCGATACTCCTACTCTGGATTTTTTACTAGTGAAAGGCATATTGTGAATATTTCTATTAGGGCTCATATTATTTATAATCTTTTACATTTTTGAGTTAGCATTGCCATTAGTTATGATGAATATTATAGAGTCAATAGAGTATTAGTGGACTGTCTGCTTAATTTTTGCTAACGCTTTATTTTGATGCATTCAACTCAAGTAACTTTACCAGTACATGCCAACTTATTGTACTCACCCTAACCCTACCTGTCTTCTTAGTATTCTTATTACTAAGAATACGAATACTACTAAATTTTCCATAAAATGGAAGTGAATGGCTATGCCATCAAATGTTTGGTTACTCATATTCTTCAAAATATCATCTTTTGTGTTCAGCAGAAGCAATCATGGTAACATTTTACAATAAGGTTCATTCATTACACATTAGTTCATGCATTACTAACATGAACTAACCATTTGTTACTGTATTTGTTATTCTTTCTAGCTGTTCATTGTTTGTTCATGTTAGTTCACAGTGCATTAACTAATGTTAACAAGATTTTAATAAAGTTTTAGTAAATGTTGAAATTAACATTACCAAAGATTAACAAATGTTGAAGAAGTATTGTTCATTCTTAGTTAATGTTAACTAATGTAGTAACTAATGAACCTTATTGTAAAGTGTTACCAAAATCATGTTTGGTTTGAGGGTGATCAAATGATGACATAATTTTCATTATTGGGTGAACTATCCCTTTAAATCAAAATGCATTTACTTGTCTTTTTAACTGAAAGTTTGTTTAAAACAAGTTAAAACTGGCCTGGCAGATATTTTAAGCATATACTCACATTTCAGAAAACTGACAAAGGATTAATCACAAGAAGTGAGAATTAATTATATATATTTTTTGGGTGCACCTAAAGTTTCATATTTCTTTGACTTTGAACAGCGATTAACTAAATTGCATAAATAGAGCTAAGGCTTTTTTTTTAAAGAGAAATTAGTTAAATCCCCATTTGTCGTCACGGTGGTCATGCTCACGGTTTCATTTGCCCACACAGTGAGTGGAAATCAAATAATATATTTTACTGTGGTTAAATTACACAATCATTCATTGGCCGACTGATACAATCATAAAAACAGATCTAATTTACAGGATGCTATACTTCCCTTCATCAAAAGTAGAAATGAGGTCAGTGATTTGCTGAGTAGCTTCCGCTCGCTGTGTGAATGGTGTGTCATCAGTCAGTTTGAAAGTAAAAAAGAAAAAAACAACGACACAGAGAGGATTTCCCGCACTGGGTGCTGCCACATCAAAGAAGAGGGCACCCATGATAAACCTGACCATTAATGGACAAAACATTCTGACTGCAACTACTGAGACAAATCAGACACAATTATTTGTTCTATTTAACAAATAACCTTTAAAACTCTTTAAGACTCTTCTTCAGGAACTTTACGAAATGTTTCATTGCAAAGGTCATGTGTACATTTAATGTGGTGCTCTGAAAATGATAAGCTGATGGTTCTTTTTAAATGGATATTTTCCATAGTTTCATTTCCTGCTTCCCGTTTTATTCTGTTACTCACCGTTTTACCTATCCATGTATGTACAGTGGGGCAAAAATGTATTAAGTCAGCCACTTATTGTGCAATTTCTCCTACTTAGAATAATGAGAGAGATATGAACTTTTCATCATAGGTACACTTCACCAATGAGAGACAAAATTAGAAAATAACAATCCAGGAAATCACATTGTAGGATTTGAAAAGAATTTATTTGCAAATTATGGTTGAAAATAAGTATTTGGTCACCCACAAACCAGCAAGATTTCTGGCTTTCACAGACCTGTAACTGACCTCTTCTGTCCTCCACTCTTTACCTGTATTATTGGCACCTGTTTGAACGCATTATCTGAATAAAAGTGAGCAAAAATCCCAGAACTACACGGAGGGACCTGATGAGAGCTGGGACAGAAGTAACAAAGGCTACCATAAGTAACACACTACACCGAGAGGGACTCTAATCCTGCAGTGTCAGGCGTGTCCCTCTGCTTAAGCCAGTACATGTCCAGGCCCGTCTGAAGTTTGCCAGAGAGCATATGGATGATCCAGAAGAGGATTGGGAAAATATCATGTGGTCAAAATAGAACTTTTTGGTAAAAACTGAATTCGTCATGTTTGGAGGAATAAGAATGCAGAGTTGCATCCCAAGAACACCATACCTACTGTGAAGCACGGGGGAGGAAACATCATGCTCTGCAAAGGGGACAGAAAAACTGATTGAGGGACTGTGTTGAGGGAAGAATGAACGGGGCCATGTATCATGAGATTTTAAGCCAAAACCTCCCTCCATCAGTGAGAGCCTTGAAGATGAAACGTGGCTGGATCTTCAAGCATGACAATGATCCCAAAAACACCGCCCAGGCAACGAAGGAGTGGCGTGTTGCCCAGCGACAGCCCCAAAACATCACTGCTCTAGAGGAGATCTGCATGGAGGAATGGGCCAAAATACCAGATACAGTGTATGCAAACCTGGTGAAGACTTACAGGAAACGCTTGACCTCTGTCATTGCCTAAAGATTTTGTTACAAAGTATTGAGTTGAACTTTTGTTATTGACCAAATACTTATTTTCCACCATAATTTATTAATAAATTCTTGGTAACACTTTATTTGAAGGGGTGTGCATAAGGCTGTCATGACACTGTCATAAACATGATATAACACCTGTCATGAACATGAAGGAGTCTTTATGAATGTTTATGACTGTTGTCATTAAGTGTCATTCGGTAAATTATGACACTTTTAATGCAAAGTTGACATTGTTTAAAATGTCTTTGTTATGACAACTTGACATTAACAAAGACAGAAATGTCTTGATTATGACAACTTGACATTAACAAAGACAGAAATGTCTTTGTTATGACAACTTGACATTAACAAAGACAGAAATGTCTTTGTTATGACAACTTGACATTAACGAAGAAAAAAATAACTAGTCCAACGTGTTCCACTTTACTTGAGGTATAAGGGAAATATTAATGACACTGTTGTTAAAGCATTTGACAGTCTAATGATTCTTAATGACATCTTTATAACTAGTACAATGTGTTCCACTT
The DNA here is from genome assembly GCA_030378365.1 of Hybognathus amarus. Classification (NCBI taxonomy): domain Eukaryota; kingdom Metazoa; phylum Chordata; class Actinopteri; order Cypriniformes; family Leuciscidae; genus Hybognathus; species Hybognathus amarus. The sequence continues at coordinate 55,499 of JAQIUQ010001681.1, read as the reverse complement.
TACTTGAGGACAAGTAAAATATTCATGTCAGAGTTATAATGGTGTCATGACAACCAAAGTTAAAACCAACCATAACATATGAGAGGGTAATGTAATGTTAACACATTACAGGTTAACAGGTTATGATTTCTTGGTTATGTCAAGTTGTCAAACAAGACATTTTTGTCTTGGTTAATGTCAATATGTCATAACAAAGAAATATTTAGCTTTTTGTTAATGTCAAGTTGCCATGACAGACATTTTTGTCTTTGTTAATGTCAAGTTGTCATAACAAAGACATTTTAAACAATGTCAACTTTGCATTAAAAGTGTCATAATTTACTGAATGACACTTAATGACAACAGTCATAAACATTCATAAAGACTCCTTCATGTTCATGACAGGTGTTATGTCATGTTTATGACAGTGTCATGTCAGTCTTATGCACACCCCTTCAAATAAAGTGTTACCAAATTCTTTAAAAATCCTACAGTTTGATTTCCTGGATTTTTTTTATTTATTTTGTCTCTCATGGTAAAAGTGTACCTACGATGAAAATTACAGATCTCTCTCATTATTCTAAGTAGGTGAACTTGCACAATCATTGGCTGACTAAATACTTTTTGGCCCCACTGTATGTGTGCTTAGATGTTTGTGATTTAGTTAATAAAACTTGTGCACAATACGTATTTGGTTCTAATTCTCAGTTTATTTTACGATTTAACACCAGTCTTTCTTACTGTACGTACAGAGCCACTATCTCTCCCGTAAATGAACATTTCTTAGAATTAATAAACAAATAACAGAGTGTTCACGGCACAAACAGGTGGATTGATTGTAATATTAATTTTACAACATTAAGTTAATTCTATTAACTGATTCAAATATTAATAATTAATTATAACAAGTTATGATTGATTGTTAATATCTTATTTTGCTACACCATCTTAGTTGGAAACTTTACAAAATGTTGCTTTATAATTGTTGTTTGTTTTTGATTGGTTGCCTAATTAAAAAAATACACATAATAAAATGACAGATAATGAAAGAAAAAGAAAGAATCAACAGTACGAAAAAAACAGCTGTGTTTGCAACCAAAAGTGGTTGCATGGTTATGTGGGTGGTGAAAATAGGCCTCAGTTTGCACTGTTTCTCTGAGACACCGCATAGAGACACTGTATCAGTGAAATCAATCTATCAAGAACACTTCTCACTTTGACGCTGGGATAATCTCCCATGCATCTGTATACCAACCTACCACAACATCTATGTGAAAATAAGCTTTATGTAACATTTTGTAATGGTTTCAGCATGGCGGAATTTCCCTAAAAGCTCTTCGGATGCCAAATGGCTTGATGAGGGTCAATCGCTGATGGATAATCAACTTTCGTTATTGATAAAAAAGTGCACTGCTTCATTTTTTTTCCTGCTTATTCATGCAATTGCAAATAAAAATTTGCTTAAGTATACAAAAAGAATGGACCAGTACACTAGCACATTCATTCATGCATTGGTCTCTGCATTGTTCAAACGTGTACTGATCTGAATCATATGAGAGTAATGTAAAGTGTGTAAAAGTAATTATTTACAATGACATAACATTCACAGCCTGTAATTATATTCTGCTTTTCCCTACATGGAGTCTATAGACATATCAGTAAAACTTAAATATTGACCGAACAAGGTCTTTTTAGTGGAGTTCCCAAGGTGGTCTAGCTCTCTTAAAAGACAGTTTTCTGTGGTTAAGCTGTTTTGCGGGTCAAACCAAATGAGACATTGCTGAGAAACAAACATCCAAAACGTATGCTGGTCTTCTCAGCAGTGGTATGCTTTGTCAATACAGTGGAAAGCAGGAAATGCGCACTCTTAGAAGAAAAGGTTCAAGACAGAACCTTAAAAGGTTCTATCAGCACTACATATTTGGAACCCAAAGGGTTCTCATAATCGAACCCTTTTTAAGGCTTCAATAATAGGAACCCTTTAGGGTTCTTTGTAGCCAGGAAAAAGGTTCTATATGGAACCTTTTGGGTTCACTCATTATCATTTCCGGATTAAATAACATTCAAATAACATCAAACGTCAAGACCCTAAAAATGTATTTATGAATGCATTGTGAAGGATCACAAAATGTAAGATATGGGGGTTAGAAAATGTATCTATTTATATAATTTTATATAGTTAATCAATATCACATGAAGAGTGTCATTTCAGGTTTCTCTCCTCCAAAAATCAGCATGATTAAAATGTGATATTAAGTTACTACAACCTATTAAGAACCTTTGTGCCAAAAGGGTTCTTTCTTGTCATTATAGAACGTTTTTTAGCATAAAGGTTCTTTGGAATTGAGTAAAGAACCCCATGTTTCATATAGAACCCCAATGAACCCTTTTTTTTTTGTCTGGGAGATGTTTTGACAGAAACTGGACATTTTATTCATATCTTCATCAACAAAAATTGACATTTGGCACATTAGGATGACTATAGAAAGCCTTCATCAGAATGATGCTTTCCCGTTGCTTTTTATTAAGTTATACCAAACATTATTCATTCTGAGACAATAAAAAGTTCAATGGAGTTTTATTTAGAACCTTTAAAACCTCAATTATAAAGAACGCTGGGAACGCATGACTAAATTTTTTAGAACGCTTTATGCCAAAAAGGTACTATATGAAGGAATGTCTTCATAATACTTTCAAGTGATAAAGTATGTTTACAAGCTGTTTAAGTCATGATATTTTATTGTCTATTAAATTGTCTTAAAACAAAATGAATTCAAACTAAATCCATAAATTTATCTTGTGAAAGTTCTATAACCACTTGACAGATCCCTTTTCAGATTATATTGTACATTTTCTTCAAGTGCCATAATGAATGAAAAACCTAATTGATAACAATATTCATTGTTTATTCAAGAGTATTAAAGCGGTATAAAATGTGGCCATAAAAAATATTAAAAAAAAGTTTTCATGCACTCTGCAAGGTGCTAATCAAAAGTTTCCCAATATTTATCCATGCATAAAACTTCAACAGTGATAGAACCAAATAGTTTCCGAAACATGACTTTAGAAATCTAAAATCTTGATAACTCACCCTGAAAGCCAGATTTTATGATTCATCATTTTTTTCCCAAACAAAATTCGATAAAATAATCCTACAACCTTGCCAACGCAGACCGATCTTTAGTCCGTAGGTCAGATTACTGGCAATGAGTGGGAAAATGTAGGTCTAAACATTACCCCTCACCTATCAATTGATCTGATGAACGAATCCAGGTCAGAGGTAGGCCATATTATCTATGCAATCACGATCAAGCATTGCATAAATAGATGAAGTGAACAGAAACATTTTCATTGTGGAAGAGAATGAGAAGAAGGCATTAAAGATGTTTCTGAGCTTCCTCAACGCAAAATACATGGTGAGATGACCGAAACGAGCATAGATATTTCTATTAGCTAGCCTAATGCTAACACTATTGGCTTGTTTACAACAACTGCTTCACTAAAGATTCATCTTAAAACTTTTTAGATTAAGTTAAATGTAATATGTTGTGACAAAAAGAGGCCTAAACTCAAATGGTTTGAGCTTTTGCTACTGTATTGACTGCAAATTGTCTTCATGGATGAATTTAAATGTAATATAATAGCAGATAATGATCTTTCTCTCAGGTTTTGCTCTGTGCACTGGCGAGCCTCACGTTTGCCAAACAAAAGCCGATGCAAGTATGTGACACTGGTTTGACGATTTCCGATGACTTCTATGGCTCTCCTTCAGAGGACATGGAGGGAATTGGCAACATCCACAACCACTCACTGTCTGCATGGACCTGGATGTGAGTCACAGAAGCAAATTATATACTTTCAACAAAGTGCATCAAAATGATTTAGAGTTACAGAATGATGTAGATGGCTGTTTAGTTTACCCTGTTTGGAATCATCCTAAGCTGTTAGACTGGTCTTAGCTGGTTTAGATGCTTGAGCTGGTGTCCCAGTTTGGCCTAGCTGGTGTTCAATTGGGCTTAGCTGGTTGGTCAAATGTTCTCCCAGCCTGACTATCTAAAGAAGTGGCCAAACCCCTCTAAAACCAACTTGCTAAACTAGCTACAAGCTTAGGCTGATATTAGTTATTGGATTTTTTTTTCTTTTCTTTTTTTTAGTCCCTGAGCATATACAAAAAGTTTAATAAAGCATCAGGAATTTATATCCATGTCTGGGAGGTTAGCATGAAGCTAGCTCTCAAAGCAACTATGCGATATAAAGTGAAAGCATTGGTAGCAGGCCATGAATGTGATGTCAGTGTGAAACATTAAGTAAAGCATCCAGGTTCTTGGTTAGGTCTGTGGGTTTTGTGTCACTGAAATAACCACCTTGTTTTCTCTGTTCTCTGTTCAGACCAAAGATTTCACACAACAGAATCCCACAGGTCATCTTTGAAGCCCAGTGCAAATCAGAATATTGCACCTTTCCCACTGGGGTGGATGAGAGACTGAACTCTGTACCCATATATCAGGACATCATGGTGCTGGAAAAGGATCCAAAGGACAAGAAGTGCTTCAGGGCAACTTTTAAGAGAGTTATAGTCGGCTGTACATGTGTATGGGCCAAAACTTCCTAAAATGACTTGCATGTGTCCATGTTAGAATGAATTTATTTATTTGTTCCAATGAAACTGTGACTTGTGCGTTTTAATGGATTTTAATTTATTTTGTTGACAAAATAGTTCCTGAATACTTTTTTATTATTATTTACATTTAATAATTGAACAGACACATGTATGTGACACTTATATTTATGTAGAAATCTTTTTAATGACTATTAATTAAAAATATTTAAACACGTTGATAGTTGTATTTGACAAATTAACAATACAATTTCTGAATCATAAAAAAACAATTCACTGGTCCTTATCTGTGCACTCTCTGTAACTAAACTGATGCCTTGAGAAAACATTTGGTTTGTAGAAAAAAATGGGAATTAAAGACACGGAGCCTAAATAAAAAAAATACACATTGGCCTCGTTTGTCATGTACTTTCAAATATAGTAGTCGTAAATAAAACCCCAAATCTAGAAAAGTTGGGACATTTTGTAAAATGCAATAAAATCAAGAATCTGTGATTTTAATAAACTGACAAAAATGGACAAAAATTACAAAGAATTTGCAATGTTTTTTTGACTGAACAACTCAATTGTATTTTGTAAATATAAACACATTTTTATTTTAATGGCTGCTCTTTTAAAACTCTTTTTAAAACAGTCCACAATAAGTTGAATTTAGGTGAGGGTATCATGATGCAGTAGCATAACCTTGCTGTCATCTGAACGAAAATCCAGACATGCTTGATGAACCGAAAAGGCACGTAACTCGCCCACTCACTTAACTGAGACTAAAACAAGAAGTAAGACCGTTTTTAGAGATAGGAGTTGAGAGGGGCTGATTCTCTAAATCCACTGCTTCAATGTATTATAGTATCTATAGAGTGATTATAATAAAGGTTTTAATCAATATTTTTCCTTCTAAATATCAAATGAGTTGAATGACTTCTCTTGGCTTATGAGATTTTACTTTGTTATAGAAGATACCAGTCAGTGTGATTACTAAAATGTTCATGTATGCTCTAATATCTGTATTTGCAGCCCGCTTCTCATCCCAAGGCGTCATATACTGACACTTTTGCCAATGCGTATCTGTGATGATACTCAGGACAGAAGCAATCGCCAGTGCAAAGTGAAGTTTATTTACAATATAAACTCTCAGAAACAATAGTCAGAAGACTGAAGAAAACTCAGGTCCAGGATGAGTGTGCAGTCAGGAACCACAGCCAGCAGGAGAGCGTGACGGAGGGACTGAGACAGGCAATCCAAGAACAGGTGGATTATTATGCGTGCATAGGCCTTGACATATAGGTTGGGATCATAGACTGTAAAAAATAGGTTGGGATTTGATAAGTTTGTTGAAGTCGTATCACAGCCAAGCCACTAAGTGGCGATATACAGAATATGAAACGGAAGATACATTATCTGTTACCGCCCACCAGCGGGCGGGATGTGCAATGACACGCAGCAGCCGAGTCAATAAACTGTCTGTATCTACACAAACAAACATCAACCTGGGGATGGACAAAGTTTCCTAGAGTAACCATTTGATCACCACCTTAGATCACCATCCAACAATATTGTATTACTGGTTTTTTACACATTCATTAAGCGCTTAAAGAAGGTTATTGAGCTCTAGCCAACGGGATTCTGTTAACTTTTCCTGCTGTAACGTTAACTTAACTTACACATTGTCCAAACTGGATTTACAGTCAAGCTAACAGGACAAAGGCAAGTATTTCTCTTGAAATAATATGCAGTATTATCAACTGCTGTTTTCAGTCGTGAAGGTATCAAATGTTGTTAGCTCGTTGTGCTGAAAAATTAGGTTTTGTTTTGTGTGCAATGTATTAGTTTAGCTCATACATTACGTAAATGCCATCTGGATTCATGATTTAACGATGCTAACAACTATTTTAACAATGAGAGTTTAGTTGAAATGTTGATGTAACCTAACGTTGTAAATGATTAAATCTAATAGTAATCTAAAACATTACTACAGTCTTTGTCGTTTGTAATTATAGGTTTAAAGTATGTTTAGGCTCATATTTCTCATAAGACGTTCTATTGTGAACTATTGAAAACGTACTTGTATCGACCTAACCATGCTTATAGGTAAATTATGGATAATATGCTAGAATCATTCGTTTAAGAGGGTAACTGAACTTATAGCCAACGTGCAAATGCTATTATTGCTTTATTTTAGTCTTCCAGTGGATTTCCTGATATTAAATTCAACGGCATCTGCAACATCCATATCCTGTAAATGGGGAACAGTGCGCTCAAAGCTCATTTGGAAACATCTCAGAAGACTGGAGTCTTTCAGCTGACCGGGAAGGGTTTGACAGAGGTACTAATAGGCTTGTCGTAATAATCACATTCCCCACTCAGATGCACTTAGCAGTGACATCCTCATGGATTATTGACAGCTCATGTGTCTTTGTTTATATAGTTCCCAGAAGAGCTGCAAAGACTCACCGTCAACCTGCGGACAGTTGATCTGTCCAATAACAAAATCGAGGTGCTTCCAGCGTTCATAGGAGGCTTCCTGCAGCTCAAGAGTCTTACCATAAGCAGCAATAAACTGAGTAAGTGTTGACAGATGTCTACATTAAGATAAACTTAACATTCTATTTTCTTAGTCTCTGTGAACCGTTAGAATTATGTAGGCTCAATTTGCTTCTGTCCTTCTGAACATAAATTACATCTGTTGAGTTTTGAATAGGCTTGATGGTGGTAACCCACTACCCCATAACCCATTTTTGGGTAATTGACACCTAACGTGCCCATAGATAGGGGTGCAATTTTTTTTGGGAGCACCTGGAGATGCTGCTTAGTACTCACACTTTACACGGGCACACTTATCCTACAAGCAGTCTAAATGTAAAATAACATGTAAAATTCACTGTAGAAATTCAGGGTTTCCGCGGGGTCTTAAAAAGTCTAAAATTTCAAATCACAATTTAAGGCCTTAAAAAGTCTTAAATGTGCTGAAGTATTGTGTTTTAGGTCTTAAATCTTTTTAAACGGGTCTTAATTTTCCTATGTCTATGTAAATCTCATTGAAATGATCCCGTAGCACTTTGGAATGTTTTTTTTAATTATATTACGTAGTTGTAGTTCTTAATTCGCTGTATTACGACTACAAAATAGACCAACATGCAACAGCCAATCAGTTTTGAGGTTTTGTGTTATTGGCGGGTATCTCAGATACCACAGACAGACATAAAACGGATTTTATTCAGCTACGGGGAAGTGGAAGTTTAGCGATACTTGGCTTGAAAAATCTGAATTTAGGATCTGATTTTGCTGATTTGGATTTTGCTTTTTGATCAGAGCCAACACTAATAGGAGAGGTGCTCTGGGTTCTCCACACGCGACATGACACCAGTCCTACATTGTTTCAAACAATGTTTCCTTCAGGTGTGGGAAAGATAAAACGGCCTAAATTACGCACTTTGGAATAGGGCATTATATAAAATAGAAACAGAACAAATTTCCAAAATCACGGACCGTTTGTACTGATTTTCGCCAAATGTATAGTTTGAATAAATTAAATTACTTTGCGAATAATTTTGAGACTCGTTACACGTTTTTTTTTCGTTATATAGGTCTTAAATTTCATTCATAATGGTCTTAAAAAGTCTTAAATTTGACTTTGTGAAACCTGCAGAAACCCTGGAAATTAAATATAGGTTCATCTTTGTTAATGCTGTATTTTTATGACATTAATGTTCGACAACAGCAGGAATATTAGGCTGCTGTCACTTTAAGACCGAATGCACAGACCAGAAATACTGACAAACATCCGGTTACTTTCTCAACTGTTCACTTCTGATATAAATGAGAGAATACTTGCATGTGCACCAGTTGTGGCAACCCTTGTCTACAGACTTTTTTTTAAACGGGTGGTAAAACATGATTTCACTTTTCTAAGTTTAGCTAGTGTGAAATGTTGCTATTTGAGCATAAACAACATCAGCACATTTACAATGCTCCAAGTTCAAAGCAAAGGAAGATATTTGCTTTTAAAGAGAAAGGACTGCAACATATGGCTGATAGGAACTATAACATTCTTCCTGGGTTAGTGACATCACCAATCCTAAATATGCATAAACCCCGCCCCGGGAACACGCAGTCCATGTTGAGAAGAGGAAAAGTTGTTGTATAAGAGTACATTTATGAGTCAGCTCAATCTTTAGCATCCTTCATTTCACATGCAATGGAAAGTCACTCTGTGTGCAACTCACAACAGTTCCTATATGAGCAATTTATAGATTATCATGACAGAATATGCTAATTGAAGATAGTTAACTCCACATTAGCAACATAAATTCATCAACTAACCATTCAGATTCATCCTGTTTCAGTCTACATGTTGTCACTTCTGCTTGAGCCTCTCCATCATTGCCTGCCGTTTTAACATTAAAGGTAGTGTAGGTCAGAATTGAAAAAAAAAACTTTTTTTCCAAATTTCTTTAAACTTTCTGTATATATCAATGCATAATTAAAATCTAAGTACTCTGAAAAAGAAAGTATAAAAATCGAGTGTCTGTAGACCTCGCATCGACTGTTTTAAAGACAGCTCATTATTTCCATTCACTTCACCCCCTCCCTTCTTGGCTCCTTCCAAAGCCACGCCCCCAAAACACATGAACGTCGCAACTCTGACAGCTGAGCTGAAGACGCATTATTTACCTCGAGACGAGCGGAGAGGGGAGGAAGAAGTGCATGTAGTGACATCATGTCAGAAAACACATGTAAATAAAAAAATCTAACTATCATTATGAAGATAAACAAATAAGTTGTATTTTATTACTCTCTATCAAGCTAGCATATTGATATTGGTAAAGCTAACAATATTGATTCGCTAACGAGCTAGTTAGTTATCTATAAGGCAAAGCTAAAAACAGGTTGCATGATACATGTTTTTCCATTGCCATCATTTACACTGTGATGAAGATGAATTTCATGTAAGATTCATTACATATATATGGTGTTCTGCATGTAAGAGTTTGCTTGATGAAAGCATTGTTGATTCTGATGAGGACTACACACCCGAGACAAGTAAGTTACCCATAGACAGTATAAGACAGCAAGTACCGCATCGTCAGCTCGAGGACAGATCCGTGGTCGAGGGCGAAGCAGAGGATTTTGCTATTAGGGTCCGAGGAAGTAGAGGCCGAGGACGGGGTAGTCGAAGACACTTTTTAGACAAGAGGACCTGCTGCGTCGAGTTTTGCATCTTCAAGCTCAAACAAGCACGCGAACAGGTACGATCTGGATACGCGCAAGTGGGCAGGTCCTGTGTGGCAAAAGGGTGGTTGCCATGGTTGCGAGAGAGTGACAGTCGCCTAAGCCAATCCATTGTTTCGTCCCGGTTCGAAATAATGAGCTGCGTTTAGTGCAGATTAGAGCCAGAACTCGATAAAGGATTTTGAAGGCCGATACCGATACAAATATTTTTGGGTTTTAAAATCCGATATTCCGATATATCGGCCGATATTTTTTTATTTATTTTTTTCAGAAACGCGCAACAAAACATTAATATATTTCCCTAACATTAGTTATTTGTAATTATTTAAGAGTTTTAACTAAAATAATATGATAATGCATTTTAAAACGAAACTTTGTTTTTATTGTCGCAATAGAACAGACTGATGATAGTGGCATTAGCTAGCTTTGTGGTTCGCTGAGTCTATGGATGAGCCATAATATAGCAATGGATAACGTCATACTGCAAATTGTAAAACATACATTTTCAATATAACAGGCCAAGGAGAGATGGTACGAGTCAATGCTATAACTGTCATGCGCTATTAAAGAAATACTTCACATTGTCACAAGTTAAAAGGACAATCAGTCAACTACACCGATTAACAACGTAACGTAACTATTACTAGCTAATTCCGCTTCACTTCTCGGCTTATTTAACAGCTCCAAAACTGGACATGATAGTCACAAATTTTGTAATGCTTATTTGAGTTAAGAGAACTGATGGGGATGTTCTTTTAATTGTTATTCAAGCAATGTATGTCTCGTGACCAACTCAACGAGTGTTGCCAACAGGGACGGTGTAGAGTGCCCTCTGGTGGACAAACTATACAACTCCAACTACTCATGACATGGTTCAAGCGTGTTTCGTCCGTTTTTATTTTATTTTTGAAATATTCATTTATCGGCCATTATAACTGCCGATACCGATATTTTGGAAAATGCCTAATATCGGCCGATGATATATCGGTCTGGCTCTAGTGCAGATTAAACGGTCTAGAGTCACTCTGATTTTATACTCTTTTTTTTTTCAGAGTACTTAGATTTTAATTATGCATTGATATATATAGAACGTTTAAACAAATTTGGTAAAAAGTTTTTATAAAATTCTGACCTTCTACTACTTTTAAAGGAAGAACAGTTTCTGTAATTTTAGTGTGTCTGCAAATTGCAGCTGCTAAACACACACAAGCTCTTGAAACCCTGCCCTCTGCAGCAGCTCATTTGCATTTTAAGGGCCAGGCATAAAACGGTGTGTTTTTGCAAACCCTCAAAAAGTTACAACTTTAACATGCTATTTAAAAAATATCTGTGGGGTATTTTGTGCTAAAACTTACCACATAATCTCTGTGGACATCAGAGATTTATTTAACATCTTGTGAAAAGGCCATTTTACCACCCCTTTAATAAACTGTGCTTACAAGGATATCTCGACAGAACTGGAATATTGATGTTGCAGCTTATTTTCCTCTATTGCAGTGTCTACACAGTAGATGAAACGCACATTATTGCAAAAAAGCCTGTTTTCTATTATACAAACCTTTAAGCACTTGATTAATGTGTGATTTTTTTTATTGTGTACAGCCAGTCTACCAAATGATATTGGGAAACTCAAGAAGCTGGAGACTCTAATTTTAAATGGGAACCAGTTGAATCAGCTTCCTGCATCAGTGGGTCAACTTAAGTCCTTGCGCACCCTGAACCTGTCTGGGAATCACTTCAAGGAGTTTCCCAGTGGACTCGGCAGCCTTCGCCAGCTGGATGTTCTGGACCTGTCCAAGAATAAGATCCATGTGGTTCCTGCAGAGGTGGCCGAACTGCAAGCCATTGAAATCAACCTCAATCAGAACCAGGTGAGTTTTTAGTTCATTGCGTCCAGGAAATGTCATGTCATCAAATGGGGTGTCAGGGTGACTTTTCTTTTTTTGTCGTGTTTGTTCCGTTTCAGATTTCAACCCTGTCTCCAGAAGTGTCTCGGACTCCCAGGCTGAAGGTCTTACGGCTGGAGGAAAACTGTCTGGAGCTCGCCTCTGTCCCCATCTCCATCCTCACAGAGTCCCAGGTGTCCCTGTTGTCTCTGGAGGGCAACCTGTTCGAAGTGAAAGATATACGTGATCTCGAAGGATATGATAGAAGTAAGTTTGTGTCAGTTTAGGCTACTCTTATATTAGATTAGACACAGATTATAGCCTAGATATTTATACTACAAACTAACTTTATGAACATGGAAAACAGTGATGCATGGACCTCTTAACATTGACACTAAGGAGAAAATCCATCGCAACTTTGAGGGGATCACACGAAACATGGTTTGTGTTTCTGCTCTAATAGCGATATTGGGCATTACCACGCAGCAAACGCTAATAACATTTCATATACTGTCTACTTTCTATGTTTAACAGTTCTATCTAATAATGCATTAGCAGTAGGGATGCACGATATAGGATTTTGGCCGATATTCGATATGCCGATATTTTCAAACTAATTTTGCCCGATGCCGATGCCTAAATTCGATACCGTATATATTTGTATTTTTTTAAGTGCAAAAAAACTTTTTAAAGCTTATATTAAAGTTCTCAGTCAAGACCAGTGAGTGATTTCCTCTGTGTTTTGTTGTTTTATTAATATTAACGGGATCGTTCTCCCAAAAAATTAAATTGTCATAATTTACTACTCTCTCAAGTTTCTTTCTTCTGTTGAAATTATAAAAGTTATTTGGAAGAATGTGGCTAACCAAACAGTTGCTGTACTCCAGTGACTTCCATAGTATATTTAAGCACAAGAAATAAATGAATACAGGTTTGGAACAACATTAGAGTGAGTAAATAATGACAGACTTTTTATTTCTGGGTGCAGTATGTCTTTAAGGACAAGCGGCAGCATATTATTACTGTCTCTTTAAGAACTGCACGTGATGCGTCTGAATATACACGCATTTGACAAGCAGATTTTCTCTGTTTGCTTTCACTTTAAGACTCGGAATAAGACTCGGAAGATTAGTCCCGTATGCAGACGCTGTGACAGGCTTTTAGTTCCTGTGAGCGTCGGGGTGAACGTGCTCAGAAAAGAGTATGTTAGAACAGCGCATCAGCTCAGCACGTGAATGATATGTTTACCTAGCAAGACTTTGACGCACATGCAAATAAAGAACTTTTGTGAATTGCGGTGTCCTGTGAGTGTAAAGGGTGTCGCACACCGGACGAGAAGCGCCGCGTTGCGTCTAGGACAACTCCAGGTAACTTATCGTACACGGACGCGCACTTTCTCATCAGTGTATGGCCAGCAATATTGTTATGTTTAATGACATGAAATGATGAAGATAATGTATGTTATGTTATGATTGTACTGTACAATTAAATACAATTGTTGCTGAGTCTGCGTCTGAAAACTTTACCTCAGAGCATCCGTTAACTGAGTGAAGGTGTCAGAATTGAACTGATAGAATGCACGATGGCCTACTATAATTTTTCTTCAAAAGCAGATCGTGGAGAGATTTTAATCGTCCACGATCAGAAACCGTGAGACGCACGCACACCCTAGTTGGAAGTTTAATTTGCTGGCGCTCATGCTTCGTTCCGTGGTCGTCACGTGCGCATAGGAAACACACCACCCAATTGGCAAGGCTCATCGGCAGAAATATTCATATTGGCCTGATGCCGATGATGGTCATTTTAAGCTTTTATCTGCCAGATACTAGATGTTGTCCCCAATATCATTGTGCATCCTGAATTAGCAGAGATGTATAGTAACGAAGTAGAACTACTTAAGTACTGTACTTAAGTACTAAAATGCTGTATCTGTACTCTACTAGAGTATTGTTTTTTTCTCATACTTCTACTTTTACTTCAGTAGATATTTTCGATGAATTTAATACTTTTACTTCGATATTTTTTTAATGTTCTGCTAGTTACTCGTTACAATTATAAAATTTTTACGAATCATTCGTGGCAATCACATGCCAGTTTTATAGGGTAATGGTATTGATTGACACACACATTGACAACTAATGCAGGGGTTGTCCTGCAATGACATTTTTTTGGCGCCCGCCAAAGCAAATTTGTATCCTGCCAAAGCTCCTTATTTGATTGCTACACTGTAAAAAATACATAGTAAAAAATAAATAAAAAAAGTAAATACTAGTGAAAAAAAAACAATGTAATTTACTTGAAAAAGTTAGTTCAGGCAAGAATTTAAAAAACTAAGTAAATTCCATATCAGTACTTAATTCAAGCGAGTAGAAATGAAAGTGTAAATATCAACTCAATAAAATTAAGTAAAAATTACTCAACTTTTCTGATACTGGGGTTCCCATCATGCACTGGACCTTGAATAATTAATGAGGCTCATTTTTCACTGGTTTCCAGCTGTATTTACACTTATTTATCATTGATTTTTGTTGTCAGTATTAGTAACTTGCCATTTTGTGACATTTCGAGTAAATTTTTTGCTCAAAATGACACATTCAAACACAAAACGACCCATCAAATGTTACCGCATTGTGTATTGTCTGCCAAGTATTGAGGTGTTTGCATTCACATGATGTTTAACATCTGACATGATTACTTAGATGATCTAAGTAAAGCACATACTCTAAAAGACTAATCAAATTTAAGATTATTGTTTTTGTGAAATGTAATACAAAGGCAAAGGAAATCGATATTAATCAACCTTTTACTAGCCGAGTTAAAATTACTTATTTTTTGTAAAGTTTACTTAATTCCATATTCCAAGTAAATTTACCTTAAAGATTTCTAATTAAAGCTACTGATGAATATGTTTAGGTTTTTACTTGGCAAATCTTTGTAAATTTACTAGCATTTTCTGAGTGAGATAGTTTAGCAAGCATTTTTCAAGTAAATCCTACTCCAATTTTTTTACACTGTAGTTCAAACTTTTGACTGCTTTCTTTAATAATTACATGACACAATACTTGTACTTTTACTTTTAGTACTTAAGTAGTGAATTTTTAAATAAACTACTTGCAATACTTAAGTAGAAAAAATGTTGAATACTTTAGTACTTCTACTTAAGTGTGGTGCTTAAAGAGCACTTCAACTTCTACTCAAGTCACTTTTTTGATAGAGCACTTGTACTTTTACTCAAGTCCGGGTTTCTAGTACTTTATACATCTCTGTGCATTAGATTGGACTGTTAAACAGATTGTAAACTGATGAAGACAGAGAATGGGTGCTGTGTGCTCAGGCTCTAGCGTTCTCAGTGCTGTCACAATAAATGTCTGCTGCACCGTCAAAATAACAAGCAAAACAATCACTTGAGAGTTCCAACTGGTGGTGTGAATGGTGGCTAGTTCCTATAACTAATTTCCTATAACTACCCAGTGTCAGAGGGCCTATAGTGGAAAAAAAGGTTGTTTAAAATGATTAAAATGCTTCACACTAAGAAAAAAATTAATTATCACTGAATGGTTCTTTTGGGAACCAAAAATGTTCTTCTTTGGTATTGCTGCCATAACATAACTAATTATAACCTTAAATTGTATAGCTTTAAATTTTCTCTTTTATAAGTAAGCATAATGGAAAAAAAAAACCTTTTGTTTTTAGGTTATATTCCCGGTCCAATGTTAACTGTCAGCTTAGTTTTGTGCGTCTCATCCCCTATACTGTAAATATCACGTTTTCTTCCAAGATGGAAAATACCACAGATTAAGTTTGAATGTAAAACAAACCTGGTCTAAGTATTTATTTTTGAAACAAAGTCAAATCCCACACAATCTAACCTTGTCATTCCAGGAAGGTGTAATAGAAAAGTCCAAGAAGAAATATACCTAGCAATTTAACAGTTCAGTTCATTTTAATTCAGATTTATTCACATTTGACAATACAACTTGCCTCTAAGGTACCTGGGATTAAAAAGACAGAAAATCCTCAAATATAATGTTGTTTGAGTGTTTAAATCTCAATGCATTTTGGACCCTTTTTTTACACCTCTAGTTAGTTAGTCCACTTGTGCCCAAAAACAGATCTTACTTCCAGGCATAAACAGTTACGGTGCCAAGTGGTTATAAAAAAATTGGCAACACTCATTTTTTAACATTAGTTAATGCATTAGCTAGCATGAACTAACTATGAGCAATATATTTTTAAAGCATTAATTAGTCTTTGTTTACGTTAGTAAAAATCTAATTGATTATTGTTAGTAACAAATACACCTTTGCATTTTAAAATGAGTAAATTTACTTTGACTAAGATTAATAAATACTATAGAAGTTTTGTTAATTCTTGGTTCATGTTAATTGATATAGTTAACTAATGTTAAACTTTATTGTAAAATGTTACCAAAAAAAACTTGATCCGCTTTATGAGTGAAATTTTAATCATATAATAAATCTTTTTATAT
This sequence comes from Hybognathus amarus, assembly GCA_030378365.1. Lineage (NCBI taxonomy): Eukaryota > Metazoa > Chordata > Actinopteri > Cypriniformes > Leuciscidae > Hybognathus > Hybognathus amarus. Next base: position 39,298 of record JAQIUQ010001681.1, on the reverse strand, counting down.
CTACTGTTCAAATTACAGTGTATTACTGTTTATTACAATCATGTTATTATTAGTGGTAATGGAGTGGTACAGGTATAAGATTAATTCACCGCTGGTTCCTTCGAGAGTATCCAATGGGGTTTTATAATATTTTCTTTTTATTTATGAGTAAAATAAGGTCTGTGGTAAACATAACTTCACAACGCTGTAGTCACCGATTTGCCTGAAAAGACACCTCGTGCAAGCCTAAAAACTTTTTGTGATATAGGAGTTCTTGCAAAATTGACGTGTTGGGCATATTTTCAATTCGCAATTTCAAAAGGATAAAGTGCTTAAACCGATTGGTCTTAGTGCGATTATGAAAGCGCATATGCTGTGATTTAAAAAATTTTATGCACAGCTTGTCAGTGAAGCACAGCTCTGATCAGTAGTAAATCCTGCTCCATCAAAAAAGCACTGCGAATTTGAAAAGCAACGTGTCAAACATATTTCCAAACATGAGAAGCATTTACGAACCTCTTGTCCAACAAAAGAGAACACTTAATAACATGTTTTTACTCCAAACTCCCTTCATAACATCAATCGAGTGTTTAAAATAACTGAGCTGATGTGACTTCTTTATCATAGAATGAGGCCGACATTATGTTATTTCATCAGTAACCTATACAATGCTAAAGGCTCTAAAACCTATAAAAAGTAAACCTATAAAGGCTTTGTTGATTTAGCACTGCATTATAAATATACATGAAAATACGCAAGAAGGCTTGAATAACTCTGATAAACCATATATTGTCGTAGTTGTGTGTTTATTAGTCATGTTTAATCAATCAAAACATTTGAATCTTCTGTTTATTCAGCTACACTGATACTATCACTGTGTCGCAATTCGCCTACTATACTACGCCCTAGAAGTACTCTGTTTGTGAAGAAAAAGTTGAGTTTGTAGTTTTTGAGTTTTGAGTGTGTAGTAAAAGAGTAGGCAAGCTTTGGGACATAATACTTCGTCATCTTTAACGGACAGCTCTGTTGCGTGCATCCTGTCACCATAAAATGACCTGTCAATCATCTCGTCACAGTTAAAATCCTCCATTCAATCTAATTTAATTTCTTACCGTTTCAGAGAGAAATGTTGTCGTGGGTCTTTCATGCAGAGACTCTCCTCATGTGTTTGCAATTTGAATGTAATGATGCTTTTAAAAGTTAATGGCTAAACATATCTTTACAAAAGTTCACAATGCTTCTGCAGATACAATATAATAATGTCAGTCAACATTGAATAAATACATTTTCATCTGGTATTTACACAAGAACGTTCGGGGTGAAAACGTAAAAATACGTTCAGCGGATGTGCCTTTCGATTTACACGGTGACGGCGTTTTTGAGGCTTAAAACGCAAAAAAGTGAAACCACCCTTCAGAGCAGAGATGTAAAAAGTACTAGAAACCTGGACTTGAGTAAAAGTACAAGTGCTCTATCAAAAAAGTGACTTGAGTAGAAGTTGAAGTGCTCCTTAAGCACCACACTTAAGTAGAAGTACTAAAGTATTCAACATTTTTTCTACTTAAGTATTGCAAGTAGTTTATTTAAAAATTCACTACTTAAGTACTAAAAGTAAAAGTACAAGTATTGTGTCATTTAATTATTAAAGAAAGCAGTTAAAAGTTTGAACTACAGTGTAAAAAAATTGGAGTAGGATTTACTTGAAAAATGCTTGCTAAACTATCTCACTCAGAAAATGCTAGTAAATTTACAAAGATTTGCCAAGTAAAAACCTAAACATATTCATCAGTAGCTTTAATTAGAAATCTTTAAGGTAAATTTACTTGGAATATGGAATTAAGTAAACTTTACAAAAAGTAAGTAATTTTAACTCTGCTAGTAAAAGGTTGATTAATATCGAATTTCCTTTGCCTTGTATTACATTTCACAAAAACAATAATCTTAAATTTTATTAGTCTTTTAGAGTATGTGCTTTACTTAGATCATCTAAGTAATCATGTCAGATGTTAAACGTCATGTGAATGCAAACACCTCAATACTTGGCAGACAATACAGAATGCGGTAACATTTAATAGGTTCGTTTTGTTGAATATGTCATTTTGAGCTAAAAATTTACTCGAAAATGTCACAAAATGGCAAGTTACTAATACTGACAACAAAAATCAATGATAAATAAGTGTAAATACAGCTGGAAACCAGTGAAAACTGAGCCTCATTAATTATTTAAGGTCCAGTGCATGATGGGAACCCCAGTATCAGAAAAGTTGAGTAATTTTTACTTAATTTTATTGAGTTGATATTTACATTTTCATTTCTACTCGCTTGAATTAAGTACTGATATGGAATTTACTTAGTTTTTTAAATTCTTGCCTGAACTAACTTTTTCAAGTAAATTACATTGTTTTTTTTCACTAGTAGGCTATTTACTTTATTTATTTATTTTTTACTATGTATTTTTTACAGTGTAGCAATCAAATAAGGCGCTTTGGCAAGGATACAAATTTGCTTTGGCGGGCGCCAAAAAATGTCATTGCAGGACAACCCCTGCATTAGCTGTCAATGTATGTGTCTATCAATACCATTACCCTATAAAACTGGCATGTGATTGCCACGAATGATTCGTAAAAATTTTATAATTGTAACGAGTAGCTAGCAGGACATTAAAAAAATAGAAGTAAAAGTATTAAATTCATCGAAAATATCTACTGAAGTAAAAGTAGAAGTATGAGAAAAAAACAATACTCTACATAGAGTACAGATACAGCATTTTAGTACTTAAGTACAGTACTTCAGTAGTTATTCTCGTTACTATACATCTCTGCTTCAGAGTGTAAATCTTAAAAGCGCTCCATCCGCCGCGTTCCCGTGTAAAGGGTAAAACGCAAAAGTCTGCTTGACAGTGAAGGTTGTATCGCAGCGCGTGGACTTGAGTGTTGCTGTAGTATACACTCCTAGCCGCCTGAAGTGCATACTGCATCTGAATTTCACAGATTTTTGCGTCACCATTTGCACGCGATTTCCCACACAAAACGCTCGTCTAAGACGCAGAATAAAAGTGATGACAGCAACGCCACTTTTGCGTTTTCTATTCAGAATCGGTTTCGTGTAAACATAACCTGATAGTTAATCACTTAAATCCCTTTATCTAATCCTCTCTACACAACCGCGAATCTCAGCGCATCCTTCATGTCTGTAGTTTTTTAACGCTTTTTACTCGTGTTTGTAGTTCTAACCGAATCCTCATCGTCCAGGATGGCGGCGATGGGTCTGTGACGTTAAGTGTGCATCGATCTGCACTTCGGATTCTGACCGGATATCAGTAGGCCATTCGGGTCTCTTTTCAACATAATATCGATTTGGCATGGGTGTAATTTCCTATGGGGACAGGGGGGACATGTCCCCCCACTTTCAAAATCCTGTTTGTGTCCCCCCACTTTCAAATCAGTTTTCATAATTTTTTGCAAAAATTAAGTCACCTGTTGCTTTCATCGCCGATTGTGCCGCAACCGCGATACCTGCTCATTAAAACTTTCAGTGAGCTATTTTTAGAGTGTGCACGCGACGTTCCTGGACGTGGTCGCGCGCATCCACACAGGCTCGGTTCTGCTCATCAGCGGTTGCGAATGCGGCACAGTCAGCGATGAAGCACCACAAACAACAACAGATGACTCTAAGCCCAGCGTCATATGATCCTGCTCTTATTTATGCAAATGCTTTTAAACCATTTATGCGCGAGAAGACTAAAAGAACGCAGCGCGCTGCCATGTCCTCCTGTCCTGATAAGCACCACAAATGACGCGCGCCAGTATCGCATAGACAGCACAGCCAGTATCGAGTTCTATTTTTCAGCTTGAACAAACAAAAACACACATGTATGGCAAAATGTCTGTTTTGTCAAGATGCCCACAAGAACAGTCTTCAATTAGTTAAATAAAATCTTAAACGAAAGTAAAGAGTTGTGAGAAAATGAGATGCATGAGATCCTGTCAGCATAACAAGTGACAGCATCCATTAATTCTCTCTCTAGGTAAAGTTAACCAAAGAACAAAGGGAACAGAAAATATAACTAACTGCTCTTGACTAAATTATGCTTGAAGAAGCTGTCATGTAAGGTTTGTTTTAAGTTAACTTAAATTATAAGTTGTTATATTTTTGAAGCCTAATAAATGTTTAAAATTTGTGGATCATTTTTATTGAGAAATCAGTAGATAATATCAGTGATACTGGCCTTCATTCATAAACAGAAGCTATTAAACAATTATTTTAAAGGGTTAGTTCACCAAAAATGTAAACTCTGTCAGTATTCACCCTCATGTTAAGACTTTCGTTCATCTTCGGGACATAAATTAAGATTAAAATAGTCCAAGCGACTACAGTGGCTCTACCTGAAATCTCACGGCCCACAGAGAAGGAAATGAATAGTTGAATAAAGTCGTTATTTTTTTATTTATTTCTTGCACACAAAAAGTATTCTTGTCGTTTGATAAACTTAAGATTGAGCCACTGTAGTCACTTGGATTATTTTAATGATGTCTTCAATAACTTTGAGGCCAGCAAGTTTCAATTCCTCAAGAAGCCTATGGACTAGTATGCAGGAGTGATCCAGCTCTCAGATTTAATCAAAAATATCTTAATTCGTGTTCTGAAGATGAATGAAAGTCTAACGGAGTTGGAACAACATGAGGGTGAGTCATTACTGAAAGAGTTTTCATTTTAGGGTGAACTATCCCTTTAAATATACTGTCTTTGTTTCTACATTACAGTGGAAATTGAAGCTCACATTAATAACATTTTTATTTACACACAAAACATTAATGGCTAACATTTTGACTTAATAAAAATATGCTAACGTCTTGGCGATCGGCCCCTATAAACAATAGACATTTTTCTTATACATAGGCTATAGCCTACTATTCTTTTTGTCAGAATTTATCATTATAATCAAATTATTTCCTGTTTTTTGTATCACCATAGTCCCTAAATGTATACTTCCAGAAAATGGGATTCAAATCGAAAACATTTTCCGCCATTGTGTGTGTCCCCCACTTTTCAAACCAAAGTTACAGCCCTTGCAATTTGGGATGTACTAATTCTATTTCGAATACTATTTAGGACGGATAGTATGCAAATTGGGATGCTGGATATGATTCCCATAGGCATTTCCTGGAATAACGTGCGTTATTGTACTTTCTGCGAGCGGAGCATATTGGAGTTTCTGCACAAGAGTGCCCTCTGGCTTTCATATGGAGCAGCATTTACTGCTGGAAATGCAGCTTGTGTCATTTACTTTGTAGAGCAAAGACGTCAAAGTCGTCGAGTTATGTTTACCACAGACCTTAATTTACTCATAAATTAAAAAAAAAAACATTAAAAACCACTTACGAAGTAACCATAAATCTTCGGGGCTTCTGGACGGTCATACCTGCACCCATGGTTACATTGCTAAAACTCAGCTCATAAAGGTGCAATAAGTGATTTGAAATCAACCCGAACAAACACACACCTCGCTTCATTGCTCCGCCCCCAAAATTCATTTCTCAGAATTTGCTTACTGCACCTTTAAGACAATATTCAGCTTAATAATGAACTAGATTAAGCAAAACATTTGAAATTCAGTTTCAATTTTCAAGTTTCAGTACACTTTTATTTTTTTCTAGGGCTGTTTTCGACTCGTTAGATTTTGCCGTAGCTCTTCTGATAGTTCGAACCTTTTTTTTTTTTTTGATAGGTCAGTAGCAGCTATATTTTTTTCCATTTCAAACAAAAGATGGACGCATGGCGCATTAGGCTATTCCGTTCTGTGTTTTCTTTTTTTCTAAACAGTTCAGGCAATGTTTAGGTCGTCTCAGTATTTTTCATGTTTTTATCACGCAATCATGTTTTTAATGCGGTGGTGGGCATGTAACTTGTAATTTAACGCTTTAGTCTTAAGGGTAGCAGCGGCGCTGCCAGAAAATAAAAAGCTGTCACAAAGAACAAATATATAGCAAGGAGACATTTTAATGGTTTATTAATAAAGATGAAGTTGACAATGCTGCGCGATCTTCGCAGGTGCATGCGCCAAGAGAAACGCACAGTTAATTTCATAAGCAGAGAGCATTACGTTTTTCTTTCGCTTTGAATCGTTCTATTTACAAGTAGAGATTTCAATATAGATATTTCAGGTCTGTGAGATGTAGACTCTACGTATACGCTGAGTTGCAGTAGTTATATTTATGAGACGAGCTTCGGTGCCTCCGATTCCTTGATTAACAGTAGCCTAATAATCTGCTTTTCCTTCTTATTGATTAAATCAAGACAATTGGTTGATAAAACATTAATTAAAATCAAGAAAAAAATTATAAAAAAACGAAATTCACTTTAAAGAAAGGCTTTGTGCTTTTCTTTTTGAGGTCTATGAAAGTTTTAAAGAGGTCTTTTTAGTGCTGCTTCAGAGCGCTTATGTCCGTCGGAGAAACTGTCACGTCCTGTAACATTGTTTTTTCCTCTGTGAACCCGAAAAATTATATTTTATGTTTTGTGGAGAGCCAACTCTTCCCTCATCTGATTTGAGCAGTGTTATTCACATAATTACAAAAATATATTTTGCCTCCTAAAACTTAAAGATTTTTGTCACGCATGAATGCACACAACCTGATTTGAGCGAAGTTGAACTTGGACGTGTACTATTCGACTATAACGTTCATAGTCGAATCAGACCTCTCCGAATCGAATCGTAAATGCCTAAGACTATTAAAAGTCAGCCCTAATTTTTTCCTACATAGTTGAATATTAATGACTTGTTTTTATCTTTCCCTTGCTCAGTACATGGAACGTTTCACTGCAACCAAGAAGAAATTTGCGTGATCCCTCCAGGCATCCTGCTGCTGTTATCTGCGCTGGGATTTAGCATGGGGAGGTTCCAGCTTTGACCACACATGAAAATGGCTAGACGGTAATGGAAAAAAGGTCAGGACGGCTCAGAAACCATAGGCCTGCTGCTCAACACCGTTACAGTACAGAGAGCACATGTATGAATCTACTCTTTCTTTTTGCAAAGATTCGATGAGCTGAAATATGGTGACAGATTCTGCTTTATGAGGACATTTACACTGAAGAGTGGTTTATTTTATTTTTAGAGCGCATTAATACCACGTATGTTTTTAAGCTAACTGATATTGTAAGTACCTGGACTCGTTTGCAATGCCTTTATTGATCCATTTATTTGAATGTTTCTTTAGAGTTAGAAAGTAGCCTGTTTCTAAGCAATTTAAATCTACTTTATTATTTGATTACACACGTTTATTTAAGCTTTATTGTGTAAACCACTGTGGAAAAGTATTTCGATTCTTGAACTGCTGACATCTCGAAAACGTCCGTTAAACAATATTTGTGATATTTATGAAGTAGCCATTTTTTTTCTAACATCAAAGGCTGCATATTAGTCTTAATGTTGAATGAAAACGAATGCCAGTGGATATTTATATTTTTGTTAATACAACACAATGTTCTGTTTGAAATTGCTTTTACACATTTATACTTGCTGCATGTTTAATTTTCTTAAAAGTGCAGAACCTGAAAAGCATTTTAGTGAAGGATTATGTATTTTAATGCCATTTTGAGATTGCAATTCGAACTCTTTATGTGTGCACGTGTTAATCTATTACTTGCACACTTTAAAGGGATACTCCACTTTTTTTTTGGAAATAGGTTAAGTTTCACATCTCCCCCTGAGTTTTACGTTTTACCGTTTACAGTTGAGTTTTACCCGTTTTCAATCCATTCAGCCGATCTTTCTGCATACTTAAGAAGAATATCAGTAACCAGACAATTTCTGGTCTCATTGACCTCCAGTAGGAAAAAAAATACTATGGAAGTCAATGAGACCAGAAACTGTCTGTTTACTGATATTCTTCAAAATATCAGAAAATCAGCTGAATGGATTCGAAAACGGTAAAATCTCAACTGTTTAACTTGGGGGAGTGGTAAAATGAGCCTATTTCCAAAAAGTGGAGTGTCCCTTTAAACTCTGTTTAACGTAATTGTTTTCTGAATATATGCACATTAATGAGTAAGGTGTTAATTTCAAACATCTAAATATGTAATTTCACAATCGGAATGATAACAAAAGCAGTCAGTAGCTTCAATTTTCATGTCACCTCAATGTACGGTTACCTAAATATTGTTACTCTACAGCATTTAGCCGCAGAATAAAGCTCGCATTCTATTAAAATTACAATGCCATGCAATTGCAAAGCAAATTACACCTGAATGTCCTTCCTAGGATTAATAAAGTACATATATCTACCTGTACAGTATTTATACTTGTGATTAATTACTGACATAGCTAGAACAAATCAAAAATTAATTTCAGAAGCGAACTATCCCTTTAAATCGCTTCCCAGCCACTGAGACTGGAATATGTAAAATACATTTACTTCAGATGCAAAATGACATAAAATATGACGTCTTGTTTTCTGTGAAATTGTTGGGAGTTTTTGATTAAAACAAAACAAATATCTGCCAATGTGCTCAGAAAAATCTATTTAATTCAAAGGGAATTTTCATAACTTATTGACATATTTGTTCTTGTTTTAAGTATAAATTTACTTAATTCTGTTACATTTTTTCAAGACTACATTTGACATTTACCTTTTAATGAATGGCTTTAAGAGTGTAAGACTTTCTGCGCTGATTTAAGACCCGCAGTAACCCTTTGACCTCTTCACACTTCATTCAAATATTATATATATATATATATATATATATATATATATATATAAAGTTAAGCATAGTTGTGTTTGGTCTCAATTGGTTTATTTGTATTAGTGCAAAGAAACATGCCAAATTGTGCAGACATCATTTTTGGCCTGGACTGTCATATAGATAAAACGAGAGAGCCAAATAAATATCAATTAAATGATTACACTACAAAAATTTTATGATCAATAATTTATGACATAATAATAATTTATGTTTTTACATTGCTGTAACTCATCAAAGTTAGTTAAGCAATTTTCAAGTTTTTTATGTTAAAAAGATTCAACTAATTTTTAAAAGTCAGTTTAATGTAATTTAAGTTGAAATTACTTTAACAAAACAAACAAACAAAAAAACAAGTTGATTGTACTTTTTTAAGGCAGCATGCTTTGAGATTAGTTTTTCTGTGCATTTTTTTGTTTGTTTTCCATAGTAAAATAAAACCTGTAGCTGTAATATTTGCCTTTATTTAACCAAATAATTTTATCAGATAAATACCTTAACCAAGTTTAGTGTTTTGTTCTTCCATCATATTTAATTTATATATATATATATATAATAAATTGCTCATATTTTGATTGTTTAATCAAACTTGCAGGGGTTATTAAACACAAATAACCAAGGTATGATTTAAGTCTTGTTTTATCTTCTCTTGCATTAATGATATGGCAAACATAATAACTCCACACTCACTTAATTAGTTTTGCAAAGATTATACAAAATATAATATTGTCTCTTTTTAACCCATGGTATTTTGATTCTTAATTAGACTATTGAATTGTCATTTATTAAGCACAACAAAGCGTTTTGATATTGAAATGCTGTATTTGAGAGTTTGTTCAATGTGAATTAATAAGAAACTGACAAAAATACATTCAGCACAGAATTTTCAAAAGTATGGATAAAACAAGAAATGTAAAACAGGCACAGTACAACAACAAACCAGAGGAGGGTGATATAACCCCACATAAAATAAAAACAACCAATGACCAGAGCTGAAATCTACATAACAATGTATGATATAAAGTATTCATGGCTTGACCAGACTGTAAATAGAGCAGCATCAGATCACATCTTAACACAATAGACAGTAAACAGCTGTTTAAAGGCCTGAGACTCTGAGAAGTTGTGAAAACGTCTTGTTTATTCACTCCTAAAAATACTTAATATATCTGTATTTCATAAAACATGTTGGACGGGCAAGAGCGTTTTATTATTACACGAAAAAGTCACCAAGGATAGAAACTGTCATTATATGAACACAGTAATGAGGCAGAAATGTAAAAAATAGAAGTAGGATATGATTTTGGTAGCTTAACACAACATTACAAATTCAACACATAGAACTGGTTTAAGCAGCTTAACAAAACCCAGTTGTTCAAATACAAAAGTAAAACACCTCATTGTAGGAACTTCACCTGTAATTAAAATACATGGTTGAATTCTCAAGCATAATAATCTTACAAATAGCGTTACATTTAATATACAATAAAATAACATCGGCTTTCCCCACATTTCAGACAGACGTCAAAACGTATACACAACGTATCTGTTCTCAAACATAAAAAAGGTATTTAAATGACGATATACTGTACATAAAATGGCACTATTAAACATTTCAGACTGCCGCACTGACATCTGATCAGGATCTCCGAGATGATGCAACCATGTTTTATGGAGTATTTGCCTTTCTGAAGCTGCGAGATGTACAGTTTTGACTTGCTCCCATCGACTCGTTTGAACCAGACTTCATCGTGATTGATTGTAGTTATTATAGCACTGTTTTGAAAAACAGACAGAGAAAAATGCTGCAGAATAATCAATATGAGCTTCACAAATCAGCGTGTCTGGGTAAGGAACCCTCACCTCGTAGGATACTCGTCTTTCTTGTCAATACATATATGGCTTGTCAGGTTGTACCAATACCGTCGTAAAACAAGCGTCCATCCTACGAGACGGCATTGTGCTGGTGTTTCTCACTCTTGAGGCACTAAACAAATAATGCAAAGTTCTACTGTTTTATTGATATACCGGTGTGAGTACTAGAAACCCGACTTAAACTAAAAGTTCAAGTGCTCTATGCAAAAAAGTGACTTGAGATCAGAAGTTGAAGTGCTCTCTTGAGCACCCACGCTTAAAGTTAGGAAGTACTAAAGTATTCAACATTTTTTCTACTTAAGTATTGCCAGATATTACTTTATTTTAAAAATTCACTACTTAAGATTACTAAAAGTAAAAGTACAAGTATTGTGTCATTTTAATTATTAAAGAAAAGCAGTCAAAAGTTAGACTACACTGCAAAACATCAGAGTCAGGATTTACTTGAAAAATGCTTTCTCAGCTATTATCTAGCTCAGAAAATGCTCAGTCAATTTACAAAGGCAGTTTGCCTCAGTAAAAGAACCTAAAACCTCTTCATTTCAGTAGCTTTTAATTTAGAAATCTTTAAGGTAGAATTACTCTAGAAAAATAGGAATTAAGTGAACTTTACAAAGAAGATAAGTGATTTTAACTTCAAGCTAGTAAAAGGTTCAATTAATACAAATTCCTTTGCTCATTGTACATTTCACAAAAACAATAATCTTAAATTTTGATTAGTCTTTTAGAGTATGTGCTTTACTTAGATCATATAAGTAATCATGTCAGATGTTAAACATCATGTGAATGCAAACACCTCAATACTTGGTAGACAATACACAATGCGGTAACATTTGATGGGTCGTTTTGTTTAATATGTCATTTTGAGCTAAAAATTTCTAGAAATGTCACAAAATGGCAAGTTACTAATACTGACAACAAAAATCAATGACAAGTGTAGATACAGCTGGAAACCAGTGAAAAATGAGCCTAATTAATTATTCAAGGTACAGTGCATGATGGGAACCCCAGTATCAGAAAAGTTGAGTAATTTTTTCACTTAATTTTATTAAGTTGATATTTACACTTTCCTTTGCTTTGCTTGAATTAAGTGCTGATATGGAATTTAAATAAGGAGCTTTGCGGGATACAAATTTGCTTTGGGGCAGCAAAAAAATGTCATTGCAGGACAACCCTGCATTCAGTTGTCAATGTGTGTGTCAATCAATACCATTCCCTATAAAACTGGCATGTGATTGCACGAATAATTTGATAAAAAATGTTATAATTGTAACGGGTAACTAGCAGAACATTAAAAAAATATCGAAGTAAAAGTATTAGCACCTTCAGAATCTGATGAGATTGTTCCCAATACAAAAGAGACTAATTGTTCAAGGTCTCTATAGTAAAAGGGAGATTTTCGGAATAGTTGACCCTGATTTGGATTTACTCTGTTACATTTGTGCTGAAACGTAACCGTTATAGCATGTGGTCTAGAGGTTAAAGATCTGGCTTGGTAACTGAAAAGTTGAATGTTGTAATCACTCAGGATATGATACATAATTACACACATTGGGGTCTTTTATTCAGCAAGGACATAATCCTGAATACAGTTTCCACAAAAATATTAAACAGCACAACAGTTTTTAACATTTATAATTTAATAAAGATGTTTCTTGAGCAGCAAATCATCATATTAGAATCATTTCTGAAGGATCATGTGACACTGAAGACTGGAGCAATTATGCTGAAAATTATGAACTAATAAATAATGTAAATACTGTATATATAAATTGTAAATTAAATTTGATTTGTTTTAGCTTACCTCAAGGGCATCCAAGATGTAGGTGTCTTTGTTTCCACAGTATTTTCAATTTTGACATTTTTAGGTCAAACCGTTCTTGTCTCATCAGTCATATAATGGAAGTCTATGGTCACCACCTCAAAGAGCATGCACAGATCAGTATAGTTTTTACCTCTTGTAATCACAGTCACGTGCACAAGTGATCTGAGGGCGCTTCTATCTGCGCAGCGCGGCGGAAAGCCCCGGAAGTGATCTCTGGCACGTGTACGTCACTCATTGTTTACACAGAGATTTCAGAAGTTTTATCCTTCACTGTGAAGATCTAAACATATTTAGATATTACAGGATATTAAAATGGAAGATGATTTCAATATATCAACTGACAACGTTGATTTTTTTTCAGACCGAAGCGCCCGTGCCCTCATATCACTTGGACGTGGCTGTGTTACGAGAGGTAAAAACGATATAAATACTGTTCGTTTTCTGCACACAGAACCGCTCGTTTCGTGTCTTAGGCCATTAATGTGTACTTACATTTACGAGTCATTGAATCATGTTTAATTTTGACTTCTCTGTGCATGCTCTTTGTGAGGTGGACCCCATAAACCTCCACTGACAGACAAGAACGGTTTGACCTGAAAATATTAAGATTGAAAAAACTGTGGAAACAAAGACACCTACATCTTGGATGCCCTTGAGGTAAGCTAAAACATATCAAAAATTACTTTCAAAATGAACTATCCCTTTAATAATATATTTATGTTAAAGTTGTGAATATCAAATATATCTTACCATCAGTCTTTACTCTGTAGAGGTCCTAATGTTGCCATGGCCTACAAGATAGTAACATGATACATCACTTATAAAATAATAAAAATGTCTTCACATAAAAAAGAAGAGTTTTTAACAGTCTAACCTTTCTAATACAGTCCAGTCTTCCAGATATCCAGGTCTTGCAACATGTAAACTATATATGGCCTGTGAACATGTTAAGAAACTCATAAATCATACTGTTATTCTAGCAAATTCTTAGATGGAAGGAATACATTTTTTTTAAAGAAAATTGCGACTTTTTAACCAACAATTGGATTTTTTCTCCTAATTGCGTGATATACAGTCACTATTGTGAGTCATAATGTCAAAATTCTGAATTATAAAATCAGAAACTCACAACTGTGAGTCTGAGGGAAAAAAACAATTTTAGCTTTATATCTCTCAATTCTAACTTTATAACACGCAATTGCGACTTTATATCATGCAATTCTGGAATAGTCAAAAAGATAATAAGTTCGTAATGTTTCTTTTTTATTCCATGGTGGAAACAAGCTTCCATAGTAATTATAGACTGCACGTTGTAATAAAGGATATACGGACACAACAACAGGCTTTTTCTTTTTGTCTGGACTGAAGGGATCTTTCTTCTTGTTTTTTCTTGATTGTAACTCATCATTCCAGAAGCTCTATAGGGGAAATGTTACAAAGATTGCATAAATAACACAAAAACACAAAAATTATGACCGACACGTATTAACAATTCCAGTACCTGAGGTTATATCTATACTATGGCGGTCTTCCTCCAAACGTCTGATCTTCTCCTCCAGTTCACTCTGAACCGTATCAAATAATAAGAGTTTCTCACTCTAGAAGAAATAAATTGAACCAAATTAGAGTTACATTTAAAGTCACAATGAAATCATAACTTGCAATCTTTCTTTTTTTGGAATATTGCAGTATTTATTATAAATGATTTATCAGTGCACATCATTACTTTTTTGAAAATGTATGTTCCCTCATAATCATTAATCAAAATATCTTCCCCTCCCTTGCAGCGACACCTCTTCTCTAATGATGTGTTTACTGGTGCAACCTGTCACTCACATGAGATCAACCAATAGCAAAACAACTACCATCTAAATCAATTCCCCATGGACAAATCAAGTCCCAGCCCAATTTGTTCTCTGTTCAAGAAGCCATTTCACTCTGACATGTGACTATCGCAACTTTTGTTTCATGCCGACTTTAATTCTGAAAGTGCATTTGAAATAGATGCATGCTTCAAATCAATGTGGTAACAATATAAACACTTCTGTTTGGCTCTATAATGACTCAGCAAGACATTTCAAACATGCACCATTGTTTAAGTAATAGTGGATTACATCTGTAAATCTCACCTCCCAGTGCTGAAGCGCTGCTTGGATTTCACAGTCGTATTTATTCTTCACTGATTCCAAGCACAACTCTCTGTAGATACCTATGCATAAATGTATTATTTAATCAGTGAGATACATGCACTTTCTTACCTAATAAAAATCACTATTTTAAAGAACAAAAAAAACCCGTGTTCGGTTTGGACTGACCTGCAACTTTAGTTCTGACTTGCATATTCTCCTGAAGAGTCGCAAGAGGGTCTAGGTACTCGGGGGCCTTTCCTGACATCACTTCCTGGAGTTTGGCGTCAACTTGACTAGTCTTTCTTTATATAACCTAATAAAAGCATGCAAACTTAGTGACCAATGTGGAAAGTGGAAAATAAACAATGCACAGATTCAATTCAAACTAGAAGATTATACATACTGGTCTTTGAGATCAGTAAATTGTTTTTCTAGATTGGTCATTTCGTCAAGGCATTCCATTCTTCTCCTTTCACAGTCTTCATCGTCCATTCTGTAATCAAACAGATTGTTTATTTCTTCATATGTTTTAAGTAAATTAGAAGTAACCGAATCAGGCTCAGTATGTCGAAGTGGACTGTCAACTGACTTGTAGGCGCTGTCAAACAGGGACTAGCAATTCCTCAATATTGTTTATTATTGTCTCATTGTTGGATAGATAGATAGATAGATAGATAGATAGATAGATAGATAGATAGATAGATAGATGTGCGAATGCGATGTTCGCACCTGAACTTCTCCATCCTCGGAGACAGAAGAGCTCTCTGTATCCTCATCTTCTGAAGTGCTCCCCTCTTGCTCTGCGAAATCCACCTCCATCTCTTCATGGTTGCTCTCCTTCTTTTCTCTGAGTGCACTGGCATCCTGTCTTTTATTCGACTAAGATTACCGTGAAAGCTGTGAACTGCTTCTCACCCTTAAATCAATGCTTTTTGTGAGCAGGTGTTTTTGCTAGCTTGATGATATTGGTAAAAACAAAACAGATAACGTAACATCTAGATGTATCATGCTAACAACAGACGTTTAAATCCTGCAAATGACTGCTAATAGTTGTCGTTTAACTTAATCTGGATTTGATTAAATCGAAACGGGGATCTTCTGCTTATTAAGTAGCTTTAGCTGGTTTAATATTTTTGTAAACCACAAATAAATCTCTTTTTGCTTCATTTAGCCATGCTACCCTGTGAAAAGCTGGGACAGTGGCGCGGAATGTGAGCCGTTGTAACGCTTCTGGGGTTTGTAGTTTTATGGTGATGCATGTATCTCCGGTAATATGGTTCATAGTGATCCAAAGAACTACAGTTCCCTGCCGTCACTCGTCCCGTGGAAAGCGTGTTTACTACTATTAAAACAGGCTGTATAAATCAAATGGACGACTGGATGAAATGATTGTGTTGTTTTCATTGTAGCAAGTAAACTTTAACAATATATATATATATATATATATATATATATATATATATATATATATATATATATATATATATATATATATATATATATATATATATATATATATATATATATATATATATATATATATATATATTATTTGATATATTTTAATAATATAGTTACTTTTCATCCAGTTTTATTTTTAGACAACTTGACAATGAAAAAAAATAATAATACTGAAACCAAACATTATTAAATAAAGCCTCTTTCTTTCGATGTATTTTTCTTAATTTATTTTCAAAGGAATATGGCACACAAATAAATGATATAATATAAGGTAAATACATTTAATATTTTAGAAATATATATTTTGTTTTAATTCAAAACTAGATTTGGTATGAAGATGATGATTGAATTTTTATTGTGTTTATTATTTTTACTTGTTTATTGAATAGGCTAGTATTCATTTATTTGAAACAACAGCAAATATGTACTACTGTACTACCTTACATTTGTTTACTTAATGAGTGGATGATTAAAAAAAATACATTTCAAAACTTCAGTAAATGTGGAACTTAGGAGTGAAGTGTGCAGACTTCTGCTTATGAATCAACACAAACAAAAAACAAAGATGTTGTATAATTTCATATTGTCTTTCGTTTGTAAAGTATAATTTATATTCACAATTATAAATACATAATACTGCTCAAAAACGTCAAGAACATTATAATAAATGAAAAAGAGAGTTGTTTTGAATGTTTACATTTTTAAATGTTTGTTGTAGTTTTTCAGTCAGCCATTCACCCAGTTATTATCAAATAGAAATTGACCCTTCATTAATACACAAAGGCAAGAAATATAATGAAAAATGATATTTTCGAATAGTAAACATAAACATATGAATACCTTTCAAACAAGAATACACCTCGTTATAACAGTTTAGAAATGTCTTACACCTTTCTATCATCAAATATGAAGTGCAATGATCTATTTTTACATAAATTATGCAAAAACACTGTTTATGAATGTAAAATAAAATAATAAAATAGCGTTGCTCATGTCGGGTGTGTTCCTGGATGTGTGTGTGGAATGACGTTCTGAGCGTTGGATGACTCTGGCATCGATGACGGTGTTTTTCATGTCGCGTCCTCCGACCGCCATGTTTTTTCAGATCTTCAAGAGAGGTGTGTGTAGTTCACAAGACACATACACACAGAGGAGGGCTGCCTGCTCTTTTCTTTTGTCTGACCTCCTCTGCAAAAATGCACGCCTCACCACTTAATTCCTCACGTTTCCTTACAACCCATAACTGCTTTCGAGCCGTGAATTTGACAACTCCTTCCATGTATGAGGGAATTAACGGAAGATTATCATTAGCTCTTCAAAACATCTCGGAATGTTCTCTAAAAAACCTCATGGAAGATGTCAGGAAATCGACACAGAAAGTCCTGGACCCCAAGAAAGACGTGCTGACAAGATTGAAACATCTTCGAATCGTTATTGTGTGAGAAATAACATTATTCGTATTTATTTTTGCAACCTAATGTTGCCATGCATGGAGCTAACATGCTATGTAGAGAGGAGTATCAAGGCACCATCAGCAATCATGGTGTTTGTTTACCTGCAATTCCGTGACACCTTGCACAGTATTTGACAAGTTTGCATTTGAAAGTGTGGTCTGATATAAAATTATTTGATAGAGTGTATTTTTCTCTTCTATGGTTGAGAGTTTGTGGGTTTTGTTTTGATATGACATGCATTGTTTTCACTGAAACCTATTTTAGATGTCAGGGAATCTGAGGTTGAATTGATGATTTGCACATTTTGACACTTTGTTCAGTCAGTTGGTTACTCTATCTGTAAGTGATTAAACTATCTCTCTCTTTCTATGTATATAGATAAATGCCATATCATTTTATATACTTCATATATTAATTGAATGAATCATTTTGCATGTGATGGCTCACATGGTGATTAGAATGTTTAGAAGTTGAGAAGAGTATGACTATTTAGCCCATTCTCATTACTTCTCTTTCTCATTTGCTTAAATTAAGTAATAATCTGGTGTGAACAATAAAGTAGGCCTAGTTGTACAGAGATCCAAACTTCATAACACTTTATTTTAAACTGGAGTTGTTACACGTTAATTTCTATATTAATAACAGTAAATTATGCATATTACAAGTAACTAACTGTAAGCCAAACCATAACTCTGTAGTAAGTGGATGTCAGTAGTACTCAGTTATTATTTTAGTGAGTACAATGTAACTGTCAACTTAAAATAAAGTGGATCCCTGAACTTTTTATTTATTTATTTTTTTTGAGAGAGAAAAATAAATCTTGCTCATATTCTTGCAAAATGCAATCTAAGGAAAAATGTGTCTCTTGACCAGTGGAGATTAGGTCATGTTTTTAGATAGGGACAACAAAGATTTGGTTCTTTAGGACTGGGTGGGATGTCACTGAATAACAGAAATAAACCAGCACTTCCTTTGGGATTAGTCAAGGAAGTCCGAGAAGGAATCCGTCTCAGGCCAGTTCCTCAGATTCCTGAGTTGTTTTAGCAGCACTGACTTCCTGAATGTTGGACATGTGGAGGGTTTATGTAACATCACAGATTTTTGAGTGAAGTGTCTTTGGTTAAAGAGTCCTGTTAAAGATGTTGGTCTGCACGTGGAGTAGTTACTGTCCTGTTTCCTGAATTGTTCTGTGTGGTGTTATCTCTCTTCCTGGTGCCATTGTGTTACACTGATGATTGTTTTGAAACTGAAAATGTGAAGTTGCTATGAATGGCAAGGAAACTGCTTTCATTACAGCAAAAAAAAAAAAAAAAAAAAAAGAAGAAAAGATTGTTAGAATGATTTTCATAGTAATACACAGTTTTAAAGTTGTATGTAATGTATAATATTTTTAGCTCTATTTTTAAAGGAAGTGTAATTGTAAGTAGAGTTGTGTAAATATGATGTGTTTTTCGAAGAATTAACATTTTGTCTAAACATTAACTAAAAAAATATATTTTGAGTTTCTGCATTTTTCACAATTATATTTTTAGGGGAAAAGGAACAAAACTGTGGTGGCTTTGCTTACTTATTTTAATTTTCCCAAAGCAAACAAGCTAGCCTACAGTTAAAGTTTGGGGTTCAATTATTTTGAAAGTCGCTTATTATCTTATTAAGGCTGCATTTATTTGGTCAAAAATACAGTAAGCCAGTAATACTGTGAAATATTATTACAATTTAAAATAAACGTTTTCTGGTTTAATATATTTTGCTGCTCAAGAAACATTCCTTACTACACGGAAACAGGATTTAGTAATTTTATTTGTCTTGACTGTCACTCATGATCAAGTTAATGTTTGCTTGCTGAATAAAAGTATTATAATTATTATTTAAATCTTACTGATTCTATCTGAATTGTGTTGCATATATTGCAGTTTTGAATGCACTAAACAAAGAATTGAAAAATAGCTTGATCATGGTATATGACCAAGTTATTAATTTAATTTTGTATTGTGTTGTGCGTGTCACTTGGTCCTTGCATATTATACAGCAATGAAGTGAAGTTTCCCTTAAGTGATAAGCTCAACATTGGTAAACATTATTCACACAGCCACTTATTATTATGGCCTAGAGTCAGACCCCTGTGCACAACAGCTTTTGTGCATTTGTGGAGCCTGAGGAAGTGAAGTAGCCTAAATTAACGGATGGGTGTGTTAAAGAAACTGGTCTGATAGGAAGCACACAATAATGAGATTTGGTTTAAGAACTACCTGTTATTCAAATGCATCTGCAACTATTTGAAATTAACTTCTGATGTGATTGTGAATTTAAGATTCATTTAGTTCAAAGCTGACGTCCTGCATTACATTAGTCTTTCTCTGCACCGATCAATTGCCATGCTGAGCTTGAGAATTGCTGTTGTGATGACCAGTCATATTTTATATGATGTCAGTCATTAAATGGGCTCTCAGCAGATCGCTGCACACTCGTAACTTGCCTCAGATCGTCAGGTTGATTGATTGCCAATATTGAAATGACAACACCATTATGACCAGAGACGAATTACATTGACTCCATTACATTTACTTTTGTACTTGTAAAATGTGCACTTTTAAGATTAGATTTAAATTTGTACTTTTACTTCTTAAAGGGGACCTATTATGAAAAATTCAGTTTTACGTTCATGGTGTTTGAACATAAATGTGTGTTGGCAGGTGTTTGTACACAATAGGGGTTGAATGATTTCAGATTTTTTAAAGTTGACATTTATGTGACGAAATTATAATTCGACGTCAAATAGTCACAGATTGACGTCATCAACGGATGAACAAATAAGCCAGAACATCGAGCTGAGACTTGAACGTGGGTTGCTTTGTGCACATCTATGGCAAATATGAATTCAGACAGCGCTGCTCACAAGGCAATACTTAACAGCTTATTTTTTTAATCAGTTCTTTTGTCTTTATGTCGTTATATTTCTTTCTCACAGATTTCTGCTTGTTCTAAAATCAGATACAGATTAAGTAGCGCAGTAAAAATTACATTTCTATGAATGCAGTTGCATTAAGTGAGAGAGTGATTGCATGTGAATTAATTCTACCAGGCACCGTAATTGTGACGCTGTGGGTTTTTGTCACTAAAGAGAAATAATAATGTGCTTGAAATGTTCATCTTCTAAGCTGTTTTATTGATAAATCACAGAACAGTGTTGAGAATGCATTTCTGAGTAGGGATGGGCATTTTTCTAAAATATTGCATTCAAAATATTCGGGCTCATAAAAATCGATATTCAAATATCCGATTTATTTAAATTATGTTTAACGAAAAAGACGTTATTTTAAATTTTTTTTTTTTTTTAGTTTTTGTCACCATTTCTGGAACAAGCTTACAATTAGGCAATACACAACAAGCTTACAAATAGTAATAATTAAAGATTTATTTTAGTTGAAAACATTAAACAGTAGGCCTATGAGTAAACAATATATATATATATA
Source organism: Hybognathus amarus (assembly GCA_030378365.1). Classification (NCBI taxonomy): domain Eukaryota; kingdom Metazoa; phylum Chordata; class Actinopteri; order Cypriniformes; family Leuciscidae; genus Hybognathus; species Hybognathus amarus. Next base: position 18,360 of record JAQIUQ010001681.1, on the reverse strand, counting down.
TATATATATATATATATATAAAGCATTATTAAAAGCATGCTTAAGCAGCGCGAGCGGAAAAAAACCCTAATAAAGCAGATTGCGTCAGATATCGATACAGAACATACACACATACACACGAGTCAACAAATGGCTGATTATCGTGTTTATATTGTTTCACGTTTATGTTGAGAAAAACAATAATATCTAACGTTACATGCAGGGGCGTCGCCAGCACTTTATGCTCGAGTGAGAAAAGACGCGCGCTGACAGACGTTTCAGAGACACAAAGAGAACGGTGTTTCTAACAGCACTTTGCATTTTCTGTTCTTAAACCGGTCTCCTTAACGAAAACTTAAAATAAGTGTGTCTCAAAATCATTTTGCTATTAGATAAGTTAACATCTCTGATCACGCGGGTCCAGCTGACTTACCTGCAGTTGTGATGCAATGATGAACAGCTGTCTTTCCTTAGCTTCGACTGTTTGGATTTCATGTGATTTCTCATGGTGATGATATCATAACTCAGGTTAATTCAATTAATTTGATCAAAAGTAATTCCGTTTAGTAAGATCCTTTTCAAGTAACGTTAATTCCAAACTTCGTGAGGCAGACGACAACATTATGTGATCAATACAGACAACTTGTTAACACACTCCACAGCGCCATCCAGTGCATTTAATTATAACTGCGAGTTAGTTCTTTAGGATTTATCATCGACTCACAGCATTTACAGGCCAGCAAAGCAACGTATTCAAAATTCGAATAGTATTTTATTTTCGAATAATAATTACATATCAAAAATTCGAATATCTCGTGCACATCCCTATTTCTGAGTTACTGAATGTTGTACGCGCGAATCTTCACGTTATGTGCGAGCTTCTGTGTGTGTGTATTATAATGTAGCATGCAGTAATAAAGATTAACTATACCTAAAATTATACAAATCCGGTCCACTCCTATTTTTTAATCGCCATAACGATGTGGTGTACGTCACATTGCTTAGGCTCTGCCCGCCACTGCTGACGGATTCTGCTGTATTAGCACAGTTTCTGTCCTGAGTGAGCTGTACTCATTCTATCATTTTCTCCACGCTCGGAGCAGCTGTAGCGACAAGAAATGTCATGTAAGCAAATCAAGTGTTTTCTTGTTGGATGTAAGAGTGAAGCTAACAGTCTTGAAGTATTCCAGACATCACAACTGCTGAAGACACAGTGGAAACATGAGGGAGTCACTTCAAGCTGTTGTCTTGTAACCTATCGTAAACTGCATTAGGCAATGGTATTTCATAAATTAAATCTGTTTACAGAAATGACAACTATAATTAAAATAATACCATTACCTTCTATCTCCTTGCAGCATTTTCTTGTTCGGTATCGGTAGGCATCCTGTCACATTTGCCACTTGAGCAACTGTACAACAAATAGGCCTAATACGTGAACATGTTCAACATGTTTCTGTGTGTGTGTGTTGCTTCATTATTGCACATGGCGAATGTTGAAGCAGTGTTTGTGTGTGTGTGTGTGTGCTCATCCATCATTGCAAATGATGCACCCATTGCAAAATGGCTGAGAAAACTCTCTAGTTCATTCTCAAAGAGAGTCTTTCCTTTTTCCTTTATGAACTGACTCTCAGTTCATACATATAGGGCTACATTTATATTTAAATTAAATGAACTTTTCTAAGTGATTGCAATTATGATTTTTGCCTGATGAATGATTAAAGGACAAGTTCAGTATTTTACAATTAAAGCCCTGTTTTAAGATCGTTTCTGATGAAATAGAATGGTTAAGATTGTTTTTTAGACAGATGCTGCTGCCCCAGAATTTTTGGATTCTGTGGTTGCACCCCCACACCTCTACAATGGTAGCATTAGTGCACAGGAACAATCCTTTATTAAACACATACAACTTTAGTTTACAAAGACGTGAAACTCATCCGAGTGGTCTGGGTGTTCACTGATATGCTCACACAAAAATTGCTGCAAAAGATGCTTTACAACAGGTTTTATCGTAGTTTTTGTACAACTCCATTGACTTGTATTGTGTGTTCTGTGATGTACGGTATTACTCTGCCGCTGGAAATGGACATTGGGTTGTTTGTATTTAGCAGCATAATTCGATATATTGGCAGACCGATATTATCGGCCGATATTAGGCATTTTCCAAAATATCGGTATCGGCAGTTATAATGGCCAAAATGAATATTTCAAAAATAAAAATAAAAACGGATGAAAACGCGTCTTCTAACCATGTCATGAGTGTTGGAGTTGTATAGTTTGTCCACCAGAGGGCACTCTACACTGTCCCTGTTGGCAACACTCGTTGAGTTGTTGTCACGATACATACATTTCTTGAATAACAATTAAAAGAACATCCCCATCAGTTCTCTTAACTCAAATAAACATGACAAAATTTGTGACTATCATGTCCAGTTTTGCTGCTGTTAAATAAGCCGAGAGTGAAGCGGAATTAGCTAGTAATAGTTACGTTACGTTGTTACAGTGTAGTTGACTGACTGTCCTTTTAACTTTTGACGATGTGACTGAAGTATTTCTTTAATAGCGCGTGACAGTTATAACAATGAGACGTATCATCTCTCCTTGGCCTGTTATATTGAAAATGTATGTTTTACCATATGCAGTATGACGTTATCCATTGGTAAATTATGGCTTATCATAGACTAGCTAACCACAAAGCTAGCTAATGCCACTATCATCAGTCTTGTTCTATTGTGACAATAAAATCAAAGTTTCTTTTAAAATGCATTATCATATTATTTTAGTTAAAACTCATAAATAATTACAAATAATTAATGTTAGGGAAATATGTTAATGTTTTGTTGCGCGTTTCTGAAAAAAAAATTAAAATAAAGAAATATAGGCCGATATATCGGAATATCGTGATTTTAAAACCCAAAAATATTTGTATCGGTATCGGCCTTCAAAATCCTTTATCGGTCTGGCTCTAGTTTGTATTCTTTCTGTAGTCTTATGCATTCACGGTATCGTAGGCTACACTATACAAGTGGTTTGCTTGCAATTGGTAAAGGTGCACTTACTCGCCACCAACTGGGCTGAAGTGTCTATTATTCAAGCTCTCAACGGAAGAATGTACGGTTGTGAGGCGTTCGGGAAAAATATGTCTACAGTTTTACAAGGAATGGTAAAACACCTGTTGGAAAGCATCATTTGTAGCGATTTTTTGTGTTGATCGTAACACCCCAGACCACTCAGTGAGTTTCACGTCTTTTGTAAACTAAAGTCTTATGCGTTTTATGAATGATTGTTCCTGTGCACCTATGCAACCATTGTAGAGGTGTGGGGGTGCTACCATAGTATCCCTAAATTCTCGGGACAGCAGCATTTGTCTAAAAAACATCTTAACCGTTCTATTTCATCAGAAACGATCTTAAAACAGGGCTTTAATTGTAAAATACCGAAAAATATATTGTCCTTTAAAAAAAATTCCATAGACTTAAATTCTTTTGACTTTGGCCAGAAAGTGGCCATTTAGCAACCACTTAGCAAGCACATATCCTGGCAACCACCCACAACATCCTGCATCAAAATCTTAATTAGTTCTGGTTTTAATATGCATCTTTTCTTTCTACATTATGCTTTCCTTGAGATTGACAGTTTAGGAGTGTCAGCGCTGTCTGTTGTTCTTTCCGTTGTGTTCAGTTCATCTTTAAAGATGAGGGCCGTTATCTTTGAGTGATTCTAAAGTATTCGTCAGGCACTTGTGCTCTCTGCTGTGTTCTATTTTAGACTCAAATATTTCCGACAGCCAGTGTAGCACCATCGGTTCGGCCTGTTCTCTCTTCAGCTTCAGCCAAAATTCCCCGTCTGTCTGTTCTCAACGCTTTTTGATATACACCACAATCTGTAAAATTCATAGGTCTTTGGCTCACTGCTCATTGGCAGTTTGAATTCGGGATGGGCGTTTTGAGGAATTTTGTTGTTGAGTACCTTAACCCTCAATTTCAGTTGCATTCCCTCGTCACAAAAGTCCATGACTGGCTGAACATACAGTCAGAACATTTTTCAGTCTACAGATCGGACATCATTTACCATGGATTTATTGTAACACTAACTGCACTATTGTATTGTGTCATTAATGTTGGATTTTTATATTGTCTTTTATAATATTATTAATGTAGAGATTCATATTATTAATAAAGGAGTATGGAATTAGAGTCCGAACTAGATAAATGTTTTAAAATCCGATATATCGGCCAATATTTTTGATTTTATTTTCTTTTTTCAGAAATGTGCAACAAAACATTAACAGATTTCCCTAACATTAGTTATTTGTAGTTATTTATGAGTTTTAACTAAAATAATATGATAAAGCATTTTAAAAAGAAACTTGTTTCTTTTATTGTCACAACAAAACAGAGGAACATCAAAATATATTGAAGTTCTGATAAATAAAATAATAATTAGTCCCTGCATTGCCTTATAAGCTACCTTACAATTACAATGTCAGGTTAGCTAGTCTGATGAGCCATAATTTAGCAATAGATAACGTCATATAGAGTTCTCAACGGGCCTGAATATTATTACCCGACCTCACCCTAGGCCTCGTGGCTTGTTAAGCCCGGACCCGATGTAACCCGACACATAGACATGAATTATCTGCCCGAACCCGGCCCGCGGCCCGACTGCAATCTATTGCCGTTGCGGCGCTCATTCATTCCGGTGAAATCACACAAAAAATACATTTTCAATTTAACAGGCCAAGGAAAGATGTATTGAAGTGTGTTTCGTCCCGTTTTCATTTTAGCTTTGAAATATTCATTTATCGGCCATTATAACTGCCGATACCGATAGTTTGGAAATGTCTAATATCGGCTCGATAATATCGGTCTGGCTCTATATGGAATATAATTACAGTATTTTTTGTGATTAAGCTACATCACTTGTATGTTGTATATTTTTGTACAAGTTGTATAGGCTAGCTGTTTTCATACAAGTACCATAGAAACCATATAGTTGCATTTGACCATGGCATTGAGGTGCTAATGGTTTTAACTGTGGATATCATGATCTAAATTTATGCTACTATGGAAGACCATTGATTAATTTTAATAAAACTCAAAACAGTAAGAATATTAAAATGTTAACATACAAAAATGGTTGTTACCATTTTTTACAGACTTTTTACAAACTGTTTTTGTTAATGAATATAATTTAGTGTCTGCATCCTAACTCAAGCTACTCCTGTCAACTCAATCTACTGTCAATTGTGCATTTCTTAGAGATAAAACATGTAACGGTATTAATATCGCAGCCTCCACTGCCAACTGTGCCAACAATACGCATCATCAAAGTCAAAGTCAAAGCCAACACAATCCTGTTTCATGATAGCACATGTAGAAACTAAAAAATAAATTTTCTGTTAAGATATGACGGTTTCTCATCTGGTGGAATACAGGCAAGTGTGCAGTTAGCAAGTTTGAATAGTATTTGTACTAGTCGAATTACTTGCGCACATTTCTAGTGTGCCCAAAGGGCACTAGAAAATTTCTAGTGTTACCCGGGTCTCTGTGTTGGCTCTGGTGTTTATGCTGGCTCACAGCTCTATAAACAGAATGAAGCAGGTGCTTGACCGAGGTTGCTGGACACTGCGGGAACGTGTCTGTGACTGGGACCGGCTGCATTAGGATGATGAGTGGAGCTGGACTGCATTGAGGAGCTTTTAAAGCACAAATATTGACTTGTGTTGCTGGGCTGCTGGTTGAAGTAGACTTCAGCATCTGTAAAGAGACCCGCTCACATGCTGAAAGAGACAAATTATAAACTAGACAGATTGTGTGCTTGAAAGAGAGACCAAGCATTAAGGGGCATTTTACACAGTACACAATGAAGTAATGCTTGTCATGATCCTTCAGTTCTTTTGATCTAAAGGTTTATACATAAATACCAGAAGGTAAAAGATACATCATGCAGATGCCCTGAACACATCCTCAGTGATGGAACCTGGGGTCATTGGGTGTTTCGGGTCTTTCAACATCAGACACCCTCACCCAGGTGACCCGGCAGTGGAAATCAGAACTCAGAACATTTCCCTGGCAACTTAGAGCCTCGAACGATAAAGGATTTTGAAGGCCAATACCGATACAAATATTTTTGTGTTTAAAATCCAATATTCCTATATATCGGCCGATATATTTTTTATTTTATTTTTTTTCAGAAACGTGCAACAACACATTAACATATTCAACATTAGTTGTTTGTAATTATTTATGAGTTTTAACTGAAATAATATGATAATGCATTTTAAAAGAAACTTTTCTTTTATTGTCACAACAGAACAGGCTGATGATAGTGGCATTAGCTAGCTTTGTGGTTCGCTAGTCTATGATGAGCCATAATTTAGCAATGGATAACATCATACTGCAAATTGTAAAACATACATTTTCAATATAACAGGCCAAGGAGAGATGATACGACTCATTGCTATAACTGTCACAGCTCTATTAAAAAAATACTTCAGTCACATTGTCGAAAGTTAAAGGACAGTCAGTCAACTACACTGTAACGACGTAACGTAATTATTACTAGCTGATTCCACTTCACTCTCGACTTATTTAACATAAGCAAAACTGGACATGATAGTCACAAATGTTGTCATGTTTATTTGAGTTAAGAGAACTGATGGGGATGTTCTTTTAATTGTTATTCAAGCAATGTATGTCTCGTGACCAACTCAATCGAGTGTTGCCAACAGGGACTGTGTAGAGTGCCCTCTGGTGGACAAACTATACAACTCCAACACTCATGACATGGTTCAAGCATGTTTTCATCCGGTTTTTATTTTATTTTTGAAATATTCATTTATCTGGCCATTATAACTGCTGAGTACCGATATTTTGGAAAATGCCTAATATCTGGCCAGATAATATCGGTCTGCCGATATATTGGTCTGGCTCTTACCTGCAACATTTCAAATTGTACAACTGTTGTATAAACTTTCTTGGTTTGGGAAAAGGAGATGCTAAATGTCTAGCTGATTCATTGTTATTTTTATTTTTTTTGTAGAAAATGCCGAGCCTGCCTGAACTCAAACACCTCTTTTAGCAAAATTACTCCTACATCTACTATGTGTTCTTTGAAAATTTTGTCACCATCGAGGTTAACCTGAAACAGAAAGGTAAGACCTACAATGCTTCATTTCTCGCTCACCCTCTTTTGGTTTTGTCTTGAGAATTTTGTTTCTGACTGTTGTTTGACCATTTAATGTTTTTCAAGGTTCAATTGCATTGTTTTTCAACTGGCCTACTCACTGTGTGCTCCCTGCAGACACACTGTCACAATTCAGTGTTAATGAGCAAGTTTCCATGAAAATTAGCCAGCCCTCAGTTAGCCATGTCTGGTCACACGGGCTCATTATAGTGCACAGAGAGCACAGCCAGTGTCTCGGACCATATATACATGAGAGCTGTTCACTGCCGTTTACCTCTCATTTGATGACTTAACACCAGCTTTGACTTTTCCCAATTAACATGCATTCTTCTCTTACTGTTGTGTTAACAAACATCAGTACTCTGTTACAAACAAATGCTTGTGGCAATAGAAAAACAGATATGTTATTATTCAGGTAGTTGTATATAAACATTGACAGTTTAAGTTTCTTTAACTAACTTGTTCAGCAGAACTTTTTTGGATACCAACTTGCTGTTGTATACTGTTGTACCAGCATGTTCACCTGAAAAGAAGACAACGAACAAATGAGTTCACCTCAATGTGCCCCCATTACTTTGCTTGCAGAACCTGATTTCACCAAGTGCAACATGTTTCTGGATCAACATCTTTCTTGATTTCTGGGACAACATTCCAATACAACCCATATCAATCAGATTTGAGGAACAAGTTTCCAGTTTATGTCAAGTTTAGGTTTACAGCCTGGGTTAGGCACTTCTATATCAGTGTTATTCACTTCATTTCCCTCTGATTTTAGGTATAACTAACTAGGGTTAGATTTTAGGGGTAGGCATAAGGTTTTGATAACATTTTTGGACAGGAATCTTATTCCAGGATCAGACAAAATATGTAGACCCAGGAATGCGTTTGCTTACTTACACATTGCTTACTGATAACACTTGCACTGCATAATGAATTCTGACACAATTTTGAATCCCCTTAAAGGAGAACTCCGTGCGCAAAATCAAACTTGGGTCTAATAAAACAGTGGTTCCTAGTCGACCGTTCTCTGAGTTTCTTTTATAAAGACAGTTCACTTTGTTTATACAGGCGGCGCCATCTTTGGTCTCTACAAGTCGAACCACTGAACGCCGTTCAAGCAGTTCAGAAGTTCACTGAACTTCATACAGTTCAGCTCACCTGGCACGTCGTTCGTGGTTCGAAAGATGGCGCCGCCTGTATAGAGCGTATTGGACTGTCTTTTTCTAAAATATCTTCTTATTAAACGGTCTGTACACTTACAAAGTTCTCAATGCTTCGTTTTGCATGCAGGGACCCTCATTATGTTACTTATGTTACTATTTTCGAGCCTTGTTAGTAAACTAGTAATTTCTTTTTACTAATTAAATGCCCCATTATTAGCGTTATCTCAAAACAGTTTTTAGAGAAAAAACTCTTTACATTTGATTATCATGAAAACAAATCTTAGAGAACGGTCGACTAGGTACCAATGTTTTATTAGACCAAAGGTTCATTTTTTCTCCTTTAAGCATTCTTGTTCATGCTCTTGTATAGAGTAGGTTCTTAATGTTGAGTGAATTGGATTATCGAAAAGAAAAAATGCTTGTGTTTTTTTTTAGTTTGGATACTTTTTTTCAAATTTAATTAAATGGGCTATATGTAGAATTCAGAAACCTTGTGTTATCAGCAACACCAGTGGCCGTTAAAGTGAACTGCAGCCAGAAACGGTATTGCTCGTGTTCGCACTCATGCACACGTAACATACAAAAAGACTTGAACGTAATCCAAGTTCATGCTGAAGTTCTTTTTTGAACTTAAAGGATAGTTCACTTTGAAATTAATTTTTGATATGTTTTAGCTTACCTCAAGGGCATCCAAGATGTAGTTGTCTTTGTTTCCACAGTATTTTCAATTTTGACATTTTTTCGGTCAAACCTGGTCATCTGTCTATCAGTCATATAATGAAGTTTTAGAGGGTCCACCTCAAAGAGACATGCACAGAGAAGTCAAAACTAAACATTATTTAACGACTCATAAATGTACACATTGATGGCCTAAGATACCGTAATCGAGCTGGTTTGTGCCAGAAAATCAACAGTATTTATATAGTTTCTACCTCTTGTTAACATCTACTGTGCACTTAATAACCATGTCAGAATGTATCGACGTACCGAACTGGATTACCGCAGTGACGCTCACAGTGATCAGGTCACGCAATATGGTTTACGTCACGCATTGATTTACATATAGATTCGGGTTTTACCTTTCATTAAACATATTTAGATAATACAGGAAATCGCAATGGAAGAACGATTTTCATATATCTAAATATGTTTAATGAAAGGTAAAAACTTCCGAAATCTCCGTGTAAACAATGCGCTGACGTAGACGCGCGTGAGCTCGACTTCCGGCGGAACATTTGGACATGGTTCAGTTCTGTTCAGTTGGACATCTGATTCAGATTAGTGCACGTAGATGTTTACAAGAGGTAAAAAAACTATATACTGTTCGTTTTCTCACACAAACCGCTCGTTTCTAATACTCTAGGCCATCAATGTGTACTTACATTTACGAGTCATTAAATCATGTTTAATTTTGACTTCTCTGTGCATGCTCTTTGAGTTGGACCCCTGAAAACTCCATTATATGACTGATAGATACAACTGAATCTGAAAAATCTAAATTAAAAATACAGTGGAAACAAAGACACCTACATCTTGGATGCCCTTGAGGTAAGCTAAAACATATAAAAAATTGATTTCAAAGTGAACTATCCCTTTAAAAGAAGTTGGAACCCTGCTGAGAAGGGACGTTTAGATGAATATATAAAATATGTGCTGCACGGTTTCCTCTTAATAATAAAACACACAACATCAATAACAGCGGTGAGAAAACAGCAGTTAAGAAAGCATCTGATTATATCTATGTGGATATGTTTACACAAACTCTGCGATTCAGTCGGCATCATGCCGACTGATGGGTAATTAAAATGACACTCTTAGGATAGTTTGATTATAAAGTATATTTGAGACTGTAGCCTGATATAATCTGGCTATGTGAATTTTTTTTAGCTTACCTCCAGGGCATCCAAGATGTAGGTGTCTTTGTTTCCACAGTATCTTCAATTTTGATAATTTTAGGTAAAACCGTTGTTGTCTGTCAGTCATACACTTGAGTTGCAGGGGGTCCAGCTTATAGAGCAGTCAAAACTAAACATGATTTAATGACTCATAAATGTAAGTACACATTGATGGCCTAAGATACACGAAACGAGTGGTTTTTGTGAGAAAACGAACAGTATTTATATATTTTTTACCTCTTGTAATCACAGTGACGCCCAAGTGATCTGAATCAGTTGTGCAGTGTCCAACTGAACCGAACTGAATCAGTTCATTGTTACCCCGGAAGTGATCGCTTGCATGTGACGTCACTCAATATTTACACGGAGATTTTGGAAGTTTTACCTTTTACTAAACATACTTAGATATACCGAAATCGTCTTCCATTGCGGTTTTCCATATATCTAAATATGTTTAGTGAAAGGTAAAACTCCCGAAAATCTCTGTATAAACAAAGAGTGACGTCGACACGCATGCCCCATATGCGCTGACCGAAGCGCCCTGATCTCAGATCAGCTGGAAGTGGATACGGTTACACGAGGTAAAAAATATATAAATACTGTTCGTTTTCTCACAAAAACCACTCGTTTCGTGTCTTAGGCCATCAATGTGTACTTACATTTATGAGTCATTAAATAATGTTTAATTTTGACTGCTCTATAAGCTGGACCCCTGCAACTCAAGTGTATGACTGACAGACAACAACGGTTTTACCTAAAATTATCAAAATTGAAGATACTGTGGAAACAAAGACACCTACATCTTGGATGCCCTGGAGGTAAGCTAAAACATATCAAAAATTAATTTGAAAGTGAACTATCCCTTTAACATTACAGTACAGAATAGCTCTTTCAGCATTATCCTGAACATTGTATAAGCATTCATTTCATGTGTCATAGAGCAGTAGAAGTTATTTTTTATTTTTTGAAGTTTTTTTACAAATGGTTCACTCATTGGCAATAAAAAAGCGATTAAAACGCAATTCTTACATATAACCCGTTTAAGTGGACAAAATGATTGAAGAAGTCCGGCATGAATTACTGCAGAAATGTTTGTCTTTTTTATATTTTAATTAAAAATTACAAGGTCAACAAAACTTACTGAAAATGAAACATGTGTGGATGAATCATTCACAATAAGATCTATAACATTCATTTAGAAAATCAAATTTTCATTAAATGCGACTTTAAATGATAAAATCTTGACAAAAATATTTAGGGCATTGCTCGCTTTCTATCCAGATTTACTTTTCTTAATTGTGGAACATCTTTCATGAAAATTGATTAAAAAGTTTGCTTTGATCTGGTCTTGATGCCACATGTTGAGTGCCCCATGTTTCCATAGCAGATATATCCTTGTTTGTTGAGCTATTAATATCAGCCCTGCGGGTGTTTGGTGATCCCTTGGTGACTTTCAACATGTTTTGTGTTTGTTTGCTCTTTCCTGTAGGTCACAAATCGCAACGAGAGGAGCTTGATTCTATTCTTTTTATATTTGAGGTAAGAAATGTAGAGAAACACTTAATGGCTATTTAAACGCATTAGCTCAACCTCATCAGGTTTTGTTTCATCGTGTCAGCTCGTATTCAAATAAAGAACATCTGGTTCAAGATGTCCACATTGTTATATGTATGATGATCCACTAAGTATGTCATCAGTAATGAAATCATTGATAAGAGTGATTGACAGTGCGGCTGACAGATAACCAATGCGCCTCAACAACAGGAAACAGGTGTTCTCCTGCCGCACCCAAAAGCACTTCTAATGAGTCACACTTTAGCTTTTGCTCACCTGGTATGCCCCTATGGGCTGTTTGTAATGGTGAAGGCTGGAGACACTTTAAATGCACCATCATGACAAGACAGGCATGATGTGTCTAATAGCATGAGAGCTATTTCATCATTCTAATCTGTTTTAATGCCGCAAGGAAGCCCAGTAATGTATTGTTTGCACAAATCTGTTTTGAAATGTAAATATGTGCTGCACTCATATTTTTAATGTCTCGGTATATTTATTTGAGATGATTGAGTACATGTACAAATTTGTATATACTGTATATGTCTGCAGTCAAATCCATGTGCTTATCTTGTAGAAAATCCTACAGCTGTTACCAGAGCGAATACAAGGAAGATGGCAGTTCCACAGCATAGGTGAACATTTCTACTCACTCTAATATATTTTCTGCTCAAGAAACAATTCTTATTATTATCAGTGTTGAAAACGGTTACTTAATATTTTACAATTATACAATTTAGTGGAACTATTTTTTTCCTGTGATGAATGGGAAGTCTGAAGGATCAGTATTTATTAAGTCCTTTGTGCAGGGGTGTTACGATACCCTCATGTAACGATTCGATACATATCACGATACTGAACTCACGATATGATATTATTACGATACTCCAAGGCATATGGTAAAAGGTTAACGTGTAACCTAAGGACAGAATAACAATATTCATGATTCTGAAGCTTAAAATACTGAATTATTGAAGATGAATATGCTTGCACGCTTTCACTGACTAGATATATTGAAAAATAATGTCGGACACTTTTTACTGGTAACATCAGACATTTGGCATTATCAGGACCCACAAATATTCCCCTATATGAACATTATTTATAGGAGTTCAATGTTGTACTTATATTAAAACTCTAAAAACTTGAATTTTTTTCTCATACAGTAATTTTTTATTTTGGGGGGTAAACGATACATTTTGTCACTATCCACGATACCTATTGTTGCATTTTTGTATTGTGATATATGGGCTCTATGCATCGCGGTATTTCCGGTGAAGGTTTAAGGATGCTCGATAACTTCCGCCGATCGTAGAGTCCAATGCAATACCGAGAATTTATATTGAATTTTATACTCCATGGTTATACTAAAGAAACGTTAGACACAAAAACAGATAAAACAGACACCCCTCGTTGTGTTTATGATTCTTTTTAAAATTATATTAAATAAACATAACTATATATAAACTTACATCTAAACGCATGTACGTTTCATTTCAAAGACGGGAGGACAGTAAATTTTGAAGACTCTGCCATAATCCCGTTTTCTCTTTCCCGCTTTGATCTACACAACCGGAAATGGACGAGCATCCTCTGCGTCAAATGCGTAACTTATGCGTGCATATAGCCCATTGTGGCATGATATATTGTTCCACCCTACCTTTGTGACATTTATAAATGTTTTTAATGTTTGATTCATTTAATGCATCATTCCTTGTTGAAGTTAAAGTGAAAAAGTGCTGTATCGTGAATAAGTAACGGCTACAAGGGGTTGCAGGCACTCCGCTTGAACGTCACGTGCTAGGCTGGGAAAAATCGATTTGAAATAAAAATTCGAGTTTGGCAGGTCAAATCGATTCATATTTTCTAAAAATCTTTTTATTTTTATTTTTTCTCACCCTCTTCAGTATGATATCATTCATTTTCATTCTCACCAAATCTTCCCTCAGGGTTTCCACAGTTCGGTTACAAGTCAATACAATGAAACTCTCTCAAAGATGATTCAATGTCCTTTATTATACTTGATCTGTAGATAAACGTCTATGGTTTTAGCATAAAACAACTTGTCTTGCTGGAATAGTGCTGTAACTAAATCATGACGTTACTTTCTACCCGGTGTCTGTTAAAGCAAAACCTAGCTCAAACATATTGTTCTTCACGCACCAGTAATTGAAATTTGAAACTGTTAAAAGAAAAGGTAAATAAACGATTGCATAGCTGAGTACTGTATATTATACACGAATAGTATGTATTTCCTTTGTGCTTTGAACTGTTCAGTGCGGATTGCGGACTTGACCTATGGACTTGGAGGTGGGCTGAGTGTGTGACTCCATGTGGCTTCAAGCGCATGGTTCAAGCGCTCGAATACGGCATAGCCACTTTGTGCAGAGCAGGCGATGTATTGACCAACATATCATGACGTTTGCACAATGAAAGATTATTAATAGCCTTTTTCTTTGTTCTGTCCTATCTACCATATGTCTGTCTCATTAAACAGCTGTGCTATACATTTAAAACATGTCTCAATGGTATAATAGACCAGACTATATAATAATTGATCCTTTGATTTTTGTAATCTTGTTTTCATTGAATGTACAAAGAGCAATGTGTAAAGTTCTAAACAATTTAGTGTTACACTTATTTCTTCGTATTTGTTCCCCATTAAATGTTTTTCCCTAAATGTTACAATTTTATAAATATATGCACTTGTGATTTTTCTAGACTAAAATATTCTGCTGAATTATCCATTAATCTAGTTTATAAGAGCATTTTTGTCATAGATTATGATCATATTTGGGGATTTGTTGTTTTTCTTATAATGAAGTTATATTAATTAGATTGTGTATAACACACAAAAGAGTTATAATCAGTTCAACAGAGAGAGTTATAAAAATTCTACTTGTTTAAAAAAAATCTAATAGATACAATAAACTTTGTAAAAAGAATCACAGATTTTCAGAAAACTGGCCCAGCCTCAGTCTAATACCTTAACAACGCCTTGAGTCGTTACTTATTCACGATACAGCACTTGCCTCGAGTATCTTATTGCTTTTATAAAACGGTTGCCACACAATATTTAAGTAAAAAACAATGTTAGTGCAACTTTCTTGAAAGTAAAATCACTAAAAGCCTACCTTCCGCTGGAAAAAATAGTCCCCGAAGTGTGAACAGCAACAAACGTTCCAGTGTGTAAAATGCATGAAAGCTCAAATAAAAACAACATAGAACCGCAGTGTTGCGCAGCGATCAATGAGGAACCGTTGGGTGAAGCGGTCGTAGCCATGTTTTATCGTGAATAAAGCACAGCTCTTGACCAATCAGAATCAAGGATTCGAAAACTAACCGTTTTATAATGACATAATTTGCGAGCATCAGGGAACCTTTATTTATATGCATGGTATTGAAATTGCTTTTGACTGTGCTCTTGCTTTGCACTTCGAATTCACGATCACATGTACATGTGTATAGACCTTATGCACCAGAGAAACGTGGGCGCCGTCATCTTTAGAATATTGTCTTTGAACTTCCGGTTTCGCGGTCGCTCTGTATATTTCTATGGCATCGCTGTCGAGGAGTAATTAGCTGGTGAAGTGGATTTACTTATTGTAGAGTTAACAAAAGTTATCATGAGCATTGTAATGTTTATCATAAGCATTGTAAAGCAGATGTCTTAACAAATGTCGACCGGGAAATTTTTTACAAGCAGTTCATTCATACCTATGCAAGATCGCTGTCAAAATACAGACCGGAAGTCAAAAGACAACGAGCGCAGCACTGAAAAGGGGCGGGGCTACATAAGGTCTATAGGGAGAGGTGGTGCTGACCCCACATTTTACAAGATAAAATATCTGTCAAATAATGATGGTCAGGATGCTCCACCAAATCCTCTGCCATCATCCTGTCAGTCATCTCTTTACTCTGGTCACATGATTAGTTAAATCTGACTCCAGCTTCACTGTGCTTCAACTCTGCAACACAGTGTGGGCGATGCCACGTACGGGCGAATAATGTAATCGGTATTACGAAAGAACACTGTGTAAGGAAGCCTGGAAGAAATGTGATGTATCTTGTGATGCTTTGCACCTGGTTTTAGTGGCTTAACATCTTGTATTGGCCGGTGGTCTCTCCTTTTCCTCTGCTTTGAAGTCGTTTAGCAGAAGGATACACAGACCACCAAGAGTAAACACAGAGAATGCCAAGGATCTGGACGCCCAGAAACACCCAGATCTGACCGAGAACTCTGACATTACAGTCCTTCATCACTGACTAAATGAAATAAACAATAGCTTAGACTGGCTTTAACGTGAAGAATAAATAATTTTCAGTTTTATTTTATTTTGCTCTCTTCTCAGTAAACCCAAATTACATATATATACAAACAAATAAACATCACTGACAGCTTATACCAGAGCAAACATGTTTTCCAGAATAGAGGGAATGCATTGGCATCACTTTCCCGCCGGAACAACCCCTCTCAGCCTGATTGAGTGGCAAAAGATCTGCTGCGTGACTGGATTTAATAGGGGAAACTGCAAAAATGCGACTAAAACGAACAATTTTATCAATTTAAACGAAATGTTGGACTCAATATAGTGTTCCTTACAACTTACTAAAGATCCAGTGATCCATGGATATTGACATGCAGCCAGGAATCGTGTTGCGTGACATTAATGTTTGCCTGATTTCAACACCGGGGAAATAAAAGCAATATAGACCTAAGCATTAAACAAATTTGCCTGTGAACACTTTGTATAAATGCAATATAGGTAGGTCTTTTTTTTGGTCAGTGTTTATTAAAAAAACATCCAATAATGAAGAATATGCATTGATAAATATTTAATAAATGAGTTGTTAATATTATATAACAATACAAATATATGGGTATGGTTTTACACCTAAATTCAGCATATTGACACAAAATGATAACTGCAAATCCACCTTTCGCTGACTGGAGTCCAGTTGTTTCTGTGAATTGCAGTGATCCATTTGCTCCTCTTTCTATACTGTAGCGTCTGTAAAAATATACCTCCGATTTATTTTTTTTAAATCTAGTTGTACAGTCAATCGCAAAGCTCTTTCCCAATTTATATGTGTTGTGTTTGTTTTTCAGCGGCATTCACGCTGAAAACAAATACAGCCGCTCAGTCTTTTTGCAATTCACTGTGAGTAGTAATGGCACTCCGGCCTTAATGGTGACGCCATGCGCATACCCTCTATTATCCAGTTAGCTCAGTTAGCCAGCTCATTTGGAAGTTATGAATTTGTTCCTCAGACTAAACAACTGTGTTGCTTCCTAGGTCTCGTGTCTCAAGAAACTGTTACACACTGGAAACTCCCTAAAGGTATTGTATTTTCGATAAATAGGTTACAACATTTTAACGATGTCTCAATAATCATTGTATGAGTGTTTATTGTTCATTTTTTAAGAATCTTAAAGAAGAAATATTTTTTCTATCCTTAGAAATAGCCTCTGAAACAACTTTTTTTCTGCTGACACAACCAAGGCTGTGAGAGCAGCTAAAAATTGTAATCAATAATGTGGTTGTATGTGTGGTGCAGATTCGGCGGGAAGGAGTGCGTCTGTTCCTTCTGTGGATGCAGGCTCTGCAGCACAATGCTCTGAGAGAGCAGCTCTGGATCTTCGCCTGTCTGATCCCAGGATTCCCTGCACCACAGTCCGAGCTGGGCCCCCGAACCCTGGATAATCTGATCAGCCCTCCCCTTAACCTTCAGGAGAGTGAGTGTTTGTTCGCTGTCTCTCACACCTTCTGTCTCATGAAAACTGATAACCAAAATCTTTCACAGAGCTTTTTTTACAGTCTTTTACATTTTGTTTTACTTTGTCATGTATAGTGTTAGTCAAGGTTTCTCTCACCAAAATAGACGTCGTTTCATTTTCATGACCATTTTCCACCCTCTTTCCAAAGTTATTGTAAACGATGAATGAAAATGATTTTCAATAGTTTAAAGGTGCAAAACGCAAGTCTCTGAGTTTTTGCAGAACTACGCCCCTCTGGTGACAAGCGCTACTGCAACCAGAGGTGTGCGCGCTCATGGAAATCACATACACACACATGCGCGTTTGCCCGAGCTGTTCATAACCAAAGGAGCATCAGCCGCACACTGTGCGGCACACATCTTTTGTTACAGCCATAATGAGGTAATAAAGTTATAAATATGCAAGTCATTTAAAATATATGAAAGGAAAGGCATTTGAGTAAATTACACACTTGTGTGTGTGTGAGGGGAAACGGGGTAGTAGAAATCTTCGATTTTATGTGCTTACTGTATCCACTTATGATTGTATTATTATGGAAACACGATCATGAACAATATAAGTTATTAGCCTACTTTGTATATGACCCGTTTGAGCCCTAGAGCAGACCAAAGATCTCTCCATTTGTTGAAAACCTTCCCGATGTTGACTCTCGTCTTATTCCGACGCCTGGCACTGGACAGACAGAAGTTTTATTTTCTTTGTCTCACGTGGAGTTTGCGTTGCGGTTTTGGAACTACAAGCCGGTCTCTTGGGGCTGTTTACACCTGCCACAGCAGTATGCAACTGAACGAAGAGCATCCGC